>CM074724.1:3533879-3856558 GCA_037306005.1 Rhinophrynus dorsalis
TGCAGACTGCCTGTAGTGCTGTGTCCTGTTAGTGCAGACTGCCCATAGTGCTGTGTCCTGTTAGTGCAGACTGCCAGTAGTGCTGTGTCCTGTTAGTGCAGACTTCCTGTAGTGCTGTGTCCTGTTAGTGCAGACTGCCAGTAGTGCTGTATCCTGTTAGTGCAGACTGCCAGTAGTGCTGTGTCCTGTTAGTTCAGTCTGCCAGTAGTGCTGTGTCCTGTTAGTTCAGTCTGCCAGTAGTGCTGTGTCCTGTTAGTGCAGACTGCCAGTAGTGCTGTGTCCTGTTAGTGCAGACGGCCAGTAGTGCTGTGTCCTGTTAGTGCAGTCTCCCTGTAGTGCGGTGTACTGTTAGTGCAGTCTGCCTGTAGTGCTGTGTCCTGTTAGTGCAGACTGCCAGTAGTGCTGTGTCCTGTTAGTGCAGACTGCCAGTAGTGCTGTGTCCTGTTAGTGCAGTCTGCCTGTAGTGCTGTGTCCTGTTAGTGCATACTGCCCATAGTGCTGTGTCCTGTTAGTGCAGACTGCCTGTAGTGCTGTGTCCTGTTAGTGCAGACTGCCTGTAGTGCTGTGTCCTGTTAGTGCAGACTGCCAGTAGTGCTGTGTCCTGTTAGTGCAGACTGCCCGTAGTGCTGTGTCCTGTTAGTTCAGTCTGCCAGTAGTGCTGTGTCCTGTTAGTGCAGTCTGCCAGTAGTGCTGTGTCCTGTTAGTGCAGACTGCCTGTAGTGCTGTGTGTTAGTGCAGACTGCCCGTAGTGCTGTGTCCTGTTAGTTCAGTCTGCCTGTAGTGCTGTGTCCTGTTAGTGCAGACTGCCTGTAGTGCTGTGTCCTGTTAGTGCAGTCTGCCTGTAGTGCTGTGTCCTGTTAGTTCAGTCTGCCAGTAGTGCTGTGTCCTGTTAGTGCAGACTGCCAGTAGTGCTGTGTCCTGTTAGTGCAGTCTGCCAGTAGTGCTGTGTCCTGTTAGTGCAGACTGCCTGTAGTGCTGTGTGTTAGTGCAGACTGCCCGTAGTGCTGTGTCCTGTTAGTTCAGTCTGCCTGTAGTGCTGTGTCCTGTTAGTGCAGACTGCCTGTAGTGCTGTGTCCTGTTAGTGCAGTCTGCCAGTAGTGCTGTGTCCTGTTAGTGCAGTCTGCCAGTAGTGCTGTGTCCTGTTAGTGCAGACTGCCAGTAGTGCTGTGTCCTGTTAGTGCAGACTGCCTGTAGTGCTGTGTCCTGTTAGTGCAGACTGCCAGTAGTGCTGTGTCCTGTTAGTTCAGTCTGCCAGTAGTGCTGTGTCCTGTTAGTTCAGTCTGCCAGTAGTGCTGTGTCCTGTTAGTGCAGACTGCCAGTAGTGCTGTATCCTGTTAGTGCAGACTGCCAGTAGTGCTGTGTCCTGTTAGTTCAGTCTGCCAGTAGTGCTGTGTCCTGTTAGTGCAGACTGCCAGTAGTGCTGTGTCCTGTTAGTGCAGTCCGCCAGTAGTGCTGTGTCCTGTTAGTTCAGTCTGCCAGTAGTGCTGTGTCCTGTTAGTGCAGACTGCCAGTAGTGCTGTGTCCTGTTAGTGCAGTCTGCCTGTAGTGCTGTGTACTGTTAGTGCAGACTGCCAGTAGTGCTGTGTCCTGTTAGTGCAGTCTGCCAGTAGTGTTGTGTCCTGTTAGTGCAGACTGCCAGTAGTGCTGTGTCCTGTTAGTGCAGTCTGCCTGTAGTGCTGTGTCCTGTTAGTGCAGACTGCCTGTAGTGCTGTGTACTGTTAGTGCAGACTGCCAGTAGTGCTGTGTCCTGTTAGTGCAGTCTGCCAGTAGTGCTGTGTCCTGTTAGTGCAGTCTGCCTGTAGTGCTGTGTCCTGTTAGTGCAGTCTGCCAGTAGTGCTGTGTCCTGTTAGTGCAGACTGCCAGTAGTGCTGTGTCCTGTTAGTGCAGACTGCCAGTAGTGCTGTGTCCTGTTAGTGCAGTCTGCCAGTAGTGCTGTGTCCTGTTAGTGCAGTCTGTCCTTAGTGCTGTGTCCTGTTAGTGCAGACTGCCTGTAGTGCTGTGTCCTGTTAGTGCAGACTGCCTGTAGTGTTGTGTCCTGTTAGTGCAGTCTGCCAGTAGTGCTGTGTCCTGTTAGTGCAGACTGCCAGTAGTGCTGTGTCCTGTTAGTGCAGTCTGCCAGTAGTGCTGTGTCCTGTTAGTTCAGTCTGCCAGTAGTGCTGTGTCCTGTTAGTGCAGACTGCCAGTAGTGCTGTGTCCTGTTAGTGCAGACTGCCAGTAGTGCTGTGTCCTGTTAGTGCAGTCTGCCAGTAGTGCTGTGTCCTGTTAGTGCAGACTGCCAGTAGTGCTGTGTCCTGTTAGTGCAGACTGCCTGTAGTGCTGTGTCCTGTTAGTGCAGACTGCCAGTAGTGCTGTGTCCTGTTAGTGCAGACTGCCAGTAGTGCTGTGTCCTGTTAGTGCAGTCTGCCAGTAGTGCTGTGTCCTGTTAGTGCAGACTGCCTGTAGTGCTGTGTCCTGTTAGTGCAGACTGCCAGTAGTGCTGTGTCCTGTTAGTGCAGTCTGCCAGTAGTGCTGTGTCCTGTTAGTGCAGACTGCCTGTAGTGCTGTGTCCTGTTAGTGCAGACTTCCTGTAGTGCTGTGTTCTGTTAGTGCAGACTGCCTGTAGTGCTGTGTACTGTTAGTGCAGACTGCCTGTAGTGCTGTGTACTGTTAGTGCAGACTGCCTGTAGTGCTGTGTTCTGTTAGTGCAGACTTCCTGTAGTGCTGTGTTCTGTTAGTGCAGACTGCCTGTAGTGCTGTGTACTGTTAGTGCAGACTGCCTGTAGTGCTGTGTACTGTTAGTGCAGACTGCCTGTAGTGCTGTGTACTGTTAGTGCAGACTGCCTGTAGTGCTGTGTCCTGTTAGTGCAGTCTGTCTGTAGTGCTGTGTTCTGTTAGTGCAGTCTGCCTGTAGTGCTGTGTCCTGTTAGTGCAGTCTGTCTGTAGTGCTGTGTCCTGTTAGTGCAGACTTCCTGTAGTGCTGTGTCCTGTTAGTGCAGTCTGTCTGTAGTGCTGTGTCCTGTTAGTGCAGTCTGTCTGTAGTGCTGTGTCCTGTTAGTGTAGTCTGCCTGTAGTGCTGTGTCCTGTTAGTTCAGTCTGCCTGTAGTGCTGTGTACTGTTAGTGCAGACTGCCAGTAGTGCTGTCTCCTGTTAGTGCAGACTGCCTGTAGTGCTGTGTACTGTTAGTGCAGTCTGTCTGTAGTGCTGTGTCCTGTTAGTGCAGACTGTCTGTAGTGCTGTGTCCTGTTAGTGCAGACTGTCTGTAGTGCTGTGTCCTGTTAGTGCAGACTGCCAGTAGTGCTGTGTCCTGTTAGTGCAGACTGCCAGTAGTGCTGTGTCCTGTTAGTGCAGACTGTCTGTAGTGCTGTGTACTGTTAGTGCAGACTGTCTGTAGTGCTGTGTACTGTTAGTGCAGACTGTCTGTAGTGCTGTGTCCTGTTAGTGCAGACTGCCTGTAGTGCTGTGTCCTGTTAGTTCAGTCTGCCTGTAGTGCTGTGTACTGTTAGTGCAGACTGCCAGTAGTGCTGTCTCCTGTTAGTGCAGACTGCCAGTAGTGCTGTGTCCTGTTAGTGCAGACTGCCAGTAGTGCTGTCTCCTGTTAGTGCAGTCTGCCTGTAGTGCTGTGTCCTGTTAGTGCAGACTGCCTGTAGTGCTGTGTCCTGTTAGTGCAGACTGCCAGTAGTGCTGTGTCCTGTTAGTGCAGACTGCCTGTAGTGCTGTGTCCTGTTAGTGCAGTCTGTCTGTAGTGCTGTGTCCTGTTAGTGCAGACTGCCTGTAGTGCTGTGTCCTGTTAGTGCAGACTGCCAGTAGTGCTGTGTCCTGTTAGTGCAGACTGCCAGTAGTGCTGTGTCCTGTTAGTGCAGACTGCCTGTAGTGCTGTGTCCTGTTAGTGCAGACTGCTCATAGTGCTGTGTCCTGTTAGTGCAGACTGCTCGTAGTGCTGTGTCCTGTTAGTGCAGACTGCTCGTAGTGCTGTGTCCTGTTAGTTCAGTCTGCCTGTAGTGCTGTGTCCTGTTAGTGCAGACTGCCAGTAGTGCGGTGTCCTGTTAGTGCAGTCTGCCAGTAGTGCTGTGTCCTGTTAGTTCAGTCTGCCTGTAGTGCTGTGTCCTGTTAGTGCAGACTGCCTGTAGTGTTGTGTTTACTGTTAGTGCAGACTGCCTGTAGTGCTGTGTCCTGTTAGTGCAGTCTGCCAGTAGTGCTGTGTCCTGTTAGTGCAGTCCTGTCTGTAGTGCTGGGTCCTGTTAGTGCAGTCTGTTGTAGTGCTGTGTCTGTTAGTGCAGACTGTCTGTAGTGCTTGTGTACTGTTAGTGCAGACTGCTGTAGTGCTGTGTCCTGTTAGTGCAGTCTGTCTGTAGTGCTGTGTCTGTTAGTGCAGTCTGTCTGTAGTGCTGTGTCCTGTTAGTGCAGACTGCCTGTAGTGCTGTGTCCTGTTAGTGCAGTCTGCCAGTAGTGCTGTGTCCTGTTAGTGCAGTCTGCCTGTAGTGCTGTGTCCTGTTAGTTCAGTCCTCCTGTAGTGCTGTGTCCTGTTAGTGCAGACTGCCTGTAGTGCTGTGTTCTGTTAGTGCAGACTGCCAGTAGTGCTGTGTCCTGTTAGTGCAGACTGCCAGTAGTGCTGTGTCCTGTTAGTGCAGACTGCCAGTAGTGCTGTGTCCTGTTAGTGCAGACTGTCTGTAGTGCGGTGTACTGTTAGTGCAGTCTGCCTGTAGTGCTGTGTACTGTTAGTGCAGACTGCCTGTAGTGCTGTGTGTTAGTTCAGTCTGCCCATAGTGCTGTGTCCTGTTAGTGCAGACTGCCTGTAGTGCTGTGTGTTAGTTCAGTCTGCTCATAGTGCTGTGTCCTGTTAGTGCCTGCTCCAGAGCCTGGCATCATCACACGTCTTATTATTACATTTTATTTACAAAAATGAATTAAAGGGAAAGCTGAAGAGAAGTCCTGGATAAGCAGAAGAGGCCACTGTTTATAGGAATAGGAATGGTATCCTACCCAGGGTGCAGTATCTATATTAGTGGTGTCCTACCAAGGGTGAAGTCTGTATAGGGAGGATGCAGTATCTATAGGAATGGTGTCCTACCCAGGGTACAGTCTCTGTAGGAATGTTATACTACCAAGGATGCAGTCTATATAGGAATGGTGTCCTAACCAGGGTGCAGTATCTATAGGAATGGTGTCCTAACCAGGGTGCAGTATGTATAGGAATGGAATCCTACCCAGGGTGCAGTATGTACAGGAGTGGTATCCTACCCGGGATGCAGTCTGTATAGGAATGGTGTCTTACCCAGACTACAGTCTCTATAGGAATGGTGTCATACCCAGTGTGTAGTATCTAAAGGAGTGGTGTTCTACCCAGGGTGCAGCATCTGTAGAAATGGTATCTTACCCAGGATGCAGTAAGAATAGGAATGGTATCCTACCTAGGGTGCAGTCTCTATAGGAGTGGTATCCTTCCTATGGTACAGTCTCTATAGGAATGGTGTCCTACCCAGGGTGTAATCTGTAAAAGAATGGTGTCCTACACAGGGTGCAGTATGTATAGGAGTGGTATCCTACCCAGGGTACAGTCTCTATAGGAGTGGTGTCCTACCCAGGCTGCAGTCTCTATAGGAATGGTGTCCTACCCAGGGTGCAGTATGTATAGGAGTGGTGTCCTACCCAGGGTGCAGTCTCTATAGGAATGGTGTCCTACCCAGGGTGCAGTCTCTATAGGAGTGGTATCCTACCCAGGGTGCAGTATCTATAGGAGTGGTGTCCTACCCAGGGTGCAGTCTCTATAGGAATGGTGTCCTACCCAGGGTACAGTATCTATAGGAATGGTGTCCTACCCAGGGTGCAGTCTCTATAGGAATGGTGTCCTACCCAGGGTGCAGTCTCTATAGGAGTGGTATCCTACCCAGGGTGCAGTCTCTATAGGAATGGTGTCCTACCCAGGGTGCAGTCTCTATAGGAATGGTGTCCTACCCAGGGTGCAGTCTCTATAGGAGTGGTGTACTACCCAGGGTGCAGTCTCTATAGGAATGGAATCCTACCCAGGGTGCAGTCTCTATAGGAATGGAATCCTACCCAGGGTGCAGTCTCTATAGGAATGGAATCCTACCCAGGGTGCAGTATGTATAGGAGTGGTATCCTACCCAGGGTACAGTCTGTATAGGAATGGTGTCCTACCCAGGGTGCAGTATCTATAGGAATGGTGTCCTACCCAGGGTGCAGTCTCTATAGGAGTGGTGTCCTACCCAGGGTGCAGTCTCTATAGGAATGGTGTCCTACCCAGGGTGCAGTCTCTATAGGAATGGAATCCTACCCAGGGTGCAGTCTCTATAGGAGTGGTGTCCTACCCAGGGTGCAGTCTCTATAGGAGTGGTGTCCTACCCAGGGTGCAGTCTCTATAGGAATGGAATCCTACCCAGGGTGCAGTCTCTATAGAGTGGTGTCCTACCCAGGGTGCAGTCTCTATAGGAATGGAATCCTACCCAGGGTGCAGTCTCAAAACTATGGATATAAATGAGGCTTTTTAACATCTTGAAGGCTAGAGAGATCTCCAGTGCATTGTTTTACAATAAAGCGAAGACCAATTTAGCATTCACCGGGTTGAAACCCACATTAGATCCCTGGGAGCAGTTATTTTCCATGTTGTGCAGCTGGTTTGCACCAGGATTGCTTTATGTCAATCAGATCTGACTTTTCTCCTACCCCACCTCCAGGGCTCTCCCTACCGGTCCTGACGTTCAGTCATCCAGCTGCTGTATGTATCAGCAGAACTCTGGAGCCTCCTCGTCCCTGCACCCCCACAGTGTCCCCAACATCAACACACCCACCACGTCACTCACCATCCAACCCAGCATCATCATCATCACCAGCAGCAGCCTCCCTACCTACCCGCACAGCAGCTGCCTCGGCCACCAGCCCCCGGGATGTCTCTGGGTAAGTGTCTTCCTAGGTATAGGGTCCAGATGTGTACAGAGAAGGGCAGGGATTTTGGCCACAAAGCTTGTACTCATATCCTCTTGTTTCAGGGCTCCCGAGTGACTGGTGCTCAAACATCGACTCCTTGAAGGAAAGCTTCAAGATTGTCAGCAGCCTGGACTGGTCTAGTGTGGATCTGTCACAATTCTCAGGTCAGTGAGGGAGACACAGAGGTGGGAAGAGTGGGGTGAGGAGGAAGGGTTGGGGGGGTGAAGAGGAAGGATTGGGGAGGTGAGGAAGGAAAGGGGGTGAGGACAAAGGGTGGGGTGGTGAAGAAGGCAAGGGGGTGAGGAGGAAAGCAAAGGGGGGTGAGGAAGGAAAGGGGAGAGGACGAAGGTTTGGGGGGTTAAGAAGGAAAGAGGGTGAGGAGGAAAGGTTGGGGGGTGAGGAAGGAAAGGGGGTGAGGAGGAAGGGTTGGGGGGTGAGGAAGGAAAGGGGGTGAGGAGGAAGGGTTGGGGGGTGAAGAAGGAAAGGGGTGAAGAAGGAGGGTGCAGCATGGATCAGTCTCAGTTGTCAGGCCAATGTGGAGAGAGTGGCGGTGAGGAAGGAAAGACAGATAGGTGAGTAGGAAAGGGAGGAATGAAGGGAGAGGAAAGGGTGCGGCCTGAGGAGGGAATATGTAAAGAAGGAAGATGACTTGGAAGGAGGGGTCCAGCATGGATCTGTCTCTGTTCTCAGGTTGGAGAAGTTGATTGGAGGGTCCAGTGTGGGTCTGTCCCAGTTCTTAAATAAGAGGAAACTCAGAGCTTTCGGGAGGGGTGAGGAGGACAGTGCGGGTTGTATGGGGGGATGAAGGAAAGGCAGGGAGGGAAGAGGGTCCAGTATGGATCTGTCCCAGTTCTCAGGTCAGAGGAAACTCAGAGTGTTGGGGGCCGGTGAGGAGGACAGAATGGGTTGGGGGGGGTTGAGGAAGGAATGGCTGAGAGGTGTAGAGGAAGGAGGGTGCAGTGTGGATCTGTTCCAGTCCTCAGGGCAGATGAGACTCAGAGCTTTGGGGAAGGGTGAGGAGGACAGTGGGTTTGGGAGGGGTGAGGAAAGGCCGGGAGGTGAGGAGGAAGTGTCCATTGTGGATCTGTCCCTGTTCTCAGGTCTGGGGAGACTCAGAACGTTGGGGAGGGGTGAGGAGGACAGATGGATTGGACTGGGTGGGGGGAGGCCGGGAGGAAGTGTCCAGTGTGGATCTGTCCTAGTTCTCAGGTCTGAGGAGACTCAGAACGTTGGGGACGGGTGAGGAGGACAGATGGATTGGACTGGGTGGGGGGAGGCCGGGAGGTGAGGGGGAAGGAGGGTCCAGTGTGGATCTGTCCTAGTTCTCAGATCAGTGAGAAAGATGGAAGGATTGTGGGGGGAAGAGGGAGAAAAGCTAGTGACAGATGCACAGGGACAGACACACGGACAGACACAGCTGTACAGGGAGATATAGACTGATGGCTATGAGTTTGTCTTCTGCCACCTCTGGTCTTCTCCGGTCAGTCGCCCTGGCTGTGGCGTCATTAGTAGGTAGTGTCAGGCAGAGGGATGGAATGGAAGAGGGGATGTGTGGAGGAGAGTGAATAGACGGGGGAGGTAGGTGCAGGAGTCTCCTATACACAAGGCCTATTGTGACCCCTCTCCTCACAGACCTCATGGAGAGCCTGCGTCAGGCCGAGCTGAAGAACTGGAGTCTGGACCAGAATCACATTGCCAGTCTGTGCGACTCCCTGAGCCACCTTCTGAGTCACACCGGCCTCCTTCCCTCCTCACACGCGCAGCCTCCGTCCTGCCAGGCGGCTTGCCTGCCCCCCACTACCAGCAGCTCCTGTGCACTCCGCGGAGGGAAGCCTGGACACAGCATGACAGGTGAGAATCACAGGAGAGGGGGACTTTCCTGGTAATAGAAGAGCAGTCCCGCTGCTGGGAGACACTCAGCACTTAGAGCAGCTCAGACTTGTTTGACTTCTTGTGTTTTTAAAGAAAAATAATATATAGAATAACCACAAGGTGGTGCAGTTTTGCTGATGCCTAAGAAGAATCTTTTTATCATCAGCTGCAAAGCTCTTCATACACTTGAACAGACAGGCACTATACTGAACTGTTGTGATTTTTTAACAGAATATCTCTCAGAAGGAAAACAAATATATTTATTCAACGTGTGT
This sequence comes from Rhinophrynus dorsalis, assembly GCA_037306005.1. Lineage (NCBI taxonomy): Eukaryota > Metazoa > Chordata > Amphibia > Anura > Rhinophrynidae > Rhinophrynus > Rhinophrynus dorsalis. The sequence goes on from CM074724.1 coordinate 3,542,948, forward strand.
GTATGGATATAGATATATATATATTGTGACAAAACTACTCTTTAACCCCTTAAGGACCGGGGAATCCACGCCACGATCCAACTGAAAGACCACGGAGCAATTTTTTTTTATTGCACCGTTGCGTTACGGACTCCCCGAACGGTCGTTAAGTCAAATCGACCCTTGACGTATTATGACCGTCAAGGGTCGTTAAGGGGTTAATGTTTTGTACCTTCTGTCTTGGGATCAGTCTTCTAGGTTGCAGAGACACTTCACACACAGGAGGAGGATAAATCAAGTCTTTGCTTGTTTATTTGTATCCAAGTGGTGAGACAGCAGCATTACAAACAAAACAAAATCCTTGCTCTACTGAGCACTAACTAAACACACCAGCTCCTGGCTGTATTCGGACTACTAGTAAGGTTACCAGCTTGAGAAATAAACATACAGCAACACAGTCCGACAGGCACAAGTAAACTCACAAGTTGCAGGCTTTCAGAGGTTAACTCCTTCCTCTCTGGGAACTTAAACAACAGAGAGTGTGTCTCAGTGCAGGGGGAAGTATTTGACTGCTGGCAGCATTAATTAACAGATGCAGGTGAGTGACAGTAGGGAGTGAGAGAACTCCTGGTGTGGATTCCTCACCTGACACATGTCAGTTACTATGAAACTGTGGAGTGGAGCACTGACCCAAAATCCACAGATTTGCAATGTACAAACGGTTACCTATACATTATATATGCCTGGGGCTAATCAGGATAGATACCCTGAAGGATCTGGGGAGATATATATACACCCTCCATCACTATTCCTGGGACTCTGTCACAATATAAATATATGTAAACACATATCCCAAAGTGTGCACTCACTTTAGATGCTGGTGTTATGCATGGGTGTCAATCTACATAGCAATTATATAGCAAAATATCAATGAAAGCACTCACAGGACTTTTGATAGATAAAATTATGTGTTGGTTTAATCCATCAACATTGCGGCCCTCCTTGGGGTGCTTTATCATATATTTGTATGTAGTTTATATATATATATATATATATATATATATATATATATGGATATGTGTATGTATGAGTGTGTGTTATCCGTGTGAAGATATGGATATATATATATGCATGTGGGAGGGGTGCATTGTGGGTGACGGTAACAGGAGCAGTAGGAATAAGATGGTGGAATGGACTGTTGATAAAATATTTTATACCTTTTATCTTTTCTTCTTTTCAGTAAACTCGTATGGACAGAACCAGCCCCCTCCGGTGTCCTGCGCTCACACTTTCACTGCACCCCCTGGGTACCCCATCCAGTCCCAAGCACCTCCAACATACAGTCAGCAAGGTGAGGGGCACAGTCATTCAGTACGGGGGGGGAAGGCTTACTGAGTCACACTGTGTGAGCACTGCCTAGATCCATTCATATCACACTGTGTGGACTAGATCCATTCATATCACAGTGTGTGGACTGTGCCTAGATCCATTCATATCACAGTGTGTGGAATAGATCCATTCATATCACAGTGTGTGGACTAGATCCATTCATATCACAGTGTGTGGACTAGATCCATTCATATCACAGTGTGTAGACTCTGCCTAGATCCATTCATATCACAGTGTGTGGACTAGATCCATTCATATCACAGTGTGTGGATTAGATCCATTCATATCACAGTGTGTGTAGATTAGATCCATTCATATCACAGTGTGTGGATTAGATCCATTCATATCACAGTGTGTGGATTAGATCCATTCATATCACAGTGTGTGTGGATTAGATCCATTCATATCACACTGTGTGAGTACTGCCTAGATCCATTCATATCACAGTGTGTGGACTCTGCCTAGATCCATTCATATCACAGTGTGTGGACTCTGCCTAGATCCATTCATATCACAGTGTGTGGACTAGATCCATTCATATCACAGTGTGTGGACTACATCCATTCATATCACACAGTGTGTAGACTCTGCCTAGATCCATTTATATCACAGTGTGTGGACTAGATCCATTCATATCACAGTGTGTGGACTAGATCCATTTATATCACAGTGTGTGGACTAGATCTATTCATATCACAGTGTGTGGACTCTGCCTAGATTCATTCATATCACAATGTGTAGACTAGATCCATTCATATCACAGTGTGTGGACTAGATCCATTCATATCACAGTGTGTGGACTCTGCCTAGATTCATTCATATCACAGTGTGTGGACTAGATCCATTCATATCACAGTGTGTGGACTAGATTCATTCATATCACAGTGTGTGGGACTCTGCTTAGATCCATTCATATCACAGTGTGTGGACTAGATCCATTCATATCACAGTGTGTAGACTAGGTCCATTCATATCACAGTGTGTGGACTCTGCCTAGATCCATTCATATCACAGTGTGTGGACTCTGCTTAGATCCATTCATATCACAGTGTGTGGACTAGATCCATTCATATCACAGTGTGTGGACTAGATCCATTCATATCACAGTGTGTGGACTCTGCCTAGATTCATTCATATCACAGTGTGTAGACTAGATCCATTCATATTACAGTGTGTGGACTCTACCTAGATCCATTCATATCACAGTGTGTGGACTCTGCTTAGATCCATTCATATCACAGTGTGTGGACTAGATCCATTCATATCACAGTGTGTGGACTAGATCAATTCATATCAGTGTGTGGACTCTGCCTAGATCCATTCATATCACAGTGTGTGGACTCTGCCTAGATCCATTCATATCACAGTGTGTGGACTCTGCCTAGATTCATTCATATCACAGTGTGTGGACTAGATCCATTCATATCACAGTGTGTGGGCTAGATTCATTCATATCACAGTGTGTGGACTCTGCTTAGATCCATTCATATCACAGTGTGTGGACTAGATCCATTCATATCACAGTGTGTAGACTAGATCCATTCATATCACAGTGTGTGGACTAGATCTATTCATATCACATTGTGTGGACTAGATCCATTCATATCACAGTGTGTGGACTCTGCTTAGATCCATTCATATCACAGTGTGTGGACTCTGCCTAGATTCATTCATATCACAGTGTGTGGACTCTGCTTAGATCCATTCATATCACAGTGTGTGGACTAGATCCATTCATATCACAGTGTGTGGACTCTGCCTAGATCCATTCACATCATAGTGTGTGAACTCTGCCTGGATTCATTCATATTCTGGGACCCCAGTAAATGTGGGGATGTACGCTGCGTGAAACAACTTTCTAAGCAGATGGAACTGTTAAGAGAACAAGCATGCAGCCAGATTATATATAAACAGATGAAAACACCCCCACATTAAGTAAGAGGCAAGGATACCACTAGTAGGACTAAGAGAGGCCATAAGATATATCTACATATATATATATATATATATGAGATATATATCTATAACTGTGTACCTGACAAAACCCAGGAAAGGAAGAAGTTCAGGCAGGAACACCAGAGAAGAGGTCTGGGTAGGCAGCTCAGGAGAGAGGTCCCGGTTCAAGCCAAAGGACTAGGGCAGGTCGCACAGGAGAGTAGTCAAGGTCCAAATCCAAGGTCAGCAACAAGACAGGAGGCAAGTAAGAGCAGAAACAAACTGAACGCTACGAAGCTCAACAAACACTGAGCATTAGCTGTAGTGGACGCTTCCTATTTAAAGGACTGGAGGATGATGTCATGACGGCACCACGTGACGCCTGTGACATGGTAACCTAGCTAAGACAAGCCGGCCCAGCCGAGAAGAAAGGCTGGGACGACGAGTGGTAGCATCTTGGACCGGAAGCGAGGCCCGATGCCGACACATATCACAGTGTGTGAGTTCTGTCTAGATCCTTTCATATCACAGTGTGTGGGTTCTGTCTAGATTATTTTATATCACAGTGTGTGGACTAGATCCATCCTGTCTCTCCCCAGCCTCTCAGGCTGGCAACTGTAGTGACTGAGATCCAATCCTGTATTACAAAGGGGCACTCCCAGTTGTGGGTGGTGAAGCCACCAGTGCAGGTCTTCCTGTGTCCAGGGGGACATAAACATAGGATAAGTCAGATTGGAGTGCTGTCTTGACCAGCTCTTGAGAATGTCCAACAGAAGCTCTCTCGTGTGGAATTGAGCATAAAGGACGGCTTACAGGGTGGACACACATCCCAGGATTCTCATGTAGTCCCTTATTGTCTCCCTTAAGGCCAGGACATAGCTTGGGATCTGTCCTGGAACAGAGTCTGGCAGAAACATTCTTCCTTGAAGGGTGTTAGATCTCATGCCCAAGAAATACAGAGTCTGAGAAGGCACCAGAAAGTACTTCTTGATATTGAGGACCCAAATATGGTGCTCCAGGATGCAAACACATTCTTGAACTTGCAAGGACAGATTGGCCTCCAAGGGGAACCTTGATCAAGAGATTGTCTAAGAAGTTAAAAAAAATCCCTTGGGGGGGTGGGGAGGTGGAGGACATAGTAAGCCAGAGCTGCCATGATCGTTATGAAAATCCTTGGAGGTGACACTAGGCCAAAGGGAAGAGTGTGACCTGGAGTGACTGCACTCAAAGGCGAAGCAAAGGAAGAGCTGGTGGTCTGGATGAATAGGTATGTGGAGTTATAGCAGGACTTTCAAATAATAGCAAGTTGCCATGCATTCATTAAATTCATGGCGGCTAGCTTGAAAATAGATGTCTTACCGTAAAAAAAATAGATGTGTCTAAAGGAATCCGTCCCGTTTGGAGACCGGAACCCAGGCTAGAGCACAGAGATCTTGTCTGTGCGCATGCGCCGTCAGTCCTGGTCTCCATAGAGTAGACTGCTTTGCACCATATGGTCACCGGAAGGGACTGACAGCGCAGGTGCAAAGACCACACTAACCTGCCCGTCAGTCCTGAAACGGGATGGATTCCTTTAGACACATCTATTTTCAAGCTAGTTGCCATGCAGTTAATGAATTCATGATATTATCTGAAAGTTCCGCTTTAAGCTTCCTGAAGTTCTAGAGAGCCTAAGTACTCTCCTTGGCACATCCCTGCCATAACAGACTGCAGGGATTCCATCTTGAATCGCGTGGCTTCCACTTAATGGTTGAGACATTTCAAGTCAGAATAAGACAACAGCCACCATACTTTTTGGTGACCTCAAAAAGATTGGAGTAAAACCCTGAAAAAGCGTTTCTGGGCAGGAACCAGAACCAAAACCTGTTTGTCCAACAGGGATGAGAAGTAGTGTATAAACAGACATGCCTGATGTGGATCCTGGGAAACTCTGGACAAAAAGAAACTGTGGTGGAAGGGACCTCATGTCTATGTGGTACCCTGCCAAACTGAGCCACAAAATCCACTGATCCATCACTGAAGACTCCCAGGCATCTTGAAAAAACAGAGACAAACCCTATAGGTAGGGACTGACCAGAACCCCGCAATTCATGCAAAGGTGGACTTGTCAGCCTTTCGCTTCTGTGCACACTTCTTATTCTTCCAAGCCTACTTGTGCTTTGGGGTGGTCCTGGGAGGCCTGAGGATGTTGAACACTATGTGCCCCAAATGGGCAGGGGGGAAAGAAAGCTACTTCTCTTCCTGGGAAAAAAATGAAAGTTTTGAAGAAATCTGAAGCAAGAGCATACTCTTGCCTCTAATAGCATCTCAGATGTCCTTATACGGGTCAGGTACAAAGAGATGCTTACCTACAAAACAAAGGGACACCAAGGATCTTTTTGAAGATCGGTCAGCCAACCAGATCTTGTGCCACAAAGTGTGACGCATGGTAACAGATGAAACTGAGGATCTATCAGGTAATCTGGCAGAATCAAAGGCCAGTTTAGTAAGATATACATTGGCCTCCAAAATGTTTGCTATCGCTCTGGTGACCCAGGCCATAGCAAAGTGGCCACAAAGTTCGCCTTTAATAAAGGATCAAGGCATTTGGTAACCTGGTCCTTAAGAGCCGCATCATCTGCCAATGGCATTGCTCTGTTTCAGATTAGGCTTCAGAAGAAAAACTTATAAGATGGAAACACATTTATTAAGAAAGAGCCTCTTGTCTAGTGTCTTCCATTCCTCCAGTAAAACCTGATCTAAGGTGTTGTTGGGAGAATCTTTCTTGTTCCCGTGGAAGATGTCCAGTGAGGAAGATGCCATATCAGAGGCCACAGAAACCTGAAGGGTGCCTAATACCTCTCTCATTAGCCCCTTCACTGAGGGAGAAGGGTCACCACATAGGAATCCCCAGTGAGCAAGGAGGAATCTACGTCCTCTTCCTCTGTATCTTACCAACCGAGAGTGGCCCATAAAGACTGGATCAATATGTCTAATGAGGTTCATGGGGCCCCATAAATGGAGAATGCCCTAGCGAAATGTAGGGATGGAGGAAACAGAGGACATCAGAGTTTTGATCCAAACAGGCTCTTGTTCAGCAGTGGAAGGCCCCGGGGGAGTAGTAGGGGCAACAGTGCAAGAGGGACAGAGGTGCCTGAATAGTGCCTTGGAAGTCCAGTTTGACATGAGGAACAATGAGCTAAAGGGGTCAAGGGGACCCCTGAATCCTTTGGTTTGGGTTTCTCCATGTGCCCTTTAGGATCAGACGTGTTTAGAAAACAACCCCAAAACTATGACACAGTAGTGAGAAAGACTGATAAATCACAGACATATATCTGACTGAAAGAGGTTTAAACTGATGAAGAAGAGAAAGAGTCAGCCGCTACGTAGCATAAGCAAATGGTTGAGTAAGATGGCTGCCAAGGAAATGTATCTTTTTTTTCTATATTGCCTACACTCTGCAAACTGTGACAATCCATCCATGAAAATGAGGTGAAATAAAGGCTTCTTAACATGATACATGCTGATCATGTGATAGACCATGCTCAACAATTTAACTTGAGCCCCCTCTGCCCCTTGTATGTCAAATGGGTGCAGAGGTATGCGTCCAAATAAAAGTAAAAAGTGTGAAAATAGAAATACCTAGCAAAATGCAGGAAAACATCCCTGTAATGTGGACTGACAAGGAAGAAGGATGATGAGGCAGATATGACCCACATATAAAAGTGTAAAAATAAAAAGGAGTCTAAAACGATAGAGCAGTGCCAGCTTGCTCCTCTTCAGAGGTCACATGAATCTGGAGGCAGTGGGTAAGGAGGGGGGAAGAGAAGGAAGTCTCCACCTCAAAGGACCTGCTGTCTGGAAGAGGGGAGCGTTACCCCTTAGTTCCTGTGTTCCATATGGAACGAAAGGGTAAGAGAGGATTTTAGTTTTACCTGTTAAATCCTTTTCTCTTAGTCCATACACGTTACTGGTAACTCTGAGTAGGCGATCCACCCCTTTAAGTAGGCAGGAACAATTCTAGAATTGTATGCAGGGGGTGGAGCCTACCTTCCCTCCTTGGCTGCAGCTAGCCAACCAGCTCCAGAAAGATTTGAGACACTAACTATTGACTAGATGGTGAAGGTAAAGGAAGACTCCTGTTGAGCATGACCCCCGAAGGACCCCCACGGTCTGCCACAGGAGAACCAAGCATGGTCCCTTGACAGGGTGGGAGACCAGTAACCTGTATGGACTAAGAGAAAAGGATTTAATGGGTAAGACTAAAATCCACTTTTCTCTGTCGTCCAATACAGGTTACTGGTAACTCTGGGATGTCCAATTATTGAGTTTCCCAGAGGAGGGAAGTAAGGCAAGGACCGGGCACAAGGCCCCCAAAGTCACCAGAGCAGATATGAACCATCAGATCAGAGATACCCCAATAAAACAATGAAGTGTCAACGGACACTGAACAGGGGTAACAACACTCCAAGAACTGTTACACAGCACACTGAACTAGAGCCAACAGGGCTCAAAAGTGAAAGAAGTACTAAGAACTGAAGGAGATCCTAGACAGGCAAGACTGCCTCCAGGATCTTCCTCCCAAAGCTGGCGTCAGCCGATGCCAGCACATCAACACAGTAATGCTTCGAAAAGGTGTGCACAGACGACCAGGTGGTAGCCCTGCACAACTGATCAGTGGAGGCCTGATTCTTGTAAGGCCAAGAAGCCCCAATGGATCTTTTAGAATGAGCCGTGGCAGGAGCCAATCAGAAACGAGCATGTGAAGCAAGCGCTCATGGGAAATGTAGTTTTCACAGAAAAGTACCCCAAACAGTGCCCAAAGCCCCCTGAGCCCCCCAACACACTAGAATCATGAACCAGATGATACAGCAAGGGCAGACAAGTAAAATGAGCCATCTCTGAAGTCACTACGTTGAGCGGTTGCAGAGATATGTCCCAAAGACTACAGTCCCATAGAAGCGAATAGAGCAATGGCGTCTATGCGGTAAAGTGCGCGTTTACTCAAATTTTACAAAATTGGAAGTGTAAAACTAAAAGACATGAAACATCACTAGAACATGTTAGGATACCCAAAAAAAACACTGAACCAGTATGAAAAGTGTCAGAACCCCCCCCCCAAAAAAAAAAATGCCAAACCAGCAGCTAAAGGGTTAATTACCACATTAACCTGCTCCAAACACCCAACAAACATACAGATAGATCCAATGAGTACAGGAGTGTGCAGTAGGAACTCCAAATGAAAACCCCTGTGCAGGGGGCACTGTGGGACATGTGGACCTGCAGCACTCAAAGGGTTGCTCACCTTTCCTGCAGATCTTCTGTCTTCAGATTACCATGTATCAAGAAATAGCCTCAGTGGGCAACTCCTGAGGAAATAACCTGAACCCAAGATTTTCCCCCCAGGGCTTAAGGTCCACAAAAAGCACCTGGTCACTGAGCTAGCCACATCTAAGGGCAGTGTCAGTCATGGTAATCTGCCTAATGGTGGTATTCCATATCTAACAGAAAAATAAAAACATTTCTAAAACTATAGCAGAACTGTTCTTAGCCTGGTGTTATCTACAACAAGGAACAAATCTTACTGGAGCTGGTTAGCTAGCTGCAGCCAAGGAGGGAAGGTAGGCTCCACCCCCTGCAATCAATTCTAGAATTGTTCCTGCCTAATTAAAGGGGCAGATCGCCTACCCAGAGTTACCAGTAACCTGTATTGGATGACAGAGAAAATTGTTTTTGAAAAAAGAACTTTTGTTAGACGTACAGTCTGACACTTTATGTTAATTAGCTCTGTGCTGGAGCAATATTACCCCACACTGAGCAGTGTATGAATCTAGGCAGAGCCCACACATTGGGGTGTCTAATAGCACAACGGGGGGTCAGGTTTCCCTGGAACAGAACTAATGACATATTGTGTAGGGAACGTAAACTGCCCGACTGTGTCACCAACACAAAGGTTATTCTTTACTATTTATTCACTGTACTTACATCACCCAGCCTGGAGATGTCTGTACAGAACAACACGGGAACTGGAGAGTTTATCTCCTCTTTATCACACCTTAGTACATCTTCCCCTGTAGTCTATAACTAAAGATCTCCCATAGAATAACATAGGAACTGGAGAGTTTATCTCACTGGAGAAGTTATCTCCTCTTTATCACACCTTAGTACATCTCCCCTGTAGTCTATAACTAAATCTCTCCCATATAATAACATAGGAACTGGAGAGTTTATCTCACTGGAGAAGGTATCTCCTCTTTATCACACCTTAGTATATCTCCCTGTAGTCTATAACTATATCTCTCCTATAGAATAACATAGGAACTGGAGAGTTTATCTCACTGGAGAAGTTATCTCCTCTTTATCACACCTTAGTACATCTCCCCTGTAGTCTATAACTAAATCTCTCCCATAGAATAACATAGGAACTGGAGAGTTTCTCTCACTGGAGAAGGTATCTCCTCTTTATCACACCTTAGTACATCTCCCCTGTAGTCTGTAACTAAATCTCTCCCATATAATAACATAGGAACTGGAGAGTTTATCTCACTGGAGAAGTTGTCTCCTCTTTATCACACCTTAGTACATCTCCCCTGTAGTCTATAACTAAATCTCTCCCATATAATAACATAGGAACTGGAGAGTTTATCTCACTGGAGAAGTTATCTCCTCTTTATCACACCTTAGTACATCTCCCCTGTAGTCTATAACTAAATATCTCCCATATAATAACATAGGAACTGGAGAGTTTATCACACTGGAGAAGTTATCTCCTCTTTATCACACCTTAGTACATCTCCCCTGTAGTCTATAACTAAATCTCTCCCATATAATAACATAGGAACTGGAGAGTTTATCTCAGTGGAGAAGTTATCTCCTCTTTATCACACCTTAGTACATCCCCCTGTCTTTATCTCAGTGGAAAGTTCTCTTGCCTTTATCACACTTTAGTCAATAACCCTTCCAGTTCTTTGTACATCTGAGTCATTACCAGAGATGTTACTGATTGCGTTTTTCTTCTCACAGGACGCCACCCACAGCGAGCTTTGTACCCACCACCCCGCCCGACACTCCGCTATCCACAAACCAGCGATGAGATTCAAGATGATTTTGACTGGGATTCTATTGCTTAGAGACAATTACCTCCCTGGAGACAGAATGAAAAGAGATGTAGGAGAGGGTCGCACAGTCCCTCCATGTGTATAGATATATAAATATATATATATATTATATAAATGTATAGTTCCTTCGCCTGACAATCAGGGACAGAGACCTTACCGAGAGTGCGGGACGATTCATGGAGACAACCCCCCACTGCTAGTTCGGACGCCCCCTGGATAAAACTGCTGGGACTCTGATCCCTACCACAGAGAAAGGAGAAGTTGCCCAACCTTTCCACCCCAGGGCAAATCTCCAGGTGCCAAGGATTTCAGTGTTATCGTGTGAGGGGCATCTACTGCAAGGGTGTCTGAGGGGAGTAGTCTGGTTGATCCCGCTGTTATGAATTATTTATATGGCACACACATATTCCACAGCGCAGTACAAAGTGTTATTAATTAGCTGTATGTACAAGACTGCGGCTTCAGAAATATGGCTAAACAGTGGAACCTTGTGATTGTCTGTGTGATTTCTGCTTATGGGCAGCAACCAAACTGCGCCCAGCGCCAACCACCGGGGGACCGGCAATGAGGGCGATTTACTGGGAAAAACGGGAGCAGTTCTGGGGCAAACAGGTGTGCCAACTGGTACAAGCAAACTTTCCCAAATTTCCATTCATGCGAATGTGGTTTTAACCCCTTAAATGCTAGAGGAGTCACCAACATATTTCTGTGCAATGCGTTGTGGACTCTTCAGTAAGTGGATGAAGCCCCATTCACATCCGTGGAAATGTTACTGGTCCCAGAATTACTTCAGTCCATCAAATGTCCATTCACCCACCGAATCCTAGTGAGGTCTCAACACTTAGCGTCACAGTTCGCTTTGCAGTAAAAGTGTCAGCAGAAGAGTTACATGAGAGATGATTCATAGTAATACAGAGACCGTGGGAATGTCATGTGCATATAAATCTAAATATGATATAATGTAATTACAATATACAGATCTGTGCATACAGACCATGGGAATGCCAGGTGTATATGGAAATCTAAATATGATATAATGTAATTACAATATACAGACGTATACACACAGACCGTGGGAATGCCACGTGTATATAAATCTAAATATTATATAATGTAAATACAATATACAGACGTATACACACAAACCGTGGGAATGCCACGTGTGTATAAATCTAAATATTATATAATGTAAATACAATATACAGACGTATACACACAGACCGTGGGAATGCCACGTGTATATAAATCTAAATATGATATAATGTAATTACAATATACAGATCTGTGCATACAGATCTGTGCATACAGACCATGGGAATTCCATATTTGGAAATCTAAATATTATATAATGTAGTTACAATATACAGACGTATACACACAGACCGTGGGAATGTCACGTGTATATAAATCTAAATATTGTATAATGTAAATACAATATACAGACGTATACACACAGACCGTGGGAATGTCACGTGTATATAAATCTAAATGCTGTATAACGTATATACAATATACAGACGTATACACACAGACCGTGGGAATGTCACGTGTATATAAATCTAAATGCTGTATAACGTATATACAATATACAGACGTATACACACAGACCGTGGGAATACCATGTGTATATAAATCTAAATATTGTGTAATGTAAATGCAGTTGTATGCAAAAGTTTGGGCTCCGCTGGCCAAATTAAGTTTTGTTGGTTTTCTAAGTGAAAAGAAGTTGACGCGACCTCTGAAGTGAACAAACTTAAACTTGAAATATGTCTGAAAATTGTAATTCACAGTTATTATTTATTTGCTGAATTTAACAGGTTGAAAAAAATATGTGGCACGTGCAAAAGATTGGGCCCCTCTCGGTCAGTATTTAGTAAAGGAAGTCGGAGCCACCAAACATTTCTTGTAGCCAGATACCAGTCTTTCTATTCTTGGTCTAGGAATATTTTTCCTACTCTTCCTTTCAAAATACTTCTACTTCACAAATCCTCTGAGCTCGTCTTGAATGAACTGCATGTTTGAGATCTACCCACAGACTGAAAAAAATAAAACAGAAAATGGGAAGTGCAAAGGTTTGGAGACCATTCCAGTTGATCCACTAGTGTTAGTTTTTAGTAAGGTCACAAAACTTAATTGGCTCCTTAGGCCTTAATCTATGTTTGGTGAAGACAATTCCAGAGTTTAATAAACTTCCTGATTCTTCAAACCTGTCAGGGTGTTGTGCTTACCCGGTTCCTCTAAACACCTGACTGAGGATCAGAAAATAAAGATTATTGACTCTTACAAAGCTAAACACTTCCCGATTACAGTTTCCACTGTCAGACATATCGTTAAGAAATGGAAAATAAGGGGAATTATTGAAGTCAACACAAGATTTGGAAGACCAAGAAAAATCTTTGATAGAAGTGCTCGCAGGCTGGTCAGGAATGCAAAGCAAAACCCCATATCACTGCAAAGGACCCGCAGGACAGTTTAGCTGCCATGGGAGTAGTGGTGCACTAGTTCACTGTACAACGTTGCTTCCGCAAACATGATCTGCACAAAAGAGTCATCAGAAGGAAACGTTAACTGCCATCTCACCACAAACGTCAGTGTCTGAAGTAGATAATGCAACACTTAGATAACCTAAGGGGGTTTTGGAACCAAGTGCTCTGGTCTGATGAAGTTAAAATTGAATACTTTGGCTACATTCACAAAAGGTACGTTTAGAGAGAAGAAAAAGAAGAATTTGAAGAAATTAATACTTTGCCAACTACTTAGCATGAGGGTAAGGTCTATTATGTTTGGGGATGAGTGGCAGCCAGTGGCACAGGACATATTGTGCAGGTAGAGGAAAGAAACGGAAGCTGAAAATAGGGTGGATATTACAATGATCCAGAACCTACCTCAAAACCAACCATGAACTACTTCAAGATATTAAACTTAAGGTTTTGGAATGGCCGTCATAGTCCTCAGACCTGATTATTATAGAACATATGTGAGTAGATCTCGAACAGGCCGTGCATGGAAGACAACCTGAGATCTAACTGAACTAGACGCATTCTGCCTGGAAGAGAGGGAAAACATTCCTAATACAAGAATAGGAAGACTGGTATCTGACTACAAGAAACACTTGATTTCTGCCAGAAGGGGGCGTTATTAAGTACTTACATACAAACTTTAGCACATGCCACATTTTCTGCTTTATTTTTTTTTTCAATATGTTAAATTCAAAAAATAAACAATAACTGTGCATTACAATTTGCAGGAATATGTCAAATATCATATAATGTAAATACAATATATGGACGTATACACACATAGACTGTGGGAACGCCACTTGTATATAAAGATATATATTCTATTATACAAAAACAATATAAAGACACACACACAGACTACTGGAGAATCATGTGTATAAAAAGTTAGATTTTTTGCAATATAAAAACAATATACATGTAATACACAGAGACTGCTGGAATACCATGTATGTATAGAGATGTCAGGCAGTATATTCTATTATAAATATACAGACATATATATGACATATTATATATACACACAGACAAGTGAATCACGGGTCCATCCCACCAGCTCCATTCTCTGTGTCACAACTGGTCCGTATAGACAAACATATAGGATATTACTTAGCAAAAAATAAATACTGATAACATTATACATAATTCACATTGTAACAAAACTGCTAATGTAAACTCTGTGACTGCACTCAGACCCTGTATCATACACACACTGCTCTGTCACTGGACTCGGACCCTGTATCATACACACACACACACACACACTGCTCTGTCACTGCACTCGGACCCTGTATCATACACACACACACACACACACTGCTCTGTCACTGCACTCGGACCCTGTATCATGTACACACACACTGCTCTGTCACTGCACTTGGACCCTGTATCATGTACACACACACACACACTGCTCTGTCACTGCACTCGGACCCTGTATCATGTACACACACACTGCTCTGTCACTGCACTTGGACCCTGTATCATGTACACACACACACACTGCTCTGTCACTGCACTCGGACCCTGTATCATACACACACACACACACACTGCTCTGTCACTGCACTCAGACCCTGTATCATGTACACACACACTGCTCTGTCACTGCACTCGGACCCTGTATCATGTATATACACTGGTCTGTCACTGCACTCAGACCCTGTATCATACACACACACTGCTCTGTCACTGCACTCAGACCCTGTATCATACACACACACTGCTCTGTCACTGCACTCAGACCCTGTATCATACACACACACTGCTCTGTCACTGCACTCAGACCCTGTATCATGTACACACACTGGTCTGTCACTGCACTCGGACCCTGTATCATACACACACACTGGTCTGTCACTGCACTCGGACCCTGTATCATACACACACACACACACACACTGGTCTGTCACTGCACTCGGACCCTGTATCATGTACACACACACTGCTCTGTCACTGCACTCGGACCCTGTATCATACACACACACACACACACACACACACACACACACACTGCTCTGTCACTGCACTCGGACCCTGTATCATGTATATACACTGCTCTGTCACTGCACTCGGACCCTGTATCATACACACACACACTGCTCTGTCACTGCACTCGGACCCTGTATCATGTATATACATTGGTCTGTCACTGCACTCGGACCCTGTATCATACACACACACACTGCTCTGTCACTGCACTCGGACCCTGTATCATGTACACACACTGCTCTGTCACTGCACTCGGACCCTGTATCATGTACACACACACTGCTCTGTCACTGCACTCAGACCCTGTATCATACACACACACTGCTCTGTCACTGCACTCGGACCCTGTATCATGTACACACACACACACACACACTGCTCTGTCACTGCACTCGGACCCTGTATCATGTACACACACACTGCTCTGTCACTGCACTCGGACCCTGTATCATACACACACACTGGTCTGTCACTGCACTCGGACCCTGTATCATACACACACACACACACACTGCTCTGTCACTGCACTCAGACCCTGTATCATGTACACACACACTGCTCTGTCACTGCACTCGGACCCTGTATCATGTACACACACACTGCTCTGTCACTGCACTCGGACCCTGTATCATGTACACACACACACACTGCTCTGTCACTGCACTCAGACCCTGTATCATGTACACACACTGCTCTGTCACTGCACTCAGACCCTGTATCGTACACACACACACACACACTGCTCTGTCACTGCACTCAGACCCTGTATCATGTACACACACACTGCTCTGTCACTGCACTCGGACCCTGTATCATGTACACACACACTGCTCTGTCACTGCACTCGGACCCTGAATCATGTACACACACACTGCTCTATCACTGCACTCGGACCCTGTATCATGTACACACACACTGCTCTGTCACTGCACTCGGACCCTGTATCATGTACACACACACACACACACTGCTCTATCACTGCACTCAGACCCTGTATCATGTACACACACACACTGCTCTGTCACTGCACTCGGACCCTGTATCATGTACACACACACACTGCTCTATCACTGCACTCAGACCCTGTATCACACACACACACTGCTCTATCACTGCTCAGACCCTGTATCATGTACACACACACTGCTCTATCACTGCACTCAGACCCTGTATCACACACACACACACTGCTCTATCACTGCACTCGGACCCTGTATCATGTACACACACTGCTCTGTCACTGCACTCAGACCCTGTATCATGTACACACACACTGCTCTGTCACTGCACTCAGACCCTGTATCATGTACACACACACACTGCTCTGCCACTGCACTTGGACCCTGTATCATACACACACACACACTGCTCTGCCACTGCACTCGGACCCTGTATCATGTACACACACACTGCTCTATCACTGCACTCGGACCCTGTATCATGTACACACACACTGCTCTGTCACTGCACTCAGACCCTGTATCATGTACACACACACACACACACTGCTCTATCACTGCACTCAGACCCTGTATCATGTACACACACACACTGCTCTGTCACTGCACTCGGACCCTGTATCATGTACACACACTGCTCTGTCACTGCACTCGGACCCTGTATCATACACACACACTGCTCTGTCACTGCACTTGGACCCTGTATCATACACACACACTGCTCTGTCACTGCACTCGGACCCTGTATCATACACACACACTGCTCTGTCACTGCACTCGGACCCTGTATCATACACACACACTGCTCTGTCACTGCACTCGGACCCTGTATCATACACACACACTGCTCTGTCACTGCACTCAGACCCTGTATCATACACACACACTGCTCTGTCACTGCACTCGGACCCTGTATCATGTACACACACTGCTCTGTCACTGCACTTGGACCCTGTATCATACACACACACACTGCTCTATCACTGCACTCGGACCCTGTATCATGTACACACACACACTGCTCTGTCACTGCACTCGGACCCTGTATCATGTACACACACACACACACTGCTCTGTCACTGCACTCGGACCCTGTATCATGTACACACACACTGCTCTGTCACTGCACTCGGACCCTGTATCATGTACACACACACTGCTCTGTCACTGCACTTGGACCCTGTATCATGTACACACACTGCTCTGTCACTGCACTCGGACCCTGTATCATGTACACACACTGCTCTGTCACTGCACTCGGACCCTGTATCATACACACACACTGCTCTGTCACTGCACTCGGACCCTGTATCATGTACACACACACTGCTCTGTCACTGCACTTGGACCCTGTATCATACACACACACTGCTCTGTCACTGCACTCAGACCCTGTATCATGTACACACACACTGCTCTGTCACTGCACTCGGACCCTGTATCATACACACACACTGCTCTGTAACTGCACTTGGACCCTGTATCATGTACACACACTGCTCTGTCACTGCACTCAGACCCTGTATCATGTACACACACACTGCTCTGTCACTGCACTCGGACCCTGTATCATACACACACACTGCTCTGTAACTGCACTTGGACCCTGTATCATGTACACACACTGCTCTGTCACTGCACTCTGACCCTGTATCATGTACACACACACTGCTCTGTAACTGCACTCGGACCCTGTATCATACACACACACTGCTCTGTCACTGCACTCGGACCCTGTATCATACACACACACTGCTCTGTAACTGCACTTGGACCCTGTATCATGTACACACACACTGCTCTGTAACTGCACTCGGACCCTGTATCATGTACACACACACTGCTCTGTCACTGCACTCTGACCCTGTATCATGTACACACACACTGCTCTGTCACTGCACTCGGACCCTGTATCATACACACACACTGCTCTGTCACTGCACTCGGACCCTGTATCATGTACACACACACTGCTCTGTCACTGCACTCGGACCCTGTATCATACACACACACTGCTCTGTAACTGCACTTGGACCCTGTATCATACACACACACACTGCTCTGTCACTGCACTCAGACCCTGTATCATACACACACTGCTCTGTCACTGCACTCGGACCCTGTATCATGTACACACACACTGCTCTGTCACTGCACTTGGACCCTGTATCATACACACACACTGCTCTGTCACTGCACTCGGACCCTGTATCATGTACACACACACTGCTCTGTCACTGCACTCGGACCCTGTATCATGTACACACACACTGCACTGTCACTGCACTCGGACCCTGTATCATGTACACACACACTGCTCTGTCACTGCACTCGGACCCTGTATCATGTACACACACACTGCTCTGTCACTGCACTCGGACCCTGTATCATGTACACACACACTGCTCTGTCACTGCACTCGGACCCTGTATCATGTACACACACACTGCTCTGTCACTGCACTCGGACCCTGTATCATGTACACACACACTGCACTGTCACTGCACTCGGACCCTGTATCACACACACACACTGCTCTATCACTGCACTCAGACCCTGTATCATGTACACACACACTGCTCTGTCACTTGCACTCAGACCCTGTATCATGTACACACACTGCTCTGTCACTGCACTCAGACCCTGTATCATGTACACACACACTGCTCTGTCACTGCACTTGGACCCTGTATCATACACACACACTGCTCTGTCACTGCACTCAGACCCTGTATCATGTACACACACACTGCTCTGTCACTGTACTCGGACCCTGTATCATACACACACACACACTGCTCTGTCACTGCACTCTGACCCTGTATCATGTACACACACACTGCTCTGTCACTGCACTCGGACCCTGTATCATGTACACACACTGCTGTCACTGCACTCGGACCCTGTATCATGTACACACACACTGCTCTGTCACTGCACTCTGACCCTGTATCATGTACACACACTGCTCTGTCACTGCACTCGGACCCTGTATCATGTACACACACACTGTTCTGTCACTGCACTCGGACCCTGTATCATGTACACACACACTGCTCTGTCACTGCACTCTGACCCTGTATCATACACACACACACTGCTCTGTCACTGCACTTGGACCCTGTATCATGTACACACACACACACACACACTGCTCTGTCACTGCACTCGGACCCTGTATCATGTACACACACACTGCTCTGTCACTGCACTCGGACCCTGTATCATGTACACACACACTGCTCTGTCACTGCACTTGGACCCCGTATCATGTACACACACACTGCTCTGTCACTGCACTCTGACCCTGTATCATGTAAACACACACTGCTCTGTCACTGCACTTGGACCCTGTATCATGTACACACACACTGCTCTGTCACTGCACTCTGACCCTGTATCATACACACACACACTGCTCTGTCACTGCACTTGGACCCTGTATCATGTACACACACACTGCTCTGTCACTGCACTCAGACCCTCTATCATGTACACACACACTTCTCTGTCACTGCACTTGGACCCCGTATCATGTACACACACACTGCTCTGTCACTGCACTCGGACCCTGTATCACACACACCGCTCTGTCACTGCACTCGGACCCTGTATCACACACACTGCTCTGTCACTGCACTCGGACCCTGTATCACACACACCGCTCTGTCACTGTACTCGGACCCTGTATCATACACACACACACTGCTCTGTCACTGCACTCGGACCCTGTATCATGTAAACACACACTGCTCTGTCACTGCACTCAGACCCTGTATCATGTACACACACACTGCTCTGTCACTGCACTCGGACCCTGTATCATACACACACACTGCTCTGTCACTGCACTCGGACCCTGTATCATGTACACACACTGCTCTGTCACTGCACTCGGACCCTGTATCATGTACACACACACTGCTCTGTCACTGCACTCGGACCCTGTATCATATACACACACACTGCTCTGTCACTGCACTCTGACACTGTATAATACACACACACACTGCTCTGTCACTGTACTTTGACCCTGTATCACACACACACTGCTCTGTCACTGCACTCAGACCCTGTATCACACACACACTGCTCTGTCACTGCACTCAGACCCTGTATCACACACACACACACACTGCTCTGTCACTGCACTCGGACCCTGTATCATACACACACACTGCTCTGTCACTGCACTCGGACCCTGTATCATACACACACACTGCTCTGTCACTGCACTCAGACCCTGTATCACACACACACACTGCTCTGTCACTGCACTCTGACCCTTTATCATGTACACACACACTGCTGTCACTGCACTCAGACCCTTTATCATGTACACACACACTGCTCTGTCACTGCACTCAGACCCTGTATCATGTACACACACACACACACACTGCTCTATCACTGCACTCAGACCCTGTATCATGTACACACACACACTGCTCTATCACTGCACTCGGACCCTGTATCATGTACACACACTGCTCTGCCACTGCACTCAGACCCTGTATCATGTACACACACACTGCTCTGTCACTGCACTCAGACCCTTTATCATGTACACACACACTGCTCTGCCACTGCACTCAGACCCTGTATCACACACACACACTGCTCTATCACTGCACTCAGACCCTGTATCATGTACACACACACTGCTCTGTCACTGAACTCAGACCCTTTATCATGTACACACACACACTGCTCTGTCACTGCACTCAGACCCTTTATCATGTACACACACACACTGCTCTGCCACTGCACTCAGACCCTGTATCACACACACACACTGCTCTATCACTGCACTCAGACCCTGTATCATGTACACACACTGCTCTGTCACTGCACTCGGACCCTTTATCATGTACACACACACTGCTCTGTCACTGCACTCGGACCCTGTATCACACACACACACTGCTCTATCACTGCACTCAGACCCTGTATCATACACACACACTGCTCTGTCACTGCACTCAGACCCTGTATCATGTACACACACTGCTCTGTCACTGCACTCGGACCCTTTATCATGTACACACACACTGCTCTGTCACTGCACTCTGACCCTGTATCATACACACACTGCTCTGTCACTGCACTCGGACCCTGTATCACACACACACACTGCTCTGCCACTGCACTCAGACCCTGTATCATGTACACACACACACTGCTCTGTCACTGAACTCAGACCCTTTATCATGTACACACACACACTGCTCTGCCACTGCACTCAGACCCTGTATCACACACACACACTGCTCTATCACTGCACTCAGACCCTGTATCATGTACACACACTGCTCTGTCACTGCACTCGGACCCTTTATCATGTACACACACACACTGCTCTGCCACTGCACTCGGACCCTGTATCATGTACACACACACTGCTCTGTCACTGCACTCAGACCCTGTATCATACACACACACTGCTCTGTCACTGCACTCGGACCCTGTATCATGTACACACACTGCTCTGTCACTGCACCTGGTCCCTGTATTGCTCACATTCATCACGCACACACACACAGAGGAAAATAAATCCAGGGCACAATGTAGGCTCTGGAAGTGTAGAGGTTAAGTCCAGGCAGTGCCGGTGCAGAGGAATGTCTCAGCTGGATGTATGTGCGCATGTACCTCACTGTATATCCAGTCTGGGAGGCGCCTACGAAAGGGGACAGAGAGGTGTGACACCGCAGAGAGGGTTAGTTCTGTGCAGCATCAACTTTGTCACCTGCTCTGCAGCCTCGTGACTACTAACAGGCACCCAATCAGGTAGAGGAGAGGCCGAGGCTGCGGTTCAGCGTGTCATCCAGTCGGGCAGTTTCCCTCTCCAGAACCTGAGGTCGCGGATCAGAAGTCACAGCAGCCAATGACTGAGTAAGGTTGTGTCTGAGGCTCATAAGGTCATCAGTGGTCTGAGAGCAGCGCTGTATATACTGCGAACGGTAACCTCGCTCTGCTTGGAGCTGGGACCTTAACTCAGAAACCTGTGGGGCAAAAATAATAGGATTGTAATAATAACCCAACGTACATACCCGAACTTCCTGCTGCCTCCTCACTGTCCTGTTATACCCCTCCTAGACACCCCAACACCCCGCTACCTCCTCACTGTCCTGTTATACCCCTCCTATACACCTCAACACCCTGATACTTCCTCACTGTCCTGTTATACCCCTCCTATACACCTCAACACCCTGATACCTCCTCACTGTCCTGTTATACCCCTCCTATACACCTCAACACCCTGATACCTCCTCACTGTCCTGTTATACCCCTCCTATACACCTCAACACCCTGATACCTCCTCACTCTCCTGTTATACCCCTCCTATACACCTCAACACCCTGATACCTTCTCACTGTCCTGTTATACCCCTCCTATACACCTCATCACCCTGATACCTCCTCACTGTCCTGTTATATCCCTCCTATACACCTCAACACCCTGATACCTCCTCACTGTCCTGTTATACCCCTCCCTATACACCCCAACACCCTGATACCTCCTCACTGTCCTGTTATACCTCTCCTATACACCTCAACACCCTGATACCTCCTCACTGTCCTGTTATACCCCTCCCTATACACCTCAACACCCCGATACCTCCTCACTGTCCTGTTATACCCCTCCCTATACACCCCAACACCCCGATACCTCCTCACTGTCCTGTTATACCCCTCCTATACACCTCAACACCCCGATACCTCCTCACTGTCCTGTTATACCCCTCCTATACACCTCAACACCCCGATACCTCCTCACTGTCCTGTTATACCCCTCCTATACACCTCAACACCCCGATACCTCCTCACTGTCCTGTTATACACCTCCTATACACCTCAACACCCTGATACCTCCTCACTGTCCTGTTATACCCCTCCTATACACCTCAACACCCTGATACCTCCTCACTGTCCTGTTATACCCCTCCTATACACCTCAACACCCTGATACCTCCTCACTGTCCTGTTATACCCCTCCTATACACCTCAACACGCTGCTACCTCCTCACTGTCCTGTTATACCCCTCCTATACACCTCAACACCCTGATACCTCCTCACTGTCCTGTTATACCCCTCCTATACACCTCAACACCCTGCTACCTCCTCACTGTCCTGTTATACCCCTCCTATACACCTCAACACCCTGATACCTCCTCACTGTCCTGTTATACCCCTCCTATACACCTCAACACCCTGATACCTCCTCACTGTCCTGTTATATCCCTCCTATACACCTCAACACCCTGATACCTCCTCACTGTCCTGTTATATCCCTCCTATACACCTCAACACCCTGATACCTCCTCACTGTCCTGTTATACCCCTCCTATACACCTCATCACCCTGATACCTCCTCACTGTCCTGTTATACCCCTCCTATACACCTCAACACCCCGATACCTCCTCACTGTCCTGTTATACCCCTCCTATACACCTCAACACCCCGCTACCTCCTCACTGTCCTGTTATACCCCTCCCTATATACCTCAACACCCTGATACCTCCTCACTGTCCTGTTATACCCCTCCCTATACACCCCAACACCCTGTACCTCCTCACTGTCCTGTTATTCCTCTCCTATACACCTCAACACCCTGATACCTCCTCACTGTCCTGTTATACCTCTCCTATACACCTCAACACCCTGATACCTCCTCACTGTCCTGTTATACCCCTCCTATACACCTCAACACCCTGATACCTCCTCACTGTCCTGTTATACCCCTCCTATACACCTCAACACCCTGTACCTCCTCACTGTCCTGTTATTCCTCTCCTATACACCTCAACACCCTGATACCTCCTCACTGTCCTGTTATACCTCTCCTATACACCTCAACACCCTGTTACCTCCTCACTGTCCTGTTATACCTCTCCCTATACACCTCAACACCCTGATACCTCCTCACTGTCCTGTTATTCCTCTCCTATACACCTCATCACCCTGATACCTCCTCACTGTCCTGTTATACCTCTCCTATTATACCTCTCCTATACACCCCAACACCCCCTCACTGTCCTGTTATACCCCTCCTATACACCTCAACACCCTGATACCTCCTCACTGTCCTGTTATACCCCTCCTATACACCTCAACACCCTGATACCTCCTCACTGTCCTGTTATACCCCTCCTATACACCTCAACACCCTGATACCTCCTCACTGTCCTGTTATACCCCTCCTATACACCTCAACACCCCGATACCTCCTCACTGTCCTGTTATACCCCTCCTATACACCTCAACACCCCGATACCTCCTCACTGTCCTGTTATACCTCTCCCTATACACCTCAACACCCTGATACCTCCTCACTGTCCTGTTATACCCCTCCTATACACCTCAACACCCTACTACCTCCTCACTGTCCTGTTATACCCCTCCTATACACCCCAACACCCTGATACCTACTCACTGTCCTGTTATACCCCTCCTATACACCTCAACACCCTGATACCTCCTCACTGTCCTGTTATACCCCTCCTATATACCTCAACACCCTGATACCTCCTCACTGTCCTGTTATACCTCTCCCTATACACCTCAACACCCTGATACCTCCTCACTGTCCTGTTATTCCTCTCCTATACACCTCAACACCCTGATACCTCCTCACTGTCCTGTTATACCTCTCCCTATACACCTCATCACCCTGATACCTCCTCACTGTCCTGTTATACCCCTCCCTATACACCTCAACACCCTACTACCTCCTCACTGTCCTGTTATACCCCTCCTATACACCTCAACACCCTGCTACCTCCTCACTGTCCTGTTATACTTCTCCCTATACACCTCAACACCCCGATACCTCCTCACTGTCCTGTTATACCTCTCCCTATACACCTCAACACCCTGATACCTCCTCACTGTCCTGTTATACCCCTCCTATACACCTCATCACCCTGCTACCTCCTCACTGTCCTGTTATACCTCTCCCTATACACCTCAACACCCCGATACCTCCTCACTGTCCTGTTATACCTCTCCCTATACACCTCAACACCCTGATACCTCCTCACTGTCCTGTTATACCCCTCCTATACACCTCAACACCCTGCTACCTCCTCACTGTCCTGTTATACCTCTCCCTATACACCTCAACACCCCGATACCTCCTCACTGTCCTGTTATACCTCTCCCTATACACCTCAACACCCTGATACCTCCTCACTGTCCTGTTATACCCCTCCTATACACCTCATCACCCTGATACCTCCTCACTGTCCTGTTATACCCCTCCTATACACCTCAACACCCTACTACCTCCTCACTGTCCTGTTATACCCCTCCCTATACACCTCATCACCCTGCTACCTCCTCACTGTCCTGTTATACCTCTCCCTATACACCTCAACACCCCGATACCTCCTCACTGTCCTGTTATACCTCTCCCTATACACCTCAACACCCTGATACCTCCTCACTGTCCTGTTATACCCCTCCTATACACCTCAACACCCTGCTACCTCCTCACTGTCCTGTTATACCTCTCCCTATACACCTCAACACCCCAATACCTCCTCACTGTCCTGTTATACCTCTCCCTATACACCTCAACACCCTGATACCTCCTCACTGTCCTGTTATACCCCTCCTATACACCTCATCACCCTGATACCTCCTCACTGTCCTGTTATACCCCTCCTATACACGTCAACACCCTACTACCTCCTCACTGTCCTGTTATACCCCTCCTATACACCTCATCACCCTGATACCTCCTCACTGTCCTGTTATACCCCTCCTATACACCCCAACACCCTGATACCTCCTCACTGTCCTGTTATACCCCTCCTATACACCTCAACACCCTACTACTTCCTCACTGTCCTGTTATATCCCTCCTATACACCTCAACACCCTGATACCTTCTCACTGTCCTGTTATACCCCTCCTATACACCTCAACACCCTGATACCTTCTCACTGTCCTGTTATACCCCTCCCTATACACCTCAACACCCTGATACCTCCTCACTGTCCTGTTATACCTCTCCCTATACACCTCAACACCCCGATACCTCCTCACTGTCCTGTTATACCTCTCCTATACACCTCAACACCCCGATACCTCCTCACTGTCCTGTTATACCCCTCCTATATACCTCAACACCCCGATACCTCCTCACTGTCCTGTTATACCCCTCCTATATACCTCAACACCCCGATACCTCCTCACTGTCCTGTTATACCCCTCCTATACACCCCAACACCCTGATACCGCCTCACTGTCCTGTTATACCCCTCCTATACACCTCAACACCCCGATACCTCCTCACTGTCCTGTTATACCTCTCCCTATACACCTCAACACCCTGATACCTCCTCACTGTCCTGTTATACCCCTCCTATACACCTCAACACCCTACTACCTCCTCACTGTCCTGTTATACCCCTCCCTATACACCTCAACACCCTGATACCTCCTCACTGTCCTGTTATACCCCTCCTATACACCCCAACACCCTGATACCTCCTCACTGTCCTGTTATACCCCTCCTATACACCTCAACACCCTACTACTTCCTCACTGTCCTGTTATATCCCTCCTATACACCTCAACACCCTGATACCTTCTCACTGTCCTGTTATACCCCTCCTATACACCTCAACACCCTGATACCTTCTCACTGTCCTGTTATACCCCTCCCTATACACCTCAACACCCTGATACCTCCTCACTGTCCTGTTATACCTCTCCCTATACACCTCAACACCCCGATACCTCCTCACTGTCCTGTTATACCTCTCCTATACACCTCAACACCCCGATACCTCCTCACTGTCCTGTTATACCCCTCCTATATACCTCAACACCCCGATACCTCCTCACTGTCCTGTTATACCCCTCCTATATACCTCAACACCCCGATACCTCCTCACTGTCCTGTTATACCCCTCCTATACACCCCAACACCCTGATACCGCCTCACTGTCCTGTTATACCCCTCCTATACACCTCAACACCCCGATACCTCCTCACTGTCCTGTTATACCTCTCCCTATACACCTCAACACCCTGATACCTCCTCACTGTCCTGTTATACCCCTCCTATACGCCTCAACACCCTACTACCTCCTCACTGTCCTGTTATACCCCTCCTATACACCCCAACACCCTGATACCTACTCACTGTCCTGTTATACCCCTCCTATACACCTCAACACCCTGATACCTCCTCACTGTCCTGTTATACCCCTCCTATACACCTCAACACCCTACTACCTCCTCACTGTCCTGTTATACCTCTCCTATACACCTCAACACCCTGATACCTCCTCACTGTCCTGTTATACCCCTCCCTATACACCTCAACACCCTACTACCTACTCACTGTCCTGTTATACCCCTCCCTATACACCTCAGCACCCTGATACCTCCTCACTGTCCTGTTATACCTCTCCTATACACCTCAACACCCTGCTACCTCCTCACTGTCCTGTTATACCCCTCCCTATACACCTCATCACCCTGATACCTCCTCACTGTCCTGTTATACCGCTCCTATACACCTCAACACCCTGATACCTCCTCACTGTCCTGTTATACCGCTCCTATACACCCCAACACCCTGTTACCTCCTCACTGTCCTGTTATACCTCTCCCTATACACCTCAACACCCTGATACCTCCTCACTGTCCTGTTATACCCCTCCCTATACACCTCAACACCCTGATACCTCCTCACTGTCCTGTTATACCCCTCCTATATACCTCAACACTCTGCTACCTCCTCACTGTCCTGTTATACCTTCCCTATACAACTCATCACCCTGATACCTCCTCACTGTCCTGTTATATCCCTCCTATACACCTCAACACCCTGATACCTCCTCACTGTCCTGTTATACCCGTCCTTTACACCTCAACACCCTCATACCACAAATAGTGTCAAAACTCATGCAGAGAAAAAGTAGGACCTGGATGGAACCAGAGAGGATGCAGTCTCCTTTGGGGGAGCCTATAGTACAAGGTCATCCAGACAGGGAGTAAGACAGATCTCAGGAGAATGAATGTGGGTAACTAAGGCTGCCACGGTCTTTGTGAAATCCCGCGTAGAAGACACCAGGACAAAAGGAAGGACAGTGACCTTAAAAATTCAAGGACGTGCCGACGATCTGCATGGATGTGTATATGCTGATAAGAGTTGTTTATGTCTAGGGATGCCAAGAACTCCCCTGGACACACAGCAGTGGTGACAGAGCACAAAGTTTCATCTTGAACCTGGGTATCGAAGATGCTTTAAATCCCGGACTGGACTGCATCTGCGTCCTTTTAGGAAACTATGAAAAATATGAATAGAATCTCATAAATATTTCCCTTACGAGGAACAAGCAGAAAGGCCTGAATGGCCACCAGAAGCCCGTTCTATGAATAATCAGCCACACCAAATCATGAGGGACGAGAAGTGACAAGGAGGAAGGGATTTTAAATCTATTAAATACCCCTCCTAAATCACCCATGTAACGGTACCAGCAGACACCCAGCCTTGGTGTCCCTGTCAATGGTCACTTCTTCCGCTACGAGCCAGATGGACATCCAACAGCATACAGCCATACACCAGGCAAAACTAGTGTCAGGGTAACCAGCACGCACACTCTGGATACAGCAAGCTTTCAGCCCAAGCATCAGACAACACTAGTGTCTTGGGGTAGAATAACAACGGCCTTTATTGGACCAAACCACATATATTTATACACAAAACTTACACTGAAATACATGGGCAGGTAGGATACAATAGGTGACTCACAGGGATAATACAATCACAATATACAAGACAAAGGGCCAACAACAGAAGGTCCCAGCAAACACAATAACACAGACATGATTGCATTACTACACAAAAGGGCTGGCAACAAATGGTACAACACAATACACAGGGCCAGACGTGATTAGGTTAGCACATCACAGGGGGTCTCAGTACAGTTCACAACACACTGGCTAGAGGGGCTACAATAACCATTGGAAGTAACTTTGGCTAAACTCAAATAATTAACCCTTACTGCCCATTTCCTTGGAAGCAAGCCAGCGGTCCATGGTTGTCAGTCTCTTTGGGCCCAGAAATGTCCACAGTCTCTGGGGTTCTTGGGATAACAGTTCCAGGCCCAGACAAGGGCTCCAGTAATGGACTATGATCTATTACAGAATCCTACATGGCAAGGGGAAGACAGGGCAGAGATTAGTCTCAGGGAGAGGCCATACCCTGTTCCAGGGCTACGTCCATAGTCTGTGGGCAGGAGGCTTGTCCTCAGGCCCCTCCAGCAGCCAGGGGCCCAGTGGTTCCTGTGACAACCCATAACACCCACTGGTTCCTCCAAGGAGAAAGTCCACTTACAGTGAGAGAAACACTGATAATCTCCAGTTGCCTGAGGAGGATTTGACATCTATGAGTCATGCAGAGGTAAACTTGCCAAAAAGGGTCTTTTGGGTAGGTATTTCGCCTGCCCAGGCCTGTTTGGATTTCGGAAAAGGGAGCACCTGGGTAGCTGCAAGAGTGGAAGCCATGGGAGTATATCCATACTGGTAGAACAAAGAACACACGCTTGGGGGTAACCTGAAAGCAACAAAGCACTCTTGCACCAAGTAGCATAGCTAATAACCTTCTCCAAGTCTGGTAAACCATCTGCTTGCCCACAAATGGAAAAGAGACTAAGGACTTCTAGGAGGACTTGTCTGCTGACTAAATTTTTAGCTAAAGGGCACATTGCACTGCAACAGAATGTGCTATGGACTTCCCAATAAGTCTGTAAAATCAAAAGCATCTTCAATAAGATAAGCATTATCCACCAGAATCTTAGAAATGACAAGAACAATGTCCACTTATTGCACATTGATTGGACTGCTCCTACAGGTTGCTTCCAATAAACAGAAATAGCCCTAGTAACCCAAGCAATAGAGAAGGCTGGCCATAAAGCTGATCCAGAGGCAGAGATATTCGCCTTATAGAATCCAGATGCTTATTTACCTGATCCTTGAAGGGTTAGTAAACCCCACAAAAAACTGTTTGAGAATTGATAGGAATAATAAAAAAACGTAATGTCCTTATTCCCATCTCTCAAACCGTTATGGTTTGAGAGATATAATAAAATAAACGTCTCCGTTCCCTCCCCTTTCTGCCTGACGAGCTGTAAAGCTGTCAGAGGCAGAATACGGTCGACCGACTGTAGGCGGCTCTTTAGGATAGCTAACTATAATTACTTGATCGGTATGAGAAGGGGGAGGGAGCGGAGGACTTTATTTTCTTACATCCTTCAAACCATAACGGTGTGAGAGATGGGAATAAGGGCGTTACATTTTTTTTTTATTATTCCTATCAATTCACGAACAGTTTTTTGGGGGGTTTACTATCCCTTTAAGTGCTGCATCTGCAAGTGGCAATGCTGTAAGCCTCAAAAGGTGAGAAATCGGAGGATGAGATGCGGGTGGGTGGGTGGGTGTGTGTGTGTGTGTGTGGTCCACTGATAGAGAACATCAGGACAGAAGGGATACAAGAAGGATTTTCTCCTGGGGATTAATAATTTCTTATCAGGTGATTTCCATTCCACAGAATGACCCTCTACAAGGTAGGATGGAAAGACAGAAGTGCAACATCATACTTGCACCTCTTAAACATATCTTGGGATGAAGAACTTGAGTCAGAGGTCCCATAAAAATGTTTTTTTTTGTTCTGTAGATTCAAAAAAAAAAAAAAAAAAAAAAAAAATCTGCGCTGCAAATCTAATCTCTCATTCCTTTACGGTTTGAGAGATATTCGGTCCTAAAGTTCCCTCTCCCTCCCCGTCTCTTGACGTCAGCTGTGAGCTGACAGCAGGAGTTCCTGGTCCAGGGACAGACAGGTGGCTCTTCAGCAGAGCCAAAATAGCACAATTTAAAAATAAATACTCCTTTGGAATGGTCTACAAAGTGTGCCTGGTTTGCAAGCGCACTTTTTACAATGTTCCAAATAAGTAATTCTTTTTAAATCTCGTTATTTCGGCTCCGCTGTAGAGCCTTCTCGTGTCGGCCGATACGGATCTCCTTCTGTCAGGTTTACAGCTGACATGAGAGAGGGGGGAACTTTAGCGGCGAATATCTCAAACCATAAAGGTTTAAGAGATAGGATTTGCTGCACATAATTTATTTTTCTTTAATCTACAAAACAAAACAATATTTTTTATGGGACATTACTGTTCCTTTAAAGGTCTCCAAAACCACTCTGATAAGATCCTCAACAGATGACCCAGTCTTCCTGAAAAGAATCCTGAGGAGTAAATGTCCCTTCCGTCCTTAGCAGAAGATTCCCCCACAACATACACATGACTAGATGATCTTTTTAGGGCAAAGGGACGGCCCTGGTCCCAGGACTGAAGGACCCCTTTAATAAAGAAATAAGGACTTTAACCCCCACAGGGTCCTGTACAGGAGAAGAGTGGCCGGTAGTTGTATAGAGGACATGGAACAAGAGGACCATACTGTAACAGTAGAGTCCCTAGGAAGACCAATCTGACACGAGGAGTAAAGGCTTTATGAAGAAACCCCTGGTGGTCTTAGACTTGCCCATGTGTCCCTTTTGCTCAGACATAGCCAGGAGACCCCCAAAGTGAGAATAAGGAAAACAAATAAAAAAAAATACTTACTTGCCTGTAAGGTGTTAAAGGTACAACGTCAGGACGGATATTTCTGCCTTAGAGAGAGAGCAGATGCCTGGGAGTCACCTGTTGCAGGAGGAAGAAGTTGGGAGGCAAAGCACCGCCCCTTCCTCTTCCCTGAGGTCCAGGTTTAAAAACTTCCTCATTAGAAACATATTATGAAATCTTGGGTTTAATATGAAGCTGTGTATAGTACGCAAGAGAAAGTATAGCCAAGGTTGTAAGGAAAACTAAAGACATGTGTATAGCACACACACCCCCTTTCTCTCCTTGTAGACACCTCTGTATTGCTCTCACCCTTCCCTCCCTTCCCCGCCTTAATATTGTATCTTGCTCCCCCTTTCCCTCCTCCCTCTACCCACAGTCAGACCCCTGAGGAGGCAGCCAGGAGCGGAGTCCACTATTTCCTACACCAGTGGTTCTCAACTCCTGTCCTCAGGACCCACTAACAGGCCAGGATGTGAGGATTCCCTTGTTAGAGCGCAGGTGAGTTAATCAATGTGAATGAGCCTCTGATGACCACACCTGTGCTCTAGCAGAGACATCCCTAAGTCCTGGCCTGTTAGTGGGTCCTGAGGACAGGAGTTGAGAACCACTGTCCTACACCGCGTGTGGAAGGCCCTTTACCAATAAGCTGGTCCCGCCCTCTTAGTTCTGCTCCTTCCCTAGATCTGTTTCCTCAGTGGTCTGGCCTCATCATTCCTAACCCTGAGCACTGGTCTCTCTCCCAGTCCTCTAGCCCCTCCTCCAGTGTTATGGCCACACACCCAGTTCCACCTCCAGGAAAATGGCCACACCCCCAATTCTTGAGTCCCTCCCCAGTACCCTGGTCTCTCTGCCAGTCATCTAGCCCCTCCTCCAGTGTTATGGCCACACCCCCAGTCCTTTATTCCCTACCCCTGTGCCCTGTTCCCTCACCCCATGCCCTGGTCGATCTCACCCACCTCTCTCTGTAAGTCTGCCATGATTTGCCTTGATATGTGAGGATCTCCTGGGTCCTAGAGGAGTAAGACAAAAGAGACAGTGGATCCCAATGAGAGCAGATGTAAAATATTACACAAATCTGCCCTCCATCATCCTGTATCAGATAACACTATGATGGGCAGTGCCATGTCATTTCTGTTACACCCTGCAGTGGGAGATCTCATGTCCTTTCTATGTCACACTATGACAGGCAGTCTCGTGTCAGTCCTGTCACCCTATGATAGGCTGTCTCATGTCCTTTCTATGTCACCCTATGATAGGCAGTCTCATGTCCTTCCTGTCACCCTATGATAGGCAGTCTCATGTCCTTCCTGTCACCCTATGACAGGCAGTCTCATGTCCTTTCTATGTCACACTATGATAGGTGGTCTCATGTCTTTTCTATGTCACCCTATGATAGGCAGTCTCATGTCCTTCCTGTCACACTATGATAGGCAGTCTCATGTCCTTCCTGTCACCCTATGACAGGCAGTCTCATGTCCTTTCTATGTCACACTATGATAGGTGGTCTCATGTCTTTTCTATGTCACCCTATGAGAGGCGGTCTCATGTCCCTCCTGTCATCCTATGATAGGCGGTCTCATGTCCTTCCTGTCATCCTATGATAGGCAGTCTCATGTCCTTCCTGTCACACTATGATAGGCGGTCTCATGTCCTTCCTGTCACACTATGATAGGCGGTCTCATGTCCTTTCTATGTCACCCTATGATAGGTGGTCTCATGTCTTTTCTATGTCACCCTATGATAGGCGGTCTCATGTCCTTTCTATGTCACACTATGATAGGTGGTCTCATGTCCTTTCTATGTCACACTATGATAGGTGGTCTCATGTCCTTCCTGTCACCCTATGATAGGCGGTCTCATGTCCTTCCTGTCACAATATGATAGGCGGTCTCATGTCCTTCCTGTCACACTACGATAGGCGGTCTCATGTCCTTCCTGTCACACTATGATAGGCGGTCTCATGTCCTTCCTGTCACACTATGATAGGCGGTCTCATGTCCTTTCTATGTCACACTATGATAGGCGGTCTCATGTCCTTTCTATGTCACACTATGATAGGTGGTCTCATGTCTTTTCTATGTCACCCTATGATAGGCAGTCTCATGTCCTTCCTGTCATCCTATGATAGGTGGTCTCATGTCCTTCCTGTCACACTATGACAGGCGGTCTCATGTCCTTCCTGTCATCCTATGATAGGCGGTCTCATGTCCTTCCTGTCACACTATGATAGGTGGTCTCATGTCTTTTCTATGTCACCCTATGATAGGCGGTCTCATGTCCTTCCTGTCACACTATGATAGGAGGTCTCATGTCCTTCCTGTCACCCTATGATAGGCGGTCTCATGTCCTTCCTGTCACCCTATGATAGGCAGTCTCATGTCCTTTCTATGTCACCCTATGATAGGTAGTCTCATGTCCTTCCTGTCACCCTATGATAGGCGGTCTCATGTCCTTCCTGTCACCCTATGATAGGCAGTCTCATGTCCTTTCTATGTCACCCTATGATAGGCGGTCTCATGTCCTTCCTGTCACCCTATGATAGGCAGTCTCATGTCCTTTCTATGTCACCCTATGATAGGTAGTCTCATGTCCTTCCTGTCACCCTATGATAGGCGGTCTCATGTCCTTCCTGTCACCCTATGATAGGCAGTCTCATGTCCTTTCTATGTCACCCTATGATAGGTGGTCTCATGTCCTTCCTGTCACCCTATAATAAGCAGTCTCATGTCCTTCCTGTCATCCTATGATAAGCAGTCTCATGTCCTTCCTGTCACACTATGATAGGCGGTCTCATGTCCTTTCTATGTCACCCTGTGATAGGCGGTCTCATGTCCTTCCTGTCACCCTATAATAAGCAGTCTCATGTCCTTCCTGTCATCCTATGATAGGCGGTCTCATGTCCTTCCTGTCACCCTATGATAGGTGGTCTCATGTCCTTCCTGTCACCCTATGATAGGTGGTCTCATGTCCTTCCTCACCCTATGATAGGCGGTCTCATGTCCTTCCTGTCACCCTATGATAGGTGGTCTCATGTCCTTCCTCACCCTATGATAGGTGGTCTCATGTCCTTCCTGTCACCCTATGATAGGTGGTCTCATGTCCTTCCTGTCACCCTATGATAGGTGGTCTCATGTCCTTCCTGTCACTCTATGAAAGGCGGTCTCATGTCCTTCCTGTCACCCTATAATAAGCAGTCTCATGTCCTTCCTGTCACCCTATGATAGGCGGTCTCATGTCCTTCCTGTCACTCTATGAAAGGCGGTCTCATGTCCTTCCTGTCACTCTATGAAAGGCGGTCTCATGTCCTTCCT
Organism: Rhinophrynus dorsalis; assembly: GCA_037306005.1. Lineage (NCBI taxonomy): Eukaryota > Metazoa > Chordata > Amphibia > Anura > Rhinophrynidae > Rhinophrynus > Rhinophrynus dorsalis. Next base: position 3,577,765 of record CM074724.1, read on the forward strand.
GTCACTCTATGAAAGGCGGTCTCATGTCCTTCCTGTCACACTATGATAGGCAGTCTCATGTCCTTCCTGTCATCCTATGATAGGCGGTCTCATGTCCTTCCTGTCACCCTATGATAGGTGGTCTCATCAAGAAGGAATTCCCCCCCCATTCAAGGCAGAATTTTAAATTGCTATATTGAGGGTTTTTTTTTTTTTTGCCTTCTTTTGGATCAACGATGGTAAACAGGAATAGGAAAAGGGTTGAACTAGATGGACGCAAGTCAACCTAAATTACTTTGTTACTATGTCCTTCCTGTCACGCTATGATAGGCGGTCTCATGTCCTTCCTGTCATCCTATGATAGGCAGTCTCATGTCCTTCCTGTCATCCTATGATAGGCAGTCTCATGTCCTTCCTGTCACCCTATGATAGGTGGTTTCATGTCCTTTCTATGTCACACTATGATAGATAGTCTCATGTCCTTCCTGTCATCCTATGATAGGCAGTCTCATGTCCTTCCTGTCATCCTATGATAGGCAGTCTCATGTCCTTCCTGTCACCCTATGAAAGGCGGTCTCATGTCCTTCCTGTCACACTATGATAGGCAGTCTCATGTCCTTCCTGTCACCCATGATAGGCGGTCTCATGCCCTTCCTGTCACCCTATGATAAGCAGTCTCATGTCCTTCCTGTCACCCTATGATAGGCGGTCTCATGTCCTTTCTATGTCACCCTATGATAGGCGGTCTCATGTCCTTTCTATGTCACACTATGATAGGCAGTCTCGTGTCCTTCCTGTCACCCTATGATAGGCAGTCTCATGTCCTTTCTGTCACCCTATTAAAGGCGGTCTCATGTCCTTCCTGTCACCCTATTAAAGGCGGTCTCATGTCCTTCCTGTCACCCTATGAAAGGTGGTCTCATGTCCTTCCTGTCACAATATAATAGGAAGTCTCATGCCCTTTCTATGTCACACAGTGATAGGCGGTCTCATGTCCTTTCGAGATGACCCTTTGCTGGGTGGTCTCGTGTCCTTTCTATGTCACCCTATACTGGGTGTTCTCCTGTCCTTTCTATGTCACCCTATACTGGAGGGTCTCATTGTTACCCTATGACAGGCAGTCATGTGCCCTTCCTACGTCACCCTATGCTGGGTGATTTCATGTCCTGTTCCCCAATACTGGGTGGTCTCATGTTCTCTCTCTGTCACCCTATGCTGGGTGGTCTCATGTCCTGTTACCCTATGACAGGCGATCACATGTCCTTTCTAGGTCACCTTATGTTAGGAGGTCTGGTGGTGCCATTGCTGTGCCGAAGCTGGACAAACCTGTGGTTCTAGGCGTGTATTATAACTCTGCTGAGGAGTCACAGTGAGGCTGCGCAGCTCCCTGCGGAGATTCCTCCTTTCACTCTCCACCTGAGGACAGATCATATGTGAGTTAACCCAGTCTGTGGCAGCCCCAGGCCTCCTGCACTATGAGTGCTCACTCAATTACGGACACTCACCCTCTGCAAGGTCTGACTCAGCTGCCGGTTCTGGGTCTCCAGCGCCTCCTTCTCATTCTCCAGCCTCGCTACTGCCCCCTGGAGAACCTCCAGTCTCCCCCGTACACTGCCCCGAGCCTGGTAGTGTGAGAGAAACATGTTGTACGACACCAATCCCTGCCCAGCACACGGATCTGATCAGTGGGGGTGATGTATGAAGGAAATAGTCTGCACCACAGGGGGCCCAGGTAAATTCCCACTGATTTACATGGGGGTTCCAGTCCCACCAGTGCCTGAGAGGTCCGCAGTCCACTGCTTCCTCATGTGTTACAGATGTCTCACACATTTCATAGGACGCAGCCCCAGTCAAATCAATGGGAATGTGTAGTTCCATATAGTGCAGATGGCTTCACCCAGAATTACATCACACTTCCTTAGTATATCTGTCTCAGTGTGTGTGTCCTGCTCCCAGCAGTCTATGGGGCTGATGTACTAAGAGGAACTGAAGCAATTCAGAGGAATCCAAATAAACAGTCCCACTGATTTAAACAGGGCAATGCATTCAGCACTCAGGTGTTTAAAGGAGCACTAAAACTTTTTAATGAAAACCTATATGTTATAGAGCTTTTCATATTGAGTAAAACAAGGTCACGTCCACCACTGTCTGCTGTTTTATTCAAATGTTATCACAGTTCAAATAACCAGGAAGTGAATTTACTGTGTGTTTACTTCCTGATTGTTCTGACAGGAAGTGACTCAGCAGTGTCTATCACATTCTATAAAGAACTGTAAGTCACTGACTTTCCCCTCCATTAGAATGTACAGTTGTAATCAAAATTATTCAACCCCTATTGCAAATCAGGTTTATTGTCAAAATTTATAGACTTTCAGCTGTGTGCAATGAACAAATAAAAAAAACAATTGAAATAGCTCAACATGACGAATGCTTCAAGTGGTTTCCCCAAATTCAACTGAAAATGAAATGCAACTTATAACGACTTCTCCAGTCTCAAAATGATTCAACCCCTTCATGGCAATCATCTTTAGTACATAGTAGAGCACCCTTTTGCTGTTATGTCTGCTGCAAACGAGATGCATATCCAGACACCAGCTTCTGGCAGTGTTCTTGAGGAAACTTATCCCATTCCTCATGAGCAATTGCCTCCAGTTCAGTAATATTCTTGGGTTTGCGTGCTGCAACTGCCTTCTTCAAATACCACCAGAGATTTTCTATGGGGTTCAAGTCAGGTGACTGTGATGGCCACTGTAGAATCTTCCAGGATGTCTTCTGTAACCAAGCCTTGGTGGAACTTGAGGTATGCTTGGGATCATTGTCCTGTTGGAAGGTCCAATGATGCCCAAGCTTCAGCTTCCTCACAGATGGCATGATGTTTTCTCCTAGGATTTCCTGATACTTCAATTAATCCATCTTGTTTTCCACATGCTTCAGGTTTCCAGTGCCAGAGGATGCAAAGCAGCCCCAGAGCATCACCGAGCCACCACCATGCTTAACAGGATGCAGAGTGTTCTTTTCAGCGTATGCTTCATTCTTCTTCCTCGAGTCACACCCCTGACCCATTGGGCCGAAAAGTTCCAGCTTTGTTTCTTTACTCCACAAAACAGGATCTCAAAACGTCTGTGGCTTTTTTATATGATTTTGAGCATAATGGAGCGGACTTTTCTTGTGCTTTTGGGTCAGTAGTTGTGTATGTCTTGGAATTCTTGCATGGAAACCTTCTGCGTTTAGTATGCACCTTACTGTGCTCACTGAAACCTCAGTGCCTCTTGCCACCAAGTTTGCTACAGATCTTTTGCAGTCACTCAAGGGTTTTTCTCAACCTGCCTTCTCAGAAATCTGGTTGCAGCCTATCACAGTCTCCCTTTGAGGCCTAAAGTGAGCCTGTGCTCTTACCTCTGTATGGCCGCCGGCCGGCATGGCCTTTGGCCACTTTGTCATTGCTATAGTCATGTTTCAGGCACTGGCACGGACGTCTGTTTATGGGCCTATTCCGTTGAGCCTAATTGTTCCTGTGCGCATCTAGTTTGTTCCTCTGACCCTTGTTTGGCTTACGTTGTCTCCTGGTGTTCGATCCCTGGCTTGTCTGACTACTCGCTCCAGTTGTGACCTTGGCTGACTTCCTGATCCGTGTATGACTCTGGCTTGTCCAACTACCCGCTCCGTGCTGACCTTTGCTGTGGCTGACTACCCGATCCGGTTCCTAACCGTGGCCTGTCTGACTGACGCTCCGTTTGTGCCTCGCTCCTGTCTGACTATCACTAGGCCGATCCAGGGCTCGCTCCTTTACCTAGTAGCTCAGTTACCAGCTGGTTGCTTGCAGGTTGCCTCCGCTTGGTGCCTTCCATTTGCCTCCGGGCAGCTAATGCTTAGTCTAGCTCCTGGATACTCGCCTCTTATGCTTACCTGTTGCCTGGCTTAGTACTTGCGGTGCTACCTACGCTCTGTGCCTCCTAGCTGCCTTCGGTAAAATAGAGTACAGCTTGTCTCGCTCCTTGGCTCAGTAGTGCGCTCCCATCTGGCTGCATCTATCTAAGCACCTACTCTGCTGCCTCGAGTGGTGCTACCAGTTACGCTATTGGTATCGGAGGTCTATTCACTCTGTGCCTTCACTCGGTGTTCTCCTGTACTAGTCTTATAATTTCTTCCTGTTGTGGTAGAGCCAAGTCTGGTTCTAGGACTCAGTACCATAGACCTATGGTGGTTCAGTGTCAGCTTCTGGGTAGTGGACTAGTCACTGTCCTCACATCTGTGTCCCCTCTGACTGAGGAAGTGTTCATTATTACTACTAGTATTTTTATTATCTATTGCTCAATAAACTGGTTTAAATTCACTTGTACTGTTTTGTGTGCTTCTTTAATGAGCGTCTGTGACACAACCGTTGATAGCCTCTTTCTTCTGCCCCATCCAGGTAGTGTAACCACTATTCCTTTTGACTTTGAACTTGCTAACTATGCTTCCAACGGTGTCTCTAAGAACATTCAGTGCCATTGCCAAATTTTTGTATAATGTTCCTTGTTTGTGATCTTGTCTCTTAACTTTTTGGACCATTCTGTTGACTTAGCCATATTTCTATCATGCAGTCAAACGTGACACTCAACAAACCACTAGCCAGTTCAGGTATTCCATGTGTTTCAACTTAAGCACACCTGGTGCAACTAATGAAGCCCTTGAGATAACATCTGTTTTGTACATTTGTGCTGCTGTGAGGGATTCTATTTGGGGGTTGACTAATTATTAGACTGGAAAAGTCATTATAAGTTGCATTTTCAGTTGAATTTGGGGAACCACTTGAAGCATTCGTTGCATTGAGCTATTTCAATTGCTTTTTTTTTTATTTGTTTATTGCAAACTGCTGAAAGTCTGTAAATGTTGACAATAAACCTGATTTGCAAAGGGGTTGAATAATTTTGATTACAACTGTAGCAGGATAACTAATTTGAACACTAGGAACACTGCTAATGGTTTAAACTGTAATAACTGTGGACATATCCATCTCTCAGCAGTGCCAGTACTTTTACTCATCAGGAAATGCCCTACTATATATGTTTTCATAAAAAAAAAGTTTACTGGTCTTTTAAAAGACCAATTTAGCTCAGTGAGCTTTTTTGGGGATTTGTATTTGTCCCCCGAGATGCAGGACATTTGCCTCAGAACTGCACCACTTTTCTTAGGATATCAGTCTGCAAGTTACAGACACCTCCTCCTCACCTGTTCAGCTCTTCTCTCGGACTCCAGCCTTCGCGCTTTCTCTCTCCACGCAATCTCCTCGGCCTCTGTGTGTCTCAGAGCAGACTCCACCCTCTCCAGCCTCCGTTTCAGACTCTGCTCAGCCTCCTCTCTCTCACGATGCAGAGCCTCCACCTGTTGATTCAGTGCTGCCTCCCGCTCACTGTATTGGATTTCAAGGTCACTTCTCAGTGACATATTCCTTCCTCTCCCCCCCTCTCTGGTGCCTTCCTGCCCCATCTCCTGGTTCTCCTCCATGAAGTCTCCTGGTTCTCCTAACACATCCGCCAGTTTCCCCCTTGTCCTTGTAGCATTTCCCCATCTCTTCAAGACTTTTCCCTTTTTTCTTGGAACTTGACCAAGTTCTTCCAGCTTCTCTCTCAGAGACTTCCTATCTGCCTCTTCTTCTCTCTCTACAGTCTCCATTTTCTCCAGAGCCTGGGAAATTTCTGTAAAGTTTTGCTTCAGACCACCACTGTTCTCCTCACTTGGACTCACCCCTCCTGCTTCTCTCTCCATCTCTATTAAAGTCTTAGAAAGCTCTACTTCTCCCCTCATTAGAGTCACGTGTGCCTTTACTTCTCTTTCTTTCAGAGCCTGGGAAAGTTCTCTCACCCTCTGCCTTAGCACCCCCTTCTCTTCCTCACTTTGTTGCACCGTATCCTTTATCTCTTTTTCTTTATCTAGCAGAGCTTGACCAAGTACTTCTATCTTCTTCCTCAGAGACTGAATTTCATCATATGTCACCACTGCTTCTCTCTCCTTCACAGTAAGAGATTGAGAACGTTTTGTCTCTTTCTGACTAAGAACTTTACACTCTAAATTATCTGGTTCTTCGTCTTTCTCCTTTGTCGAAGCCTGTTTCAGTCCTGCTCCTGCTCTCTCCTCTACCTCAGACTTTCTCCATAATGGAGACTTCAGTAGTTCCATCTTATCACTCAAAACTTTCCTCTCATGCTCCCTCTCTTGTTGTTCTATGTTCTTCCCTTCAAGAGCAGAAGAAAGTTCTCCTATCTTCTCTCTCATACTTTTATTTTCTTGCTCTCTCTTTTCTTGTTCTATGTTCTTCCATTCTAGAGATTGGGAAATTTCTCCTATCTTTGCTCTCAGATCTTTATTCTCTCTGTCTCTATCCTCATGTTCTATGATCTTCTCTTCCAGAGCTTGGGAAAGTGCTGCTATCTTCCCTTTCAGACCTTTATTTTCTAGCTCTCTCGCCTCTTGTTGCACATTCTTCTCTTCCAGAGCTTGGGAAAGCTCTGCTATCTTCTCTCTCAGACATTTCTTCTCTAGCTCTGTCTCCTTTTGCTGTATATTCTTCTCTTCCAGAGTTTGGGAAAGTCCTGCTATCTTCTCCCTCAGATCCTTCTTCTCTAGATCTGTCTCCTTTTGTTGTATATTCTTCTCTTCCAGAGCTTGGGAAAGTTCTGCCATCTTCACGTTTAGAGCTACTCGTTGGCTGCCATGTTCCTCAAGCTCTGCCCTTGTCTTTTTCAGAGCTTGTTCAAGTTCTTTTGTCCTCCCGTTCAAAGCATGAATCATTCTTTCTAATGCTGTCTTCTCTTCCTTGGCCACTCTCTCTTTGTCGGTCAGAGCTTGGGTAAGTTCTTGGATATTGTCATTCAGAGCATTTCTTTCTTCCTCTTTCTGTATATCAGATGACTCAAGTTGGATAAGAGCCTCAGAAAGTCCTTCTGTTCTCCTCTTCAAAGCTTCAGTCTCCCTGAACCCAAGTTCCATTTCTTTCTCCTTCTCCATCAGAGCATGGGAAAGTTCTTCAATTCTCTGTCTCATATCATCCCTTTCCTTCTCACTCTCTTTTATCGCTTGTTCCTTCTCTACCAAAGCTCGTCCAATATATTCTGTTTTGTCTTTCAGAGCTTTCATCGCCTCTCCTTCCACCTCTGCTTCTCTCGTCTTCTCTGCCAGTGCCTGGGAGAGTTCTATTACTCTCTGTCTCATCTCCTCCCTTTCTCTCTCGCTATTTATTTCAGCATTTTTATTCTCTCGTTCCTTCTCTACCAGTGCTTGTCCCAGTTCTTCTATCTTTTCTCTCAGAGCTTCCATTTTCAGCATTGTAACCTCAGCATCTTTCTCCTTCTGTACCAGAGACTGGGACAGTTCTGTCATCTTCTGACTCATTGTCTCTTTCTCACTCTTGCTCTCTCTCTCTCCCTCTTTTATCCCTTGTTCTTTCTCTACAAGAGCTAGTCCAAGTTTTCCTATCTTCTCTCTAAGTGCTTCCATCTCTTCTCTTGCTACCATTGCTTCTCTCTCCTTCTCTATCAGAGCCTGGGAAAGTTCTGTTACTCTCTGTTTCAGACCCTCCTTCTCTCTCTGACTCTGTCTCTCCTCCTCTTTTGTCTCCTTCTCCTTGTCTATAAGAGCTTGTCCAAGTTCTCCTATCTTCTCTTTCAGAGATTCAGTCTCTTGTTGTGCCACCTCTGCTTCTCTCTTCTTTTCTTCCAGAGCCTGGAAAAGTTCTCCCATCTTCGTTCTCAGACCTTTATTCTTTTGCTCACTCTCCTGCTCTTGTATGTTCCTCTCTTCCAGGGCTTGGGAAAGTTCCCCTATCTTTGCTCTCAGACTTTTCTTCTCCAGCTCTGCCTCCTCTTGTTGTATTTTCTTCTCTTCCAGAGCTCGGGAGAGTTCTTGGATTTTGTAATTCAGAGCATTTCTTTCTTTCTCTTTCTGTATATCAGATGTCTCAAGTTTGATGAGAGCCTCAGAAAGTACTGCTACTCTCCTCCTCAAAGCCTCGGCCTCCTTCAGCTCAAGCTCCATCTCTCGGTCCTTCCCTGTCAGAGCCTGGGAAAGTTCCGTTACTCTCTGCTTCAGAGCGTCCCTCTCCTTCTCCCTCTCTTTTATCTCTTGCTCTTTTTCTGCCAGAGTTCTTCCAATATACTCTGTTTTGACTTTCAGAGTTTTCATCTCTTCTCCTTCCACCTCTGCTTCTCTCGTCTTCTCTGTCAGAGCCTGGGAGAGTTCTATTACTCTCTGTCTCATCTCCTCCTGTTCTCGATGGCTCTGTCTCTCTTCCTCTTTTATCTCTACAATAGTGTGCCTGAGTTCTCCTATCTTCTCTCTCAGAGATTCAGTCTCTTGTTGTGCCAGTTCTCCTTCCCTATCCTTGTCCCTCAGAGCCTGAGAGAGCTCTGTCACCCTCTGTGTCTTCTCCTCCCTCTCTCTCACATTCTGTCTCTCCTTCACCTTTATCTCTTGCTCCTTTTCAGTAAGAACTTGTCTGAGTTCTTCTATCTTCTCTCTCAGAGCTTTATTCTCCCCTCTGGCTCCCTCGGTCTCTTTCTCCTTCTCTCTCACAGCCTGGGAAAGTTCTGTTACTGTCTGATTCAGAGCTTCTCCCTCCCTCTTCTCTTCCTCGCATTGTTTCTCTTTTACTTTCAGACCTTTTGCTAGTAATTCAAGTCTCTGTATTAGAGATTTTTCTTCTCCCTGACCTTCAGACATCTCCAAAGACCCATCGCGAGAAAGTTCTTCTATCCATCTCTTCAGAGCTTCTCTCTCCCTCTCTGCTTCTTCTGTCTCTCTCTCTTTTTGTGCCAGGGAATGGCTGATAATCTGGATTCTCTCTTTCAGGGCCTTTACCTGTCCGTCTCTCTCCTCGTCCTGTATCTGCTGGTCTATCAGAGCCTGGGAGAGTTCACTCACTCTGTGTCTCAGGCTTCTGATCTCGTTCTCATTCTCTTTCTTCTCTTCTTCCTTCTCTTTCAGTGCCAGTCCCAACCCTTCCAGCTCTCTCCTCATCACTTTCATCTCTCCATTTGTCTCATTCTCTTTAATGTCCTTCCCTGTCAGAGCCTGGGAGAGCTCTTTTACTCTCTGTTTCAGATCATCCCTCTCCTTCTCCCTCTCTTTTATCTCTTGCTCTTTCTCTACCACAATTCTTCCAATATACTCTGTTTTGACTTTCAGAGTTTTCATCTCTTCTCCTTCCACCTCTGCTTCTCTCGTCTTCTCTGTCAGAGCCTGGGAGAGTTCTATTACTCTCTGTCTCATCTCCTCCTGTTCTCGATGGCTCTGTCTCTCTTCCTCTTTTATCTCTACAATAGTGTGCCTGAGTTCCCCTATCTTCTCTCTCAGAGATTCAGTCTCTTGTTGTGCCAGTTCTGCTTCCCTATCCTTGTCCCTCAGAGCCTGAGAGAGCTCTGTCACCCTCTGTCTCTTCTCCTCCCTCTCTCTCTCATTCTGTCTCTCCTTCTCCTTTATCTCTTGCTCCTTTTCAGTAAGAGCTTGTCTGAGTTCTTCTATCTTCTCTCTCAGAGCTTTATTCTCCCCTCTGGCTCCCTCAGTCTCTTTCTCCTTCTCTCTCACAGCCTGGGAAAGTTCTGTTACTGTCTGATTCAGAGCTTCTCCCTCCCTCTTCTCTTCCTCGCATTGTTTCTCTTTTACTTTCAGACCTTTTGCTAGTAATTCAAGTCTCTGTATTAGAGATTTTTCTTCTCCCTGACCTTCTGACATCTCCAAAGACCCATCGTGAGAAAGTTCTTCTATCCATCTCTTCAGAGCTTCTCTCTCCCTCTCTGCTTCTTCTGTCTCTCTCTCTTTTTGTGCCAGGGAATGGCTGATAATCTGGATTCTCTCTTTCAGGGCCTTTACCTGTCCGTCTCTCTCCTCGTCCTGTATCTGCTGGTCTATCAGAGCCTGGGAGAGTTCACTTACTCTGTGTCTCAGGCTTCTGATCTCGTTCTCATTCTCTTTCTTCTCTTCTTCCTTCTCTTTCAGTGCCAGTCCCAACCCTTCCAGTTCTCTCCTCATCACTTTCATCTCCCCGTCCGTCTCCTTCTCTTTAATGTTCTTCTCTATCAGAGCCTGGGAGAGCTCTGTTACTCTGTCTTTCAGAGCTTGGCTGTGCCTCTCCGCCTGGACTCTCATCTTCTCTCTGTCTGTCTCATTCTCTTGCAGAGCCTGGGCTAGTTCTGTTACTCTGTGTCTTAGAGCCTCGCTGTCCCGTTCCCTCTGTTCTTCAGCAGTCTCTTTTTCTTTAATAATCTGGGCAAGTTCTGACACTCTGTGTCCCAGGGCTCTGTTCTCCCGCTCGGTCTCTCTCTTCTTTTCATCATTTGCCTCATTCTCTTTTATCCTCTGCAAAAGTGTCTCTATTCTCTCTTTAAGGGCCTCTCTCTCTCTCTCTGAGTCTCTCTCTTTTTCTCTCAGAGTCTGGGAAAGTTCTGACACTTTGTCTCGTAGAGACTTCACCTCTAATGTCCTCTGTCTCTCTACTGTCTCACTTTGAGACGTCCATTGGTTCAGGGTGATTTCTGCAGTCTCTCTCTCTTTCTGGCATTGTTCTAAACACTCTCGCAGAACCTTGATTTCACGCTCTTGATTTTCTGTGATTAAAACCTGTTGCTCCACAGCACTCTCTTTTTCTCTCCGACACTCCTGGATGGTCTCCTCTAGGGATACGATTACTAGATCTCTCTCTTCCAAAGATTTGGTCTGGCACTCCAAGGATTTAAGAGCTGTCTCTTTCTCTCTCTGCAATGTCCAGACTGTCTCTTTCAGAGTTCCTATCTCATTATGTAACTCTCCTACTTTCCTATTCTGGGAGTCTAATAAGCTCTGAGAAGTCTTTCGTTCCTCCTCGCACCTCTGTACAGTCTCTTTAAGAAGCTCAGCTTCCAGTACATAGCTGTCTAAAGAGTGCAGTGCGGCGTCTCTCTCTTGCACTTTCTCCATCAAAACACTGATCTCCCTGTCTCTTTCCTCTATTGCCAGAATCTGACTTTCTAATGACTTAAAAGCAGTCTCTTTCTCTAACTCACACTCTACCAATCTCTCTCTTAAAGCTTCATTCGCAGAGTGTTTTTCCTTCAGACTCTGGGTTTGACGCTCTAACGCCTCCAGTGCACTCTCAGCCTTAGACTCCACCTCTCTTTTAGTCTCTCTCAGTTTTTCTATCTCACTGTCTCTCTCTCTTACAGTCACACAGCTGCTCTCGGCTGCTTTCACAGCGGTCTCCTTCTCTAGCTCACACTCTCTGATTCGCTCTCTCAGAGAGGCAAGTTGCAGAGCTGTCTCCTCGGCAGTCTGTAATTGACTCTGTAAAGCAATGACAGCAGTCTCTCTCTCTTGCTGGCTCCGCAGGACGCTCTCTTTCAGAGCTCTGATGTCTCGCTCTTTTTCTTGCACATTCAGAGTTACTTGCGCTAGTGACGTTAGAGCGCTTTCCTTTTCTTCGCTGCACTCTCGTACAGTCTCCCTAAGCTCAGTAATTTGCCTGTCTCTCTCCTGTAAAGTCAGAACCTGGCTGTCTAATACACTCAGAGCAGTCTCTTTTTCCTCCAAGCAGTCTCTGTAGTTTTTCTTTAAGATTTCAATCTCACAGTCCTGCTCTTTCTTCAGTAAAATCTGACGCTCTAAGTTGTCCAGGGCGGTCTCCTTCTCACCTTGAATCTCTCTCATCCTGAGTCTGAGTTCTGACAGCTCTCCTTCCAGCTGTCTCATAGAGACAGTCGCTTCCTCTAGGTCTCCCTTCAGCTGCTCCACCATCTCCTGCAGAGAGCGCTGCACATCCCTCTCGCTCTGCACCTGCCTCTCTGAGGCCTGTCTGTGTGCGCTCTCCTTCTCCAGGCTGTCTCTCAGGACCTCCAACTCACTCTGCAACGAGACAGCAATTACAGAAAAAATCAGAACATTGCACCATGAACCCTCTCCTTATAGACTGCAGAGCATTGCACCATGAACCTTCTCCTCATAGACTGCAGAGCATTGCATCATGAACCTTCTCCTTACAGACTGCAGAGCATTGCACCATGAACCTTCTCCTTACAGACTGCAGAACATTGCATCATGAACCTTCTCCTTATAGACTGCAGAGCATTGCACCATGAACCTTCTCCTTACAGACTGCAGAGCACTGCACCATGAACCCTCTCCTTATAGACTACAGAGCATTGCACCATGAACCCTCTCCTTATAGACTACAGAGCATTGCACCATGAACCTTCTCTTTACAGACTGCAGAGCATTGCACCATGAACCTTCTCCTTACAGACTGCAGAGCATTGCACCACAAACCCTCTCATTATACACTGCGGAGCATTAACCATGAACCCTCTCCTTACAGACTACAGAGCATTGCACCATGAACCTTCTCTTTACAGACTACAGAACATTGCACCATGAACCCTCTCCTTACAGACTACAGAGCATTGCACCATGAACCTTCTCTTTACAGACTGCAGAGCATTGCACCATGAACCTCCTCCTTTTACACTGCATAGCATTACACTATGAACCTTCTCCTTATAGGCTACGGAGCATTGCACCACAAACCCTCTCCTTATACACTGCAGAGCATTGCACAATGAACCCTCTCATTCAGTTCTTATATGTTGAGATGAGAGGTAATCCAGGTCACGTTCTAACCTCTTGCACTTATTTCAGACTATAACTACTAACGATAAAGCTTCTCTCCCCCTCAGTGAAAGGCTGAGCTCGGGCCTCTGTGATTCAAATACTAAGCTGTTCCAATGGAAGGAAGCTGAGAAATCATAGAGTTAAAGTGAGGGCCCTCAGAAGATTTGAGGGAGAAAAGTAAAATAATAAAATTATAACTAGATTAATTCTCTGAAGTGAACGTTGTCCTGGGCCTCCCTGAGGGACACTATATTAAAACTGAAGACAGTAAGGCGGGGAGGGGAAGTCCCTAAGCTACCCCATCTGATCCAAACAGGGCACAGGACGTCTTTCACTACTCTACCACCTCGTTACAGGAGACCATTCTTCAGGCAATGGGGTGATCCCAGTACCAAAAGAACAATGGTTTTTATTGCCATCTTTTTATGGTACCCAAAAAGACTGCAGATTCTGTCCTATCCTGGACATGAAATAACTAACCCAGTTTCTCAGAGTTCCCAAGTTCAAGATGGAATCTATGAAATCAGTGATAACAGCCATGGAAACAGAGGAATTTCTGACATGAAATATGCCTCCCTTCACATTCCTATATGGCCTAATCACTGGATATATCTCAGGTTTACTTATCAAAACCAACACTTTCAATTTGTGGCACTGCCTTTTGGTCTAGCCACAGCACCGATAGTTTTTACCAAGGTAATGGCTCCTCTTATGGCTCACCTCAGATCGATGGGATTAAACCACTCTCCTTATCTGGACGATCAGTAGCTAAAGACTCCATCTCAGGAACTAATTCAACATCTTCATATCACTGTTAACAATGAAGAATCACGGTTGGATCATCAAACTAAACAAGCCTCAAGTGGTGCCATCTCAGCAGATCCTATTCCTAGGACTGACATTCAATACCAACATTCAGAATGTGATATTTCCTCAAGAGAAAACTTTGGATCTTCAGAACAGAGCCCAATCTTTTCTCTCCCTGCCAGAAGTTTCAGTCAGGCACTGCATGAAAATTGTGGGCAAAATAGTAGCCACAATAGAACCTGTCCCCTTCGCTCAGTTTCACTTGAGGCCACTACAAATGGAACTAATCCGCAACTGGTCCAAAAATCCAAACCATCTTCATCACATGATGAAGTTATCTATCCACAAGATCCTACAATGGTGGCTCACGAGTTCAAATCTCCTCACAGGAAAACACTTCTCCATAAGAGAGGGGGAAATAGTCACAACAGATGCCAGTCTGTTCAGATGGGGAGAAGTGTATAAACATCACTCCATTCAATAGACTCAATCGAATCACATCTACCCATAAAGATTCTGGAGTTATGTGGAATATACAAGGCACTACTGGCATGGATTTCAATTCTGAAGAGTCTTCCTATTCGGATTCAGTCAATGCCACAACAGTGGTCTAAATAAATTATCAAGGAGAAACTAAGTGCAAAGCTGCTTGGATGGAAGCAGAGAAAATAAATCTCTGGCAGAGAATCATTTTCCCGCATTGTCAGCTATATACATTCCATGAGTGGAGAATTGGGAGGCAGATTATCTCAGCTGTCAGACCGTAGAACTAGGGGAATGAGACCTAAATCAGGAAATATTCCTTCAGATAACTCACAGATGGGGAGTTCCAGTCATAGACATGATAGCATCAAGAAAAAACAGAAAACTACCAATGTTCTGTTCAAGAGCAAGGCATCCACAAGCACTAGAAGTGGATGCACTAACTATTCCATGGACTTACAAACTTGTGTAAGTCTTCCCTCCATTAGCTATGATTCCCAGAATGCTCCCCAAAATAAAGGAAAAGAAAGTGCACACCATTCCCATAGCTTCTTTTTGGACATGAGATCTTGGTTTCACCACCTCAAAGACATGTCATTGACAGAGACATGACATCTATCTCAGATTCCAGATCTCATCTCCAAGGACAAATTCTCCACCACAACTTTCTCAGCCTTGCTTTGATGGAGTGGACTCAAATTCTGAATAACAAAGGCTTCAGTTCTCCAGTAATTCAAACCATGCTACAGGCTTGCAAACTGGTGTATGCCAAAATATATCACCAAGTTTGGAGAATCTATTTTTCTTTCTGTGGAAGGAAAGCTCTAGATCACTCTTTGTTCCATATACAATCTCTTTTAGAGTTCCTTCAAACAGGTCTAGATGAAGGTCTAAGTGTTAACTCAATGAAAGTTCAAGTTTCAGCTCTATCTGTTCCCTTTCAGAGGAAATGGCATCTGTTCCTGAAATACAAACATTCTTCAAGATATCAACAGGATAGTTGCCCATAGAGAAATCCCATTCCACCATGGAACTTGAATATAGTGTTAGAGGCTTATCAATCCTCTCAATATGAGCCTTTGTCATCAGCCTCTATAAGAGACCTCACTTTCAAAAAAGTATTCCACACTGTGATTGTATCTGCAAAAAGAGTTTCTGGAATCAGTGCACTTTCTTATATTTCACCACATCTTATGTTTCATCGAGATAAAGTTTTTTAAGAACTGTTTAAGAGTCCCAACCTAAAGTAGTTTCTGCTTTCCAGTTAAACCAAGAAGTGGTTTTCCCTTCATTGTGTGCAAATTCATTTAACTCTAAATAGGAAGCACTTTATACTTTAGATGTAGTGAGATGTTTAAGACAATATGTCCAAGTCACACAGTCCTTTTGGACATCAGACACCTTGTTTGTGATTCCAGAAGGCCCTAAAAAAGGGCAGACCAGCATCCAAGACGACCATTAACTCATGGCTCAAACAGGTTATCAGAGAAGTTTACAAACTAAAGTATGTTCCAGCACCTTTCAGGATCACAGCTTGTGAAGAAACAAGAGGTTAAACGTTCATGTCCCTGTGATATATGAGGTTTGTGGGATTACATGGACATTACAGCAATACATCTGCTATGGACTTTTCCTATCTCAAGCCCTTTGAACTCAACCTCGCCATCTATTGGTTGAAGCTTGCATTGCAGCATTGTGCTATGCACTGCCATCTATTGGTTGGTGACAAGCATAGCAGCAAGGTTCTGTTCTCTGCCATCTATTGATTGGTGACCTACATTGCAGCATTGCTGCGTCCCATGCGAGTATGCAGATATAACAGCAAATATGCGAGTATGCATCCTAACAGCAAATATGTCACTGTTGCATTCTGGTACCTTCAGTTTATTGTCAATGGTTTAATTATACTCTCCCATCCTACAGCCCAAAATTGTGATACTCTGTTACGTTTGTTGTATGTTTTGTCTTCTGTATATTGTGATATTTTGTTATATTCATGTCGCCCCAAGTTAAATGTATGTTGTGAAAGACCTGGTATTCAATTTCAACAAACTTTGGTGTTTTCTATTCCTGAAGAAGATGTTTAGGTGTTGTTATTGGGGTTGCTGATTGACACCAGGCTTGTGTGGCCAAAAGCACCTTGTTAAAAGCAGTGTTCTTTTACCAGGGCAAAAGGGCTAGTTCCTGCCTGGAGTAGGAGGTGGTGGTGTTGCACAGCGGGGACTGAAGCTGTTCCCCAGAAAAAAAGCAGAGGGGTTAGTGCCTGCCCGGTAGAGACTTTGCAGCAGAGGGGATGATACCTGCTCTGCAGTGACCTATTCCAGTGGGTAGAAGTGCGAGTCCCTACCCGGGTGGGTCACTGCTCTGCATTGGGCTGGCTGTACCTGGAGGTCTTCCAATCTGGTTAACCGCTCCTCCTCTGGGTGGTGCAGCTAGATCCAGTGGCAAAAGACCCAGGTCTGTCTGGTGGTCCTCTGAGGCCAGTCCGGTGTAAATGACCTGGCAGGTGCCCCCCTAACTCTACAGGGGCGGGTGCCTTCTGCGGGGGCTGTCACACAGCTCATTCTACTACGTCCATTAGTGCTTCATAGGCCTTAAGGAACCAGGCTATTGTTGACCAGTTGTGCAAAGCAGCTACATGATCATCTCTTCACACGTTCATAAAATTTAAAAAATTTTCATCTCAAATTGCTAGTTTATGGTCAGGATTAGTATAATTTGCATGTAGAAATTTCTCCTCTGTAATGGCACTAGAGAGCTAAAATGTGACGCTCTTGAGTGGTAACTAGCCAGACAACAGGCAACATTGATTTTGTTCATACCCAGAGCCTCTCACATCCTCTGGTTTGTTTTTCAAATACTCTTAGAGTCTCTCTGAAAAAGTAAATGGTAATCCAGCTGTGGACCCCATGCTCTCAGTGCCAAGGGAAACTAGCTGCATCTAACTGACAAGGCTCAAACAAGGCAGAAACGTCTTTCTGGGGTTAGATGATGTCTCCCTGGCAGAGAGGGACTTGCTAGACTGATGTTATGGGCGGGATTAGTCTAATATGTATGTGGAAATTTCTCCTCTGTAATGGCACCAGAGAGCTAAAATGTGATGCTCTTGAGCGCTACCTAGATGTAGAACAGGCAACATTGCTTTTGTTCATACCCAGAGTCTCTTACATCCTCTGGTTTGTTTATCAAATACTCTTAGGGCCTCTCCTTAAGAGTAAAGATGAATCCAGATGTGGACCCCTTGCTCTGTATGATATGCTCCAGAACATTTCTTCTCTGTGTATGACATTTGTGAGTTAAAAGAGATTGCACTCTGTGTGTGAGGACACAGTCCTAGTGAGCTTGTTGTATACAGTTGCTGGCTCATGCTCTTACTGCTTAGGGAAACCAGCTGCACCTCACAGAGGAGGCCCAAATGTATGTGTGGGGTGAGCTGGGGTTTACTGTGCAAATGGAACTTGCTCTTATGTTGGAGATACAAAAACAAAGAGGAAAGAAAACAGCGCAGAAGATTGCTCTAAGTGTAGTATTTCCTGTTTCCACTTGAACCTCCACCGTCCCCTTCAGTGCTCTCTTACATATTCATGAGGCTTTTACTCTGCCTCTCCTGGTCTATACACCCCAGGTATGGTGTTCTTTAGTCTTCCACAATTCACTCATGCCTCCGTTCACCATTCAGGATAATATGGTTTTTTTTAAGAGGGCCACTCAGCAGGGACTATCACCTCACTAAGTAGGTCACCTCAGCCCCCTCTTACCAAAAAAAAGTTACTAGGTAGAGTTTAATTCATTGGGAATGTTCAAAAGATAGAGCACTTGCTTTGCCTTTGTTCATAATCAGAGCCTCTCACATCCTCAAATCCTCTTAGGGTCTCTCCCTAACAGTAAAGGGCAATCCAGCTCTCAGTGCGTAGGAAGACCAACTGCTCCTCACTGACAAGGCTGAAATGTATGTCTGCCCCACTCTCTGTACAACTGTCCCATTGCTTCTCAGCCTTTTGGCTAAGATCAAGTGTAGAACCTGCCCAGGCAGATGCATGGGCAGGGGTGGCATGCTGCGCTTGGTCGGACGCCGGAGGTCCTTTTTTTCCTTTCGCAACACTAAGCACGTGAATCCTGACACGAGTGTAGGTGGAGCACTGGATGCACAGCGGACCTTTTCATTTTCCCTCAGTTTTGTCTCCCTGGCCTCCTTGGCAGGGCGCGAAGAATTTTTAAAATTCCAGCCGGGAGGCTGGGGCCTTAACAGGCACTTTATTATTTTTTCTTCACTGTGCACGTTTGGCACGGTAGATTTATTGATTTTTTCGCTATTTATTTGGACTGAGCACTTAACCCACGGACACTTAGCACTTATAACACTGAAAATTGCCACAGTGGGGCCTGGTTGGAAGACTCGAGCTTTGGTGGGGGGGATGGTCGATGTGCCCTTGGACCTCCACCCCCCCGAAAGACTTGGATGCTCCTCTCCTCGGAGGGAGCGGAAGAAAGAGGCCCCGGTGGTCGAACGCTATGATGCTGAAGACCCCTGGGTGAAGACCCTTCTCTCCCTTCGGGGTGAGGAGGAGAAGCTAAAGGGCCCCCCAATCCTTCAATGGGGAGGGGGGCTGAAGGCTGAATCCTTAAGGCCCCTTAAGGATTGCACTGTTGCACAGACACAGCGCACCCTGGGGAAGGAAGAAGCACAAGACTGCACAGCACCTCGGGCTTAAATACCAACTGTCCCATCACACATTCCCTTTCCCGGGTGTTTTATTCTCTGGATTTACCAATAAAGTTATAAACCCTGTAAAAGCAATGCTTGTAGCATTATTGTGTTACTGTATTATTGATGTCTATGTTTCTGCTCTAAGAGGCAGGAGAAGGGTTCATTTTGTTCCATGTTTTGTATTTGCCAAAAAGATTATTTCAAACAGTGAAACGTATGTCTGGGGTTAGTAGGTGTTTCTCGTGCACAGGGGACTTATCTTTATCTTGGCGCTAGACCGCTCTTATGGGTGGGATAAGTCTAATATGTATGTGGAAATTTCTCCTCTGTAATGGCACTAGAGAGCTAAAATGTGATTCTCTTGAGCGGTGACTATTCGGAGAACAGACCATTGTGCTTTTGTTCGTGCTCAGAGCCTCTCACATCATTTTTGGCTTGTTTCTGCTAAACACTTAGTGTCTCTGCCTAATTGTAAAGGGTAATCCAGACGTGGACCCCTTGCTCTCAGTGCTTAGGGAAGCCAGCTGCATCTCACTGACGAGGCCCAAATAAGGCCGAAACGTACATCTGGGGTTAGCTGTTTTTTCTGTGCAGAGAGGACTTGCCCATTTGGTACTGGACTGCCCTTATGGGCGGGATTAGTCTAATATGTATATGGAAATTTCTCCTCTGTAATGGCACTAGAGAGCTAAAATGTGATGCTCTTGAGTGGTAACTAGCTGTAGAACAGGTAACATTGTTTTTGTTTGTACCCAGAGCCTCTCACATCATCTGGCTTGTTTTTCAAATACTCTTAGGGCCTCTCCCTAAGAGTAAAGGGGAATCCAGATGTGGGCCCCTTGCTCTCAGTCCCTAGAGAAACCAGTTGAACCTGACTAAGGAGGTCCAAAGAAGACTGAAATATACTTCTGGGGTTAGCTGGTATTTCCCTTGCAGAGGGGAGTTGGATATATTTTTGGTACTGGACCGCACTTATGGGTGGGATTAGTCTAATATGTTTGTGGACGTTTCTCTTCTGTAATGGCACTAGAGAGCTAAAATGTGATGCTCTTGAGTGGTAACTAGCTATAGAACAGGTAACATTGCTTTAGTGCTTTAGTTTAGTTTGTACCCAGAGGCTCTTACATCATCTGACTTGTTTTTTTAAATAGTGTTAGGGTCTCTCCCAAAGAATAAAGGGGAATCCAGATGTGGACCCTATGCTCTCAGTGCCTAGAGAAACCAGCTGCATCTCACTGACAAGGCTCAGGTAAGGTAGAAACATCTGTCTGGGGTTAGTTGGTATTTTCTATGCATAGGGTGTGAAGAAATAGGGTTAGCCTCTCATGTCGATGTGATGTGATGTGAGGACTGTGGCATTACATGGACAGTATAGGTAATACATCTGCTATGGCCTTTTTCCATCTAAAGTCCTTAGAACTCAGCATTGCTGTCTACTGGCTGAAAACTGTATTATCCTGTCTTGGGCACTGCCCTCTATTGGCTGAACACTGTATAACAGATTTGTCCTGTGCACTGCCATCTATTGGTTGGTGCTATACATAACAGTATTTTCCTATGCCCTGCCATCTATTGGTTAGTACCATACATAGCAGCGTTGCTGTGAGTCCCATGCAAGTGGCCAATAGACAAGCAGTATGCAAATATGTTACTGTTACAGTCCTGTAACTCCAGTCTTCAATGCCTTAATTGTTTTCCCTCCATCCTGTACCCCATTATTATGATGCTCTGTTATATGTTTTGCATTCTGTGAATTATGTTTATACGCATGTTGTGTCACCCCAAGTTAAATGTAGGCTGTGAAAAGCCTGGTATTGAATTTCAATAAACTTAGATGTATGAGTCTATTCCTGAAGCAGATGTTTTATGCTCTATTATGGGGAGAAGATGCAATACTAAGCCCATGCAGCCATAAGTGTGTTCTTAAAGGGACAGTAATGTTTCACAATAAAAACAGCTCTAATTAATTGTCATAGTATCTGGGTCTTTCAGAGTGTTATTTCAGTACTGTTAGAGGTCTAGTGCAAGAGTAATTGAATGATAAAGTATCCTCCTCTCCTCCCTTTTACTGATGTAACACTGCTCAGCTTAGAGCAGCAGGGAGTGTCCAGGTAGATTGCAGAAAAGGACAATCTTCAATTAAGGTAAGGGGAAAAAGCTGAAAAACCTGTCAAGGGGGGCAGGGCTTTCATTGTTCTCATTGTAAGAATACTGACCCTTGATGTGAGCTGTCTGGTCTATGGACTGGATTCCACATCTGGGGGGAGGTGTCTTACACTAGGTAAAAGGGGTGGGAGGGGGATACTTTATCATTCAATTACTCTTGAAATACAACTCTGACAGTATTGATATAACTCTCTCCATGACCCAATTACTATGAAGATTAATTGGAGCTGCTGTTTTTGTGAAACATTACTATCATTTTAAAGGTGGTGTTGTTTTACCAGGTCAGAAGGATTAGTGTCTGAGTGGTGGAGGTATCTGAGCAGAGCAGACTGTGCCTGATCCCCAGCAACAAGGCAGAGTGGCGAGTGCCTGCCTGGTGGAGACTTTAGAGCAGAACGCATAGATATCTGCTCTGCAGTGACCTGTTCCAGTGGGTAGAAGTGCGAGTCCCTACCCAGGTCACTGCGTTATATGTGCTGACTGCCTCTCCTCTGAGTGGTGCAACTAGATCCAGTGGCAAACGGACCAGGTCTGTCTGGTGGTCCTCTGAGGCCAGTCCAGGGTAAATTACCTGGTAGGTAGCCCCAAAGCTACAGGGGTGGGTAGCAGGGCCGTCACATTTGGTGGGATCTTTTGCACTATAGAGTCGAAACCACCACCAGGATTTACCTCCTTCGGGAGGTTCAGAGGAGGGCACAGCCAGAGCCCTAGATGGAAACCGTTTATGAGCAGCTGATTGTTCCAGCCCTGTGGGAACTCATCAGAGCCAGAGGGTCTGATCATGGTCAACGCAGTAAGCCAGAGCTTGTTGCTCAGCTCATCAAAATGGATGTGGAGGCATAGCTAAGGCCCCAGCTCCACAGCAAAGAACAGAGACCCCATTTCAGCAGAGGATGCAAGAGAGACTGGCTTACCTGACGCAACCCATCATATCATCATGGTGGAGGTAATGAGGCAGGTTCGGGCAGAGCTAATCCACGCAGGAGACCCAACGTTCAACAGCAGATCCCCGCTTGATGCTGGGTCCTGGAGAAGCAGTGGCACGGTAACTGATCTTATGGTAACCCACCAGCCCCTCAAAGATCAGGAGGCAGAGATGAACCTCAGGTAAAGATACCAGATAGCCATTCTGGGTCCCCAACCAGCTGCCTGCAGAGAGATGCCCGAGGAGCCGTACTGTGAGGAAACCAGTGAGAGTGCAGAGAGATTGCTGCCCAGAAGTGTTGCGGAACTGGAGAATGGAAGCCAGTGGGACGACTCTGCTTTCCAACAGCCTGAGCAGGACACAGAGACAGATGACCCAAAAGTCCCTGGTCAAGTGGCAGAAGGTGTTACAGAGAGGGAGGCAGTTTCTCAAAAGGGTGGCTGTGGAGCAGGCAGCCACACCCCTCATCCACCCACCGACATGCCAGGTACATGCGGTGTTGAAGCAGTCGAGATGGCAAAGTGCAATGCGCTGGACTTCTGCATCAGCCCCTTGGAAGGGGACCCAGAGCATAGGTCATTGGGGTACCAAGGCACTGACCACTCTCTTGATATGTTGGAAGCCTCCAGTAGCATGGAGCTGGGTGCCATCTTTGGCACCTTGCGCAAAACATTGTCTGTGATTTGCAAGCCATCGGGCTCCAGGCACCCAAGTTGGAGGGTGGCCCAAGGGATTGGGACATCCCCAGAGTTTTTCCCCCTGTTGTTTCTCTTGACCCTTTTAAATGTTTGCTGAGGACCAAATTTGGGAGTAGTGATGAGTCACCTGCTACCCTAGGGTTGGGACCCACCAACACATGTATCCTGGGTCCCCCAGTTTATAGCCCAGATGACCCTTTTCCCCCAGGAGCTACCTGGGCTTCTGTTGCTCCTCAAACGTTTACGTTTTGGCGGGAGGGGTGGGATCCATTTCACTTGGCTCAAAGAACTGGAAGATTGCTACCCTTGGACCAGAGGACTGACACATTGCTACCCTTGGACCAGAGGACTGGCACATTGCTACCTTTGGACCAGAGGACTGGCAGATTGCTACCCTTGGACCAGAGGACTGGCAGATTGCTACCCTTGGACCAGAGGACTGGCACATTGCTACCCTTGGACCAGAGGACTGGCACATTGCTACCCTTGGACCAGAGGACTGGCACATTGCTACCCTTGGACAAGAGGACTGGCACATTGCTACCCTTGGACCAGAGGACTGGCACATTGCTACCCTTGGACCAGAGGACTGGCACATTGCTACCCTTGGACCAGAGGACTGGCAGATTGCTACCCTTGGACCAGAGGACTGGCACATTGCTACCTTGGACCAGAGGACTGACACATTGCTACCCTTGGACCAGAGGACTGACACATTGCTACCTTTGGACCAGAGGACTGGCAGATTGCTACCCTTGGACCAGAGGACTGGCAGATTGCTACCCTTGGACCAGAGGACTGGCACATTGCTACCCTTGGACCAGAGGACTGGCAGATTGCTACCCTTGGACCAGAGGACTGGCAGATTGCTACCCTTGGACCAGAGGACTGGCACATTGCTACCCTTGGACCAGAGGACTGGCACATTGCTACCCTTGGACCAGAGGACTGGCACATTGCTACCCTTGGACCAGAGGACTGGCAGATTGCTACCCATGGACCAGAGGACTGACACATTGCTACCCTTGGACCAGAGGACTGGCACATTGCTACCCTTGGACCAGAGGACTGGCAGATTGCTACCCTTGGACCAGAGGACTGGCACATTGCTACCCATGGACCAGAGGACTGGCACATTGCTACCCATGGACCAGAGGACTGGCACATTGCTACCCATGGACCAGAGGACTGACACATTGCTACCCTTGGACCAGAGGACTGGCACATTGCTACCCATGGACCAGAGGACTGGCAGATTGCTACCCTTGGACCAGAGGACTGGCAGATTGCTACCCTTGGACCAGAGGACTGACACATTGCTACCCTTGGACCAGAGGACTGACACATTGCTACCCTTGGACCAGAGGACTGACACATTGCTACCCTTGGACCAGAGGACTGGCACATTGCTACCCATGGACCAGAGGACTGGCACATTGCTACCCATGGACCAGAGGACTGGCACATTGCTACCCATGGACCAGAGGACTGGCAGATTGCTACCCTTGGACCAGAGGACTGGCAGATTGCTACCCTTGGACCAGAGGACTGGCACATTGCTACCCTTGGACCAGAGGACTGGCACATTGCTACCTTTGGACCAGAGGACTGGCAGATTGCTACCCTTGGACCAGAGGACTGGCACATTGCTACCCTTGGACCAGAGGACTGGCACATTGCTACCCTTGGACCAGAGGACTGGCACATTGCTACCCTTGGACCAGAGGACTGGCACATTGCTACCCTTGGACCAGAGGACTGGCAGATTTCTACCCTTGGACCAGAGGACTGGCACATTGCTACCCTTGGACCAGAGGACTGGTAGATTGCTACCCTTGGACCAGAGGACTGGCACATTGCTACCTTTGGACCAGAGGACTGGCAGATTGCTACCCTTGGACCAGAGGACTGGCAGATTGCTACCCTTGGACCAGAGGACTGGCACATTGCTACCCATGGACCAGAGGACTGGCAGATTGCTACCCTTGGACCAGAGGACTGGCACATTGCTACCTTTGGACCAGAGGACTGGCAGATTGCTACCCTTGGACCAGAGGACTGGCAGATTGCTACCCTTGGACCAGAGGACTGGCACATTGCTACCCTTGGACCAGAGGACTGGCAGATTGCTACCCTTGGACCAGAGGACTGGCACATTGCTACCCTTGGACCAGAGGACTGGCACATTGCTACCCTTGGACCAGAGGACTGGCACATTGCTACCCTTGGACCAGAGGACTGACACATTGCTACCCATGGACCAGAGGACTGGCACATTGCTACCCTTGGACCAGAGGACTGGCACATTGCTACCCTTGGACCAGAGGACTGGCACATTGCTACCCATGGACCAGAGGACTGGCACATTGCTACCCATGGACCAGAGGACTGGCACATTGCTACCCTTGGACCAGAGGACTGGCACATTGCTACCCATGGACCAGAGGACTGGCACATTGCTACCCATGGACCAGAGGACTGGCAGATTGCTACCCTTGGACCAGAGGACTGGCAGATTGCTACCCTTGGACCAGAGGACTGGCACATTGCTACCCATGGACCAGAGGACTGGCACATTGCTACCCTTGGACCAGAGGACTGGCAGATTGCTACCCTTGGACCAGAGGACTGGCACATTGCTACCCTTGGACCAGAGGACTGGCACATTGCTACCCTTGGACCAGAGGACTGGCACATTGCTACCCTTGGACCAGAGGACTGACACATTGCTACCCTTGGACCAGAGGACTGGCACATTGCTACCCTTGGACCAGAGGACTGACACATTGCTACCCTTGGACCAGAGGACTGGCAGATTGCTACCCTTGGACCAGAGGACTGGCACATTGCTACCCTTGGACCAGAGGACTGGCAGATTGCTACCCTTGGACCAGAGGACTGACACATTGCTACCCTTGGACCAGAGGACTGGCACATTGCTACCCTTGGACCAGAGGACTGACACATTGCTACCCTTGGACCAGAGGACTGGCAGATTGCTACCCTTGGACCAGAGGACTGGCAGATTGCTACCCTTGGACCAGAGGACTGGCAGATTGCTACCCTTGGACCAGAGGACTGGCAGATTGCTACCCTTGGACCAGAGGACTGGCACATTGCTACCCTTGGACCAGAGGACTGGCAGATTGCTACCCTTGGACCAGAGGACTGGCACATTGCTACCTTTGGACCAGAGGACTGGCAGATTGCTACCCTTGGACCAGAGGACTGGCAGATTGCTACCCTTGGACCAGAGGACTGGCACATTGCTACCCTTGGACCAGAGGACTGGCAGATTGCTACCCTTGGACCAGAGGACTGGCACATTGCTACCCTTGGACCAGAGGACTGGCACATTGCTACCCTTGGACCAGAGGACTGGCACATTGCTACCCTTGGACCAGAGGACTGACACATTGCTACCCATGGACCAGAGGACTGGCACATTGCTACCCTTGGACCAGAGGACTGGCACATTGCTACCCTTGGACCAGAGGACTGGCACATTGCTACCCATGGACCAGAGGACTGGCACATTGCTACCCATGGACCAGAGGACTGGCACATTGCTACCCTTGGACCAGAGGACTGGCACATTGCTACCCATGGACCAGAGGACTGGCACATTGCTACCCATGGACCAGAGGACTGGCAGATTGCTACCCTTGGACCAGAGGACTGGCAGATTGCTACCCTTGGACCAGAGGACTGGCACATTGCTACCCATGGACCAGAGGACTGGCACATTGCTACCCTTGGACCAGAGGACTGGCAGATTGCTACCCTTGGACCAGAGGACTGGCACATTGCTACCCTTGGACCAGAGGACTGGCACATTGCTACCCTTGGACCAGAGGACTGGCACATTGCTACCCTTGGACCAGAGGACTGACACATTGCTACCCTTGGACCAGAGGACTGGCACATTGCTACCCTTGGACCAGAGGACTGACACATTGCTACCCTTGGACCAGAGGACTGGCAGATTGCTACCCTTGGACCAGAGGACTGGCAGATTGCTACCCTTGGACCAGAGGACTGGCAGATTGCTACCCTTGGACCAGAGGACTGGCAGATTGCTACCCTTGGACCAGAGGACTGGCAGATTGCTACCCTTGGACCAGAGGACTGACACATTGCTACCCTTGGACCAGAGGACTGGCACATTGCTACCCTTGGACCAGAGGACTGACACATTGCTACCCTTGGACCAGAGGACTGGCAGATTGCTACCCTTGGACCAGAGGACTGGCACATTGCTACCCTTGGACCAGAGGACTGACACATTGCTACCCATGGACCAGAGGACTGACACATTGCTACCCTTGGACCAGAGGACTGGCAGATTGCTACCCTTGGACCAGAGGACTGACACATTGCTACCCTTGGACCAGAGGACTGGCACATTGCTACCCTTGGACCAGAGGACTGACACATTGCTACCCTTGGACCAGAGGACTGGCACATTGCTACCCTTGGACCAGAGGACTGACACATTGCTACCCTTGGACCAGAGGACTGGCAGATTGCTACCCTTGGACCAGAGGACTGACACATTGCTACCCTTGGACCAGAGGACTGGCACATTGCTACCCTTGGACCAGAGGACTGACACATTGCTACCCATGGACCAGAGGACTGGCACATTGCTACCCTTGGACCAGAGGACTGACACATTGCTACCCTTGGACCAGAGGACTGACACATTGCTACCCTTGGACCAGAGGACTGGCACATTGCTACCCTTGGACCAGAGGACTGACACATTGCTACCCTTGGACCAGAGGACTGGCAGATTGCTACCCTTGGACCAGAGGACTGGCAGATTGCTACCCTTGGACCAGAGGACTGGCAGATTGCTACCCTTGGACCAGAGGACTGGCAGATTGCTACCCTTGGACCAGAGGACTGGCACATTGCTACCCTTGGACCAGAGGACTGGCAGATTGCTACCCTTGGACCAGAGGACTGACACATTGCTACCCTTGGACCAGAGGACTGACACATTGCTACCCTTGGACCAGAGGACTGGCAGATTTCTACCCTTGGACCAGAGGACTGGCACATTGCTACCCTTGGACCAGAGGACTGACACATTGCTACCCTTGGACCAGAGGACTGGCAGATTGCTACCTTTGGACCAGAGGACTGGCACATTGCTACCCTTGGACCAGAGGACTGGCACATTGCTACCCTTGGACCAGAGGACTGGCAGATTGCTACCCTTGGACCAGAGGACTGGCAGATTGCTACCCTTGGACCAGAGGACTGGCAGATTGCTACCCTTGGACCAGAGGACTGACACATTGCTACCCATGGACCAGAGGACTGGCAGATTGCTACCCTTGGACCAGAGGACTGGCAGATTGCTACCCTTGGACCAGAGGACTGACACATTGCTACCCTTGGACCAGAGGACTGGCAGATTGCTACCCTTGGACCAGAGGACTGACACATTGCTACCCATGGACCAGAGGACTGGCAGATTGCTACCCTTGGACCAGAGGACTGGCAGATTGCTACCCTTGGACCAGAGGACTGGCAGATTGCTACCCTTGGACCAGAGGACTGGCACATTGCTACCCTTGGACCAGAGGACTGGCAGATTGCTACCCTTGGACCAGAGGACTGGCACATTGCTACCCTTGGACCAGAGGACTGACACATTGCTACCCTTGGACCAGAGGACTGACACATTGCTACCCTTGGACCAGAGGACTGACACATTGCTACCCTTGGACCAGAGGACTGACACATTGCTACCCTTGGACCAGAGGACTGGCACATTGCTACCCTTGGACCAGAGGACTGACACATTGCTACCCTTGGACCAGAGGACTGACACATTGCTACCCATGGACCAGAGGACTGACACATTGCTACCCTTGGACCAGAGGACTGACACATTGCTACCCTTGGACCAGAGGACTGGCACATTGCTACCCTTGGACCAGAGGACTGGCAGATTGCTACCCTTGGACCAGAGGACTGGCAGATTGCTACCCTTGGACCAGAGGACTGACACATTGCTACCCTTGGACCAGAGGACTGACACATTGCTACCCTTGGACCAGAGGACTGACACATTGCTACCCTTGGACCAGAGGACTGACACATTGCTACCCTTGGACCAGAGGACTGACACATTGCTACCCATGGACCAGAGGACTGGCACATTGCTACCCTTGGACCAGAGGACTGGCAGATTGCTACCCTTGGACCAGAGGACTGGCAGATTGCTACCCTTGGACCAGAGGACTGACACATTGCTACCCTTGGACCAGAGGACTGGCAGATTGCTACCCTTGGACCAGAGGACTGACACATTGCTACCCTTGGACCAGAGGACTGACACATTGCTACCCATGGACCAGAGGACTGGCAGATTGCTACCCTTGGACCAGAGGACTGACACATTGCTACCCTTGGACCAGAGGACTGGCAGATTGCTACCCTTGGACCAGAGGACTGACACATTGCTACCCTTGGACCAGAGGACTGGCACATTGCTACCCTTGGACCAGAGGACTGGCACATTGCTACCCTTGGACCAGAGGACTGACACATTGCTACCCTTGGACCAGAGGACTGGCAGATTGCTACCCTTGGACCAGAGGACTGGCACATTGCTACCCTTGGACCAGAGGACTGGCAGATTGCTACCTTGGACCAGAGGACTGGCACATTGCTACCCTTGGACCAGAGGACTGGCACATTGCTACCCTTGGACCAGAGGACTGGCACATTGCTACCCTTGGACCAGAGGACTGGCACATTGCTACCCTTGGACCAGAGGACTGGCACATTGCTACCCTTGGACCAGAGGACTGACACATTGCTACCCTTGGACCAGAGGACTGGCAGATTGCTACCCTTGGACCAGAGGACTGGCACATTGCTACCCTTGGACCAGAGGACTGGCAGATTGCTACCCTTGGACCAGAGGACTGGCACATTGCTACCCTTGGACCAGAGGACTGGCACATTGCTACCCTTGGACCAGAGGACTGGCAGATTGCTACCCTTGGACCAGAGGACTGGCACATTGCTACCCTTGGACCAGAGGACTGGCAGATTGCTACCCTTGGACCAGAGGACTGGCACATTGCTACCCTTGGACCAGAGGACTGGCACATTGCTACCCTTGGACCAGAGGACTGGCACATTGCTACCCTTGGACCAGAGGACTGACACATTGCTACCCTTGGACCAGAGGACTGGCAGATTGCTACCCTTGGACCAGAGGACTGGCACATTGCTACCCTTGGACCAGAGGACTGGCACATTGCTACCCTTGGACCAGAGGACTGGCACATTGCTACCCTTGGACCAGAGGACTGGCAGATTGCTACCCTTGGCAAGATCCGCACTCTGGGCCTACAAGCAGGGCTGGGGGACAACTGTGTTTTAACCCCCCTGTAAAACTTGTGAGTCTGCGGGGGGCCTGTGGGAGACCACCCCGCAACTCACTTATTTGGGGGAGGGGAGGAGTGTGAAGAAATAGGGTTAGCCTCTCATGTCTCTGCGATGTGAGGACTGTGGGATTACATGGACATTACAGGCAATACATCTGCTATGGCCTTTTTCCATCTAAAGTCCTTTGAACTGAACATCGCCATCTATTGGTTGAAGACTGTATTATCCTGTCTCGGGCACTCTATTGGTCGAACACTGAATAGCAGCATTGTCCTCTGCACTGCCATCTATTGGCTAGTGCCATACATAGCAGCATTGTCCTGTGCACTGCCATCTATTGACTGGTGCCATACAAAGCAGCATTGTTCTGTGCACTGACATCTATTAGTTGGTGCCATACATAGCAGTATTGTCCTATGCACTGCCATCTATTGACTGGTGCCATACATAGCAGCATTGTTTTGTGCACGGACATCTATTGGTTGGTGCCATACATAGCAGTATTGTCCTATGCACTGCCATCTATTGACTGGTGCCATACATAACAGCATTGCTGTGAGTCCCATGCGAGTGGCCAATAGCCAGGAAGTATGCAAATATGTTACTGTTACAGTCCTGTAACTCCAGTCTTCAATGCATTAATTGTATTCCCCCCATCCTGCACCCCATTATTATGATACTCTGTTAAGTTGGTAGTATGTTTTGTATTATGTGTAATATGTTATTTTGTTTATATGCATGTTGTGTCACCCCAAGTTAAATGTAGGCTGTGAAAGGCCTCGTATTGAATTTCAGTAAATGTATATGTGTGGTTACTAATGCTGAAGCAGATGTTTAGGTTCTGTTATGGACAGTGGGGATTCATAACACCAGGCCTGTGTATCCAAAAGTGCCTTCTTAAAGGTGGTATTGTTTTACCACGGCAGAGGGTTTAGTGCCTGACTGGATGAGGTGTTGGAGCAGAGGGGACTATTACTGCTCCCCAACAACAAGGCAGAGGGATGAGTGCCATGCCTGGTAGATATTTAAGATCAAAGGGAATGATACCATCTCTGCAGTGACCTGTTCCAGTGGATAGAAGTGTGAGTCCCTACCTAGGTCACTGTGCTACACCGCCTGGCTGCACCTGAAGGTCTTCCAATCCGGTTGACTGCCTCTCCTCTAAGCGGTCCAACTAGATCCAGTGGCAAATGGCACAGGTCTGTCTGGTGGTCCTCTGAGGTCAGTCCAGTGTAAATGACCTGGCAGGTACCCCCCTAAGCTACAGGGGTGGGCATTGGAGCCATCACAGAGGGGACTTGCCCATCATTTTGCAGCTAGACCACCCTTATGGGCGGGATTAGTCTAATACGTATGTGGAAATTTCTCCTCTGTAATGGCACTAGAGAGCTAAAATGTGATGCTCTTGAGTGGTAACTAGCCGTAGAACAGGCAACATTGATTTTGTTCATACCCAGAGCCTCTCACATTCTCTGGCTTGTTTTCCAAATACTCTTAGGGCCTCTCCCTAAGAGTAAAGGGGAATCCAGACGTGGACCTCTTGCTCTCAGTGCCAAGAGACACCAGCTGAACCTGACTGAGAAGGGCCAAAGAGGACTGAAAATGTACTTCTGGGGTTAGCTGGTATTTCCCTTGCAGAGGGGGGCTAGCCATAGTTTTGGAATTTGACTGCACTTATGGGTGAGATTAGTCTAATATGTATGTGGACATTTCTGTAATGGCACTAGAGAGCTAAAACGTGATGCTCCTGAGTGGTGACTAGCCAGAGAACAGGTAACATTGCTTTTGTTTGTACCCAGAGCCTCTCACATCATCTGACGTCTATTTAAAAAATGAAATACATAGATTAAAAGCCATTTTAAGGAAAGCACAAACTGATTAGTAAAAAGTCACATGTTACTTATCAGTTTGTGCTTTCCTTACAATGGATTTGAATGTATATTTTTCATTTTTTAAAACCAGTTTGTCTAACTTGAAAAAGGGAGCATTTCTCTCGAAAGCTTGTCCATAAAACTGAATGTCAGTCCGATAAAAATGTGTTATTACATACTGTGATACTCATTCGTTTGGAATATATATTATACACACACACATATATATATACCTTAGTGTTATTTTGCTATTAGGATTATCTGTAGATAGTAGGGTAAGTGCACGGTTACTATCAGGAGGTTTTACTCCTGTAAGTCTATTATGAAGTGGATTTTGGGGAGGTACCAGTCTCCCCTTGTACTCTGAGTGAACTCATGGACTCACAATGAGACTCGTCACACTGATACCCCGCTGGGCAGACTGCGATGGTTGAAGTGAGGTACCAGTATCCCCTTGTACCCGCTGGGCAGACTGCGGTGGTTGAAGTGAGGTACCAGTATCCCCTTGTACCCGCTGGGCAGAATGCGGTGGTTGAAGTGAGGTACCAGTATTCCCTTGTACCCGCTGGGCAGACTGCGGTGGTTGAAGTGAGGTACCTGTATCCCCTTGTACCCGCTGGGCAGACTGCGGTGGTTGAAGTGAGGTACCAGTATCCCCTTGTACCCGCTGGGCAGACTGCGGTGGTTGAAGTGAGGTACCAGTATTCTCTTGTACTCGCTGGGCAGACTGCGGTGGTTGAAGTGAGGTACCAGTATCCCCTTGTACCCACTGGGCAGACTGCGGTGGTTGAAGTGAGGTACCAGTATTCCCTTGTACCCGCTGGGCAGACTGCGATGGTTGAAGTGAGGTACCAGTATTCCCTTGTACCCGCTGGGCAGACTGCGATGGTTGAAGTGAGGTACCAGTATCCCCTTGTACCCGCTGGGCAGACTGCGGTGGTTGAAGTGAGGTACCAGTATCCCCTTGTACCCGCTGGGCAGACTGCGGTGGTTGAAGTGAGGTACCAGTATCCCCTTGTACCCGCTGGGCAGACTGCGGTGGTTGAAGTGAGGTACCAGTATCCCCTTGTACCCGCTGGGCAGACTGCGGTGGTTGAAGTGAGGTACCAGTATCCCCTTGTACTCGCTGGGCAGACTGTGGTGGTTGAAGTGAGGTACCAGTATCCCCTTGTACCCGCTGGGCAGACTGCGGTGGTTGAAGTGAGGTACCAGTATCCCCTTGTACCCGCTGGGCAGACTGCGGTGGTTGAAGTGAGGTACCAGTATCCCCTTGTACCCGCTGGGCAGACTGCGGTGGTTGAAGTGAGGTACCAGTATCCCCTTGTACCCGCTGGGCAGACTGCGGTGGTTGAAGTGAGGTACTAGTATCCCCTTGTACCCGCTGGGCAGACTGCGGTGGTTGAAGTGAGGTACCAGTATCCCCTTGTACCTGCTGGGCAGACTGCGGTGGTTGAAGTGAGGTACCAGTATCCCCTTGTACCCGCTGGGCAGACTGCGGTGGTTGAAGTGAGGTACCAGTATTCCCTTGAACCCGCTGGGCAGACTGCGGTGGTTGAAGTGAGGTATCAGTATTCCCTTTTACCCTCTGGGCAGACTGAGATGGTTGAAGTGAGGTACCAGTATCCCCTTGTACCCGCTGGGCAGACTGCGGTGGTTGAAGTGAGGTACCAGTATCCCCTTGTACCCGCTGGGTAGACTGCGGTGGTTGAAGTGAGGTACCAGTATCCCCTTGTACCCGCTGGGCAGACTGCGGTGGTTGAAGTGAGGTACCAGTATCCCCTGGTACCCGCTGGGCAGACTGCGGTGGTTGAAGTGAGGTACCAGTATCCCCTTGTATCCGCTGGGCAGACTGCGGTGGTTTAAGTGAGTTACCAGTATTCCCTTGTACCCGCTGGGCAGAATGCGGTGGTTGAAGTGAGGTACCAGTATCCCCTTGTATCCGCTGGGCAGACTGCGGTGGTTGAAGTGAGGTACCAGTATCCCCTTGTACCCGCTGGGCAGACTGCGGTGGTTGAAGTGAGGTACCAGTATTCCCTTGTACCCGCTGGGCAGAATGCGGTGGTTGAAGTGAGGTACCAGTATCCCCTTGTACCCGCTGGGCAGACTGCGGTGGTTGAAGTGAGGTACCAGTATCCCATTGTACCCGCTGGGCAGACTGCGGTGGTTGAAGTGAGGTACCAGTCTCCCCTTGTACCCGCTTGGCAGACTGCGGTGGTTGAAGTGAGGTACCAGTATCCCCTTGTACCCGCTTGGCAGACTGCGGTGGTTGAAGTGAGGTACCGGTATCCCCTTGTACCCGCTGGGCAGATTGCAGTGGTTGAAGTGAGGTACCAGTATTCCCTTGTACCCGCTGGGCAGACTGCGGTGGTTGAAGTGAGGTACCAGTATCCCCTTGTACCCGCTGGGCAGACTGCGGTGGTTGAAGTGAGGTACCTGTATCCCCTTGTACCCGCTGGGCAGAATGCATGGTTGAAGTGAGGTACCAGTATCCCCTTGTACCCGCTGGGCAGACTGCAGTGGTTGAAGTGAGGTACCAGTATTCCCTTGTACCCGCTGGGCAGACTGCGGTGGTTGAAGTGAGGTACCTGTATCCCCTTGTACCCGCTGGGCAGAATGCAGTGGTTGAAGTGAGGTACCTGTATCCCCTTGTACCCGCTGGGCAGACTGCGGTGGTTGAAGTGAGGTACCAGTATCCCCTTGTACTCGCTGGGCAGACTGCGGTGGTTGGAGTGAGGTACCGGTATCCCCTTGTACTCGCTGGGCAGATTGCAGTGGTTGAAGTGAGGTACCTGTATCCCCTTGTACCCGCTGGGCAGACTGCGGTGGTTGAAGTGAGGTACCTGTATCCCCTTGTACCCGCTGGGCAGACTGCGGTGGTTGAAGTGAGGTACCAGTATCCCCTTGTACTCGCTGGGCAGACTGCGGTGGTTGGAGTGAGGTACCGGTATCCCCTTGTACCCGCTGGGCAGAATGCAGTGGTTGAAGTGAGGTACCTGTATCCCCTTGTACCCGCTGGGCAGACTGCGGTGGTTGAAGTGAGGTACCAGTATCCCCTTGTACTCGCTGGGCAGACTGCGGTGGTTGGAGTGAGGTACCGGTATCCCCTTGTACTCGTGGACAGACTGCGGTGGTTGAAGTGAGGTACCAGTATTCCCTTGTACACGCTGGGCAGACTGCGGTGGTCGAAGTGAGGTACCAGTATCCCCTTGTACCCGCTTGGCAGACTGCGGTGGTTGAAGTGAGGTACCAGTATTCCCTTGTACTCGCTGGGCAGACTGCAGTGGTTGAAGTGAGGTACCAGTATCCCCTTGTACCCGCTGGGCAGACTGCGGTGGTTGAAGTGAGGTACCGGTATCCCCTTGTACCCGCTGGGCAGACTGCGGTGGTTGAAGTGAGGTACCGGTATCCCCTTTTACCCGCTGGGCAGACTGCGGTGGTTGAAGTGAGGTACCAGTATCCCCTTGTACCCGCTGGGCAGACTGAGGTGGTTGAAGTGAGGTACCGGTATCCCCTTGTACCCGCTGGGCAGATTGCGGTGGTTGAAGTGAGGTACCAGTATCCCCTTGTACCCGCTGGGCAGACTGCGGTGGATTCTCAGTATTATCGCATGTACTTACCAGGAGTCTGTCTTCTGTGTGTACTGCGCAATATTACCATTACCCCTACACTACCCAGGGCTGGATTTACATCCAATGATCCCCTAGGAAACGCACTCTAGATGCCTCTCATGAACACACCCCACTTTCATGTGGCCCCACCCCCAGATCCACCCACTATCTCCTGGCACAGAAAATACCCCTGGTCTATAACAATCAAGGAGAAAAAAGCTTTAACCCTTTGGTTGCTAAAGCATTCAAGGGGTTACATAGTAGCTTGCAAAGGGGTATAAAACTAGCGTAGGTATATTGAGATTGTCTGGCCACACCCATAATTCAAAATGTGGGCGTGACCAGCACCGCTAAGACACCACCCTCAATATTTGGCACTCTAGGCAGTTGCCTACTCTGTATATTAGGAAAACCAGCCCTGACACTACCCATAATCCCCAGAGCATCCTTCAATTAACCCCTCCCCTACCGCAGCCCTGACATTACCCATAATCCCCAGCGCATCCTTCCATTAACCTCTCCCCTACCGCAGTCCTGACACTACCCATAATCCCCAGCGCATCCTTCCATTAACCTCTCCCCTACCGCAGTCCTGACACTACCCATAATCCCCAGCGCATCCTTCCATTAACCCCTCCCCTATTGCATCCCTGACACTACCCATAATCCCCAGAGCATCCTTCAATTAACCCCTCCCCTACTGCAACCATGACACTACCCATAATCCCCAGCGCATCCGTCCATTAACCTCTCCCCTACCGCAGCCCTGACACTACCCATAATCCCCAGTGCATCCTTCCATTAACCTCTCCCCTACTGCAGCCCCGCAGGACATTTCCCAGTTCTGTTACAAGACTTTAAGGGCAAAATTCATAAAGGTAGAAAAGAGGAATTCTGGGTGAAACCAGCAGCATCGTATGGGATAAAGAAATGTTCCCACTGATTTACGTGGGACTTCTATCCCCTGATTGCTGTGCTATGTGTTGGGGACGCTCTACAGTCTACAGACGCCCCATTTAAATCAACTGGAATTTTGGGAACTGTCATTTCCCCCCTGTGGAGCTGATGGTTTGATCCAGAATTGCTCCTCATTATCTTTGTGAGTGCGGCCCTGTCTCGCCCCTTATTTCGATGACTCTCACCAGATCTGTCTCCATCTCTTCCCTCTGCCTTCTCTCTGCCTGGCACTCTCGCTCCACGTCAGACAGTCTCTGGGTCAGAACGCTCAGTCTCTTCTCCAAAGTCTCCCTCTCGCCGTGCAATAATGAGACCTCACCTGTAAAATACGAGAGCGAGATGTCACCGGCTGTCACTCTATGGCACTCGCACGCACAGAACACCGACTGGTGTCTCTGTCTCACCTTGGACAGTCTCTTTAGACTGCATGACAGTCATAAGCTCCATCTTTAGCTGACTGCAGGTGATCTCCAGCTGAGACGCTCTCTCTTGGGAGGCAAACAGGGTGTTCTCAAGAGACTGCTTCATGGACCTGAGAGAGAAAGTGTGCAGGTAACAGTCTAGAGAACCAGAGGTCCATCTACTGTAGCTAACTACAACTCCCATCATCCCCGGACAGTCATCTTCTCTACAGGGATGATGTGAATTGTAGTCCAAAGCAGCCAGAAGGCCGTCCCTGGACTAAGCAGTGACACTGGGGTGGGAATGTGTGAATGAACCATAACAGCTAATTTTCTAGATGATAAACTCTCCTGCACTGAGGGGCATGTGTGTGATCTCTAGAGTGTAAAACAGATCACACTGCGGCCCTAGAGATCACTAGAGTGTAAAACAGATCACACTGCGGCCCTAGTGATCACTAGAGTGTAAAACAGATCACACTGCGGCACTAGTGATCTCTAGAGTGTAAAACAGATCACACTGCATCTCTAGAGATCACTAGAGTGTAAAACAGATCACACTGCGGCCCTAGAGATCACTAGAGTGTAAAACAGATCACACTGCGGCCCTAGTGATCACTAGAGTGTAAAACAGATCACACTGCGGCACTAGTGATCTCTAGAGTGTAAAACAGATCACACTGCATCTCTAGAGATCACTAGAGTGTAAAACAGATCACACTGTGGCACTAGTGATCTCTAGAGTGTAAAACAGATCACACTGCGGCACTAGTGATCACTACAGTGTAAAACAGATCACACTGCGGCACTAGTGATCTCTAGAGTGTAAAACAGATCACACTGCGGCACTAGTGATCACTAGAGTGTAAAACAGATCACACTGCGGTACTAGTGATCACTAGAGTGTAAAACAGATCACACTGCGGCACTAGTGATCACTAGAGTGTAAAACAGATCACACTGCGGCACTAGAGATCACTAGAGTGTAAAACAGATCACACTGCGGCCCTAGAGATCACTAGAGTGTAAAACAGATCACACTGCGGCCCTAGTGATCACTACAGTGTAAAACAGATCACACTGCGGCACTAGTGATCACAAGAGTGTAAAACAGATCACACTGCGGCCCTAGAGATCACTAGAGTGTAAAACAGATCACACTGCGGCACTATTGATCACTACAGTGTAAAACAGATCACACTGCGGCACTAGTGATCACTAGAGTGCAAAACAGATCACACTGCGGCCCTAGTGATCACTAGAGTGTAAAACAGATCACACTGCGGCACTAGTGATCACTAGAGTGTAAAACAGATCACACTGTGGCCCTAGAGATCACTAGAGTGTAAAACAGATCACACTGCGGCCCTAGAGATCACTAGAGTGTAAAACAGATCACACTGCGGCCCTAGAGATCACTAGAGTGTAAAACAGATCACACTGCAGCCCTAGTGATCACTAGAGCGTAAAACAGATCACACTGCGGCCCTAGTGATCACTAGAGTGTAAAACAGATCACACTGCGGCCCTAGTGATCACTAGAGTGTAAAACAGATCACACTGCGGAACTAGTGATCTCTAGAGTGTAAAACAGATCACACTGCGGCCCTAGTGATCACTATAGTGTAAAACAGATCACACTGTGGCACTAGTGATCTCTAGAGTGTAAAACAGATCACACTGCAGCACTAGTGATCACTAGAGTGTAAAACAGATCACACTGCGGCACTAGTGATCTCTAGAGTGTAAAACAGATCACACTGCGGCCCTAGTGATCACTACAGTGTAAAACAGATCACACTGCGGCACTAGTGATCACAAGAGTGTAAAACAGATCACACTGCGGCCCTAGAGATCACTAGAGTGTAAAACAGATCACACTGCGGCCCTAGAGATCACTAGAGTGTAAAACAGATCACACTGCGGCCCTAGAGATCACTAGAGTGTAAAACAGATCACACTGCGGCCCTAGAGATCACTAGAGTGTAAAACAGATCACACTGCGGCCCTAGTGATCACTAGAGTGTAAAACAGATCACACTGCGGCCCTAGAGATCACTAGAGTGTAAAACAGATCACACTGCGGCCCTAGTGATCACTAGAGTGTAAAACAGATCACACTGCGTCACTAGAGATCACTAGAGTGTAAAACAGATCACACTGCGGCCCTAATGATCACTACAGTGTAAAACAGATCACACTGCGGCCCTAGTGATCACTAGAGTGTAAAACAGATCACACTGCGGCCCTAGTGATCACTAGAGTGTAAAACAGATCACACTGCGGCCCTAGAGATCACTAGAGTGTAAAACAGATCACACTGCGGCCCTAGTGATCACTAGAGTGTAAAACAGATCACACTGCGGCCCTAGAGATCACTAGAGTGTAAAACAGATCACACTGCGTCACTAGAGATCACTAGAGTGTAAAACAGATCACACTGCGGCCCTAGTGATCACTACAGTGTAAAACAGATCACACTGCAGCACTAGTGATCACTAGAGTGTAAAACAGATCACACTGCAGCTCTAGAGATCACTAGAGTGTAAAACAGATCACACTGCGGCACTAGTGATCACTAGAGTGTAAAACAGATCACACTGCAGCTCTAGAGATCACTAGAGTGTAAAACAGATCACACTGCGGCACTAGAGATCACTAGAGTGTAAAACAGATCACACTGCGGCACTAGTGATCACTAGAGTGTAAAACAGATCACACTGCGGCACTAGAGATCACTAGAGTGTAAAACAGATCACACTGCATCTCTAGAGATCACTAGAGTGTAAAACAGATCACACTGCGGCCCTAGAGATCACAAGAGTGTAAAACAGATCACACTGCAGCACTAGTGATCACAAGAGTGTAAAACAGATCTCACTGCGGCCCTAGAGATCACTAGAGAGTAAAACAGATCACACTGCGGCACTAGTGATCACTAGAGTGTAAAACAGATCACACTGCAGCCCTAGAGATCACAAGAGTGTAAAACAGATCACACTGCGACCCTAGAGATCACTAGAGAGTAAAACAGATCACACTGCGGCACTAGTGATCACTAGAGTGTAAAACAGATCACACTGCGGCCCTAGTGATCACTACAGTGTAAAACAGATCACACTGCGGCCCTAGAGATCACTAGAGTGTAAAACAGATCACACTGCATCTCTAGAGATCACTAGAGTGTAAAACAGATCACACTGCGGCCCTAGAGATCTCTAGAGTGTAAAACAGATCACACTGCGGCACTAGTGATCACTAGAGAGTAAAACAGATCACACTGCAGCACTAGT
Organism: Rhinophrynus dorsalis; assembly: GCA_037306005.1. Classification (NCBI taxonomy): domain Eukaryota; kingdom Metazoa; phylum Chordata; class Amphibia; order Anura; family Rhinophrynidae; genus Rhinophrynus; species Rhinophrynus dorsalis. The sequence goes on from CM074724.1 coordinate 3,617,689, forward strand.
GATCACAAGAGTGTAAAACAGATCACACTGCGGCCCTAGAGATCACTAGAGTGTAAAACAGATCACACTGCGGCCCTAGTGATCACTAGAGTGTAAAACAGATCACACTGCGGCTAGGGTTGCCACCTTTTCCTAAAAAAAATACCGGCCATAGTTCTGGGTCGGTGAGGGAGGAGCCACAAAAGGGAGGGGCCACAAAAGGGAGGGGCCACAAAAGTGGCAGAACCACTTAATGTTGCATGACCCTACAAAACTGAGCTTTACGCTCCTCATTCCAGGTGCCAGGAGCTCAGTTCTCATAAAGCACTCTGGTGAAACTCTGCTCACTCCTCCTTTCCACCCTGTTACTCTCACTTCTCCTCCTTTCCAGACTGTTCCTCCCACTTCGCACCCACTTCTCCTCTTTCCAACCCTATTCCTTCTAGTCCTCCTCCTTTCCACCCTGTTACTCCCACTTCACAAGTACAAAACCAATAAACCCTGCACACTCGCCCAATTAAGCCCCACTTTGCGATGCTATTTGTATCATACATCTCCCCGGTCATAGCACATGAGCCCTCTCCAGGGTCTCAAGACATGAAAATGAAATTCACAGGTATGAAAGTGTGGGGTCGTATGGCATTAGCCTCTAACATCAAAATCTGCACTCTAAGGGTATGCACTGCAGGGTATGATCACTGTAGTGTATACCAGTGGACACACTGCCCCAGCATTAGATTTTAATGCCAGCAAGCCCAGTGTGCCTTCCCCATAGCAGGGAAGTTGACAGTGACAGCAACCAAGCTATCTGCACTCTATGCCACCAACAAATAAAGGTTAATCTCTCAAAGACTATATTATTATTATTATTATTATATATATATATAATGCCTAATGCAACATTTAGGCAGTTTTTTATTTTCTTTAAATATAACTAAGTTTACCTTAGAGTGCCATGTCCACTTCCAATATAAACATTAAAAATGTTAATTTCTTTAAAAAGACGTACATGATATACACACACACACACACACACACACACACACACACACATATACACATAAGCACAAACATATATTTCCACATTACACATGTACACACACCCAGCACACACACACAAAAACACAGACATAAACTCACATATAGGCACATACAAACACATGTGCATGCATGTACACACAACATACAAATACACATACACACAGGTGCACACATACACTCACAGAAAGACACACAACCACATATACATGCACATAGACACACACATACAAACATATACACACAGACACACACATATAGGCACACATATACACACGTACAGATGCACACATACACATATAAAGACAAACACACATGTATATATACACACACAAACACACTCTCTCTCTCTCACACACACATACACACACACACACACACACACACACTGGTACCCACCCTACTCTTTACTATACACATTGATTTAAGGAGAGACATAGTATTTTAACCCTCTGAGTGCCAAGGAGGTATCCAACTCAATCTCTGGCACTCAGAGGAGTATGCCCTTGTGTGCTAAGAGATGCTTCCAACCTTACAACACATTGCTTACCAATGAGCTGGAAGCATCTCTGTCTTCCAGGGGTTTAAGGACATTGAATTTCATTATTTAAAAAAAAAAAATGTTTGCAGTAGAAAATACGGAAATTTAATCGATCAAGGGGCTACTGGAAAACATGACATGTTCATGATTGATACTCAACTCACAGCACAAGCAATAGTAACTACTGTGAGGAACATAGTAAAAGTAGAGGCAGTAAGCCAGGCGATTAAAAGCTGTAAGAAGTATGCTGCCACAGCTTTATCACACCCACATAAACGGACAGGACCATTATAAACCATTAATAGTCAGCGTCAAACTCACCTGGCAGAGTGCTGTTTTGTATGTGCGAGTGGGACATACAGCAAGCGCTGCTAGCAAGTCAGGATTCAGCTAGCGACAATGTCACATCACATGACAGGAAGCAAGGATCGGAAGCTACAATGCCTCTTGGAGACTACCGATGAGAGACAGGCATTGGGATCAAACCATATGCAATGCTGCCCGCTGTGTATCAAGCCAATAGAACTTGCAACATCACCACACAGCCGTGGCGCCCTCTCCCTGCTCAGTCACCTCACTCCCCTCTCAGGACAAATACAAATACCGGCTTTTCAGTTGCCGGTATAGTAGTAATACCGGCACCGGCTCCAGTGAGCCAATTACCGGCTGTGCCGGTAAAATACCGGCCGGGTGGCAACCCTAACTGCGGCCCTAGTGATCACTAGAGTGTAAAACAGATCACACTGCGGCCCTAGTGATCACTAGAGTGTAAAACAGATCACACTGCGGCCCTAGAGATCACTAGAGTGTAAAACAGATCACACTGCAGCACTAGTGATCACTAGAGTGTAAAACAGATCACACTGCGGCCCTAGTGATCACTAGAGTGTAAAACAGATCACACTGCAGCACTAGTGATCACAAGAGTGTAAAACAGATCACACTGAGGCCCTAGTGATCACTACAGTGTAAAACAGATCACACTGCGGCCCTAGTGATCACTAGAGTGTAAAACAGATCACATTGCGGCACTAGTGATCACTAGAGAGTAAAACAGATCACACTGCGGCCCTAGAGATCACTAGAGAGTAAAACAGATCACACTGCGGCACTAGTGATCACTAGAGTGTTAAAAAGATCACACTGCGGCCCTAGTGATCTCTAGAGTGTAAAACAGATCACACTGCGGCACTAGTGATCACTAGAGTGTAAAACAGATCACACTGCGGCCCTAGTGATCTCTAGAGTGTAAAACAGATCACACTGCGGCCCTAGAGATCACTAGAGTGTAAAACAGATCACACTGCATCTCTAGAGATCACTAGAGTGTAAAACAGATCACACTGCGGCCCTAGAGATCACTAGAGTGTAAAACAGATCACACTGTGGCACTAGTGATCACTAGAGAGTAAAACAGATCACACTGCAGCACTAGTGATCACAAGAGTGTAAAACAGATCACACTGCGTCACTAGAGATCACTAGAGAGTAAAACAGATCACACTGCGGCACTAGTGATCACTAGAGTGTAAAACAGATCACACTGCGGCCCTAGTGATCACAAGAGTGTAAAACAGATCACACTGCGGCACTAGAGATCACTAGAGAGTAAAACAGATCACACTGCGGCCCTAGTGATCACTAGAGTGTAAAACAGATCACACTGCGGCCCTAGTGATCACTAGAGCGTAAAACAGATCACACTGCGGCACTAGTGATCTCTAGAGTGCAAAACAGATCACACTGCGGCACTAGAGATCACTAGAGTGTAAAACAGATCACACTGCAACCCTAGAGATCACTAGAGTGTAAAACAGATCACACTGCGGCCCTAGTGATCTCTAGAGTGTAAAACAGATCACACTGCAGCACTAGTGATCACTAGAGTGTAAAACAGATCACACTGCAGCTCTAGAGATCACTAGAGTGTAAAACAGATCACACTGCGGCACTAGTGATCACTAGAGTGTAAAACAGATCACACTGCAGCTCTAGAGATCACTAGAGTGTAAAACAGATCACACTGCGGCCCTAGAGATCACTAGAGTGTAAAACAGATCACACTGCGGCACTAGTGATCACTAGAGTGTAGAACAGATCACACTGCGGCCCTAGAGATCACTAGAGTGTAAAACAGATCACACTGCATCTCTAGAGATCACTAGAGTGTAAAACAGATCACACTGCGGCCCTAGAGATCACAAGAGTGTAAAACAGATCACACTGCAGCACTAGTGATCACAAGAGTGTAAAACAGATCTCACTGCGGCCCTAGAGATCACTAGAGAGTAAAACAGATCACACTGCGGCACTAGTGATCACTAGAGTGTAAAACAGATCACACTGCAGCCCTAGAGATCACAAGAGTGTAAAACAGATCACACTGCGACCCTAGAGATCACTAGAGAGTAAAACAGATCACACTGCGGCACTAGTGATCACTAGAGTGTAAAACAGATCACACTGCGGCCCTAGTGATCACTACAGTGTAAAACAGATCACACTGCGGCCCTAGAGATCACTAGAGTGTAAAACAGATCACACTGCATCTCTAGAGATCACTAGAGTGTAAAACAGATCACACTGCGGCCCTAGAGATCTCTAGAGTGTAAAACAGATCACACTGCGGCACTAGTGATCACTAGAGAGTAAAACAGATCACACTGCAGCACTAGTGATCACAAGAGTGTAAAACAGATCACACTGCGGCCCTAGAGATCACTAGAGTGTAAAACAGATCACACTGCGGCCCTAGAGATCACTAGAGTGTAAAACAGATCACACTGCGGCCCTAGAGATCACTAGAGTGTAAAACAGATCACACTGCATCTCTAGAGATCACTAGAGTGTAAAACAGATCACACTGCGGCCCTAGAGATCTCTAGAGTGTAAAACAGATCACACTGCGGCACTAGTGATCACTAGAGAGTAAAACAGATCACACTGCAGCACTAGTGATCACAAGAGTGTAAAACAGATCACACTGCGGCCCTAGAGATCACTAGAGTGTAAAACAGATCACACTGCGGCCCTAGTGATCACTAGAGTGTAAAACAGATCACACTGCGGCCCTAGTGATCACTAGAGTGTAAAACAGATCACACTGCGGCCCTAGTGATCACTAGAGTGTAAAACAGATCACACTGCGGCCCTAGAGATCACTAGAGTGTAAAACAGATCACACTGCGGCCCTAGTGATCACTAGAGTGTAAAACAGATCACACTGCAGCACTAGTGATCACAAGAGTGTAAAACAGATCACACTGCGGCCCTAGTGATCACTACAGTGTAAAACAGATCACACTGCGGCCCTAGTGATCACTAGAGTGTAAAACAGATCACACTGCGGCACTAGTGATCACTAGAGAGTAAAACAGATCACACTGCAGCCCTAGAGATCACTAGAGAGTAAAACAGATCACACTGCGGCACTAGTGATCACAAGAGTGTTAAACAGATCACACTGCGGCCCTAGTGATCTCTAGAGTGTAAAACAGATCACACTGCGGCCCTAGTGATCTCTAGAGTGTAAAACAGATCACACTGCGGCCCTAGTGATCTCTAGAGTGTAAAACAGATCACACTGCGGCCCTAGTGATCTCTAGAGTGTAAAACAGATCACACTGCGGCACTAGTGATCACTAGAGTGTAAAACAGATCACACTGCGGCCCTAGTGATCTCTAGAGTGTAAAACAGATCACACTGCGGCCCTAGAGATCACTAGAGTGTAAAACAGATCACACTGCATCTCTAGAGATCACTAGAGTGTAAAACAGATCACACTGCGGCCCTAGAGATCACTAGAGTGTAAAACAGATCACACTGTGGCACTAGTGATCACTAGAGAGTAAAACAGATCACACTGCAGCACTAGTGATCACAAGAGTGTAAAACAGATCACACTGCGTCACTAGAGATCACTAGAGAGTAAAACAGATCACACTGCGGCACTAGTGATCACTAGAGTGTAAAACAGATCACACTGCGGCCCTAGTGATCACAAGAGTGTAAAACAGATCACACTGCGGCACTAGAGATCACTAGAGAGTAAAACAGATCACACTGCGGCCCTAGTGATCACTAGAGTGTAAAACAGATCACACTGCGGCCCTAGTGATCACTAGAGCGTAAAACAGATCACACTGCGGCACTAGTGATCTCTAGAGTGCAAAACAGATCACACTGCGGCACTAGAGATCACTAGAGTGTAAAACAGATCACACTGCGACCCTAGAGATCACTAGAGTGTAAAACAGATCACACTGCGGCCCTAGTGATCTCTAGAGTGTAAAACAGATCACACTGCAGCACTAGTGATCACTAGAGTGTAAAACAGATCACACTGCAGCTCTAGAGATCACTAGAGTGTAAAACAGATCACACTGCGGCACTAGTGATCACTAGAGTGTAAAACAGATCACACTGCAGCTCTAGAGATCACTAGAGTGTAAAACAGATCACACTGCGGCCCTAGAGATCACTAGAGTGTAAAACAGATCACACTGCATCTCTAGAGATCACTAGAGTGTAAAACAGATCACACTGCGGCCCTAGAGATCACAAGAGTGTAAAACAGATCACACTGCAGCACTAGTGATCACAAGAGTGTAAAACAGATCTCACTGCGGCCCTAGAGATCACTAGAGAGTAAAACAGATCACACTGCGGCACTAGTGATCACTAGAGTGTAAAACAGATCACACTGCAGCCCTAGAGATCACAAGAGTGTAAAACAGATCACACTGCGACCCTAGAGATCACTAGAGAGTAAAACAGATCACACTGCGGCACTAGTGATCACTAGAGTGTAAAACAGATCACACTGCGGCCCTAGTGATCACTACAGTGTAAAACAGATCACACTGCGGCCCTAGAGATCACTAGAGTGTAAAACAGATCACACTGCATCTCTAGAGATCACTAGAGTGTAAAACAGATCACACTGCGGCCCTAGAGATCACTAGAGTGTAAAACAGATCACGCTGCGGCACTAGTGATCACTAGAGAGTAAAACAGATCACACTGCGGCACTAGAGATCACTAGAGTGTAAAACAGATCACACTGCAGCACTAGTGATCACAAGAGTGTAAAACAGATCACACTGCGGCCCTAGAGATCACTAGAGTGTAAAACAGATCACACTGCGGCCCTAGTGATCACTAGAGTGTAAAACAGATCACACTGCGGCACTAGTGATCACTAGAGTGTAAAACAGATCACACTGCGGCCCTAGGGATCACTAGAGTGTAAAACAGATCACACTGCAGCACTAGTGATCACTAGAGTGTAAAACAGATCACACTGCAGCACTAGTGATCACTAGAGTGTAAAACAGATCACACTGCGGCCCGAGTGATCACTAGAGTGTAAAACAGATCACACTGCAGCACTAGTGATCACAAGAGTGTAAAACAGATCACACTGCGGCCCTAGTGATCACTACAGTGTAAAACAGATCACACTGCGGCCCTAGTGATCACTAGAGTGTAAAACAGATCACACTGCAGCACTAGAGATCACTAGAGAGTAAAACAGATCACACTGCGGCCCTAGAGATCACTAGAGAGTAAAACAGATCACACTGCGGCACTAGTGATCACTAGAGTGTTAAACAGATCACACTGCGGCCCTAGTGATCACAAGAGTGTAAAACAGATCACACTGCAGCCCTAGTGATCTCTAGAGTGTAAAATAGATCACACTGCGGCCCTAGTGATCACAAGAGTATAAAACAGATCACACTGCGGCCCTAGTGATCACAAGAGTGTAAAACAGATTACACTGCGGCCCTAGTGATCTCTAGAGTGTAAAACAGATCACACTGCGGCCCTAGTGATCTCTAGAGTGTAAAACAGATCACACTGCGGCCCTAGTGATCTCTAGAGTGTAAAACAGATCACACTGCGGCCCTAGTGATCTCTAGAGTGTAAAACAGATCACACTGCGGCCCTAGAGATCACTAGAGTGTAAAACAGATCACACTGCATCTCTAGAGATCACTAGAGTGTAAAACAGATCACACTGCGGCCCTAGAGATCACTAGAGTGTAAAACAGATCACACTGCGGCACTAGTGATCACTAGAGAGTAAAACAGATTACACTGCGGCACTAGTGATCACAAGAGTGTAAAACAGATCACACTGCGGCACTAGTGATCTCTAGAGTGTAAAACAGATCACACTGCGGCCCTAGTGATCACTAGAGTGTAAAACAGATCACACTGCGGCACTAGAGATCACTAGAGTGTAAAACAGATCACACTGCAGCACTAGTGATCACAAGAGTGTAAAACAGATCACACTGCGTCACTAGAGATCACTAGAGAGTAAAACAGATCACACTGCGGCACTAGTGATCACTAGAGTGTAAAACAGATCACACTGCGGCCCTAGTGATCACAAGAGTGTAAAACAGATCACACTGCGGCACTAGAGATCACTAGAGAGTAAAACAGATCACACTGCGGCCCTAGTGATCACTAGAGAGTAAAACAGATCACACTGCGGCCCTAGTGATCACTAGAGTGTAAAACAGATCACACTGCGGCCCTAGTGATCACTACAGTGTAAAACAGATCTCACTGCGGTCCTAGTGATCACTAGAACGTAAAACAGATCACACTGCGGCCCTAGTGATCACTAGAGTGTAAAACAGATCACACTGCGGCCCTAGAGATCACTAGAGTGTAAAACAGATCACACTGCGGCACTAGTGATCACTAGAGAGTAAAACAGATCACACTGCAGCACTAGTGATCACAAGAGTGTAAAACAGATCACACTGCGTCACTAGAGATCACTAGAGAGTAAAACAGATCACACTGCGGCACTAGTGATCACTAGAGAGTAAAACAGATCACACTGCAGCACTAGTGATCACAAGAGTGTAAAACAGATCACACTGCGTCACTAGAGATCACTAGAGAGTAAAACAGATCACACTGCGGCACTAGTGATCACTAGAGTGTAAAACAGATCACACTGCGGCACTAGTGATCACTAGAGTGTAAAACAGATCACACTGCGGCACTAGAGATCACTAGAGAGTAAAACAGATCATACTGCGGCCCTAGTGATCACTAGAGTGTAAAACAGATCACACTGCGGCCCTAGTGATCTCTAGAGTGTAAAACAGATCACACTGCGGCACTAGTGATCACTAGAGCCTAAAACAGATCATACTGCGGCCCTAGTGATCACTAGAGTGTAAAACAGATCACACTGCGGCCCTAGTGATCACTAGAGTGTAAAACAGATCACACTGCGGCACTAGAGATCACTACAGTGTAAAACAGATCACACTGCGGCCCTAGAGATCACTAGAGTGTAAAACAGATCACACTGCGGCCCTAGAGATCACTAGAGTGTAAAACAGATCACACTGTGGCACTAGTGATCACTAGAGTGTAAAACAGATCACACTGTGGCACTAGTGATCACTAGAGTGTAAAACAGATCACACTGCGGAACTAGTGATCTCTAGAGTGTAAAACAGATCACACTGCGGCACTAGTGATCACTAGAGTGTAAAACAGATCACACTGCGGCACTAGTGATCACTAGAGTGTAAAACAGATCACACTGCGGCCCTAGTGATCTCTAGAGTGTAAAACAGATCACACTGCGGCCCTAGAGATCACTAGAGTGTAAAACAGATCACACTGTGGCACTAGTGATCACTAGAGTGTAAAACAGATCACACTGCGGCCCTAGAGATCACTAGAGTGTAAAACAGATCACACTGTGGCACTAGTGATCACTAGAGTGTAAAACAGATCACACTGCGGAACTAGTGATCTCTAGAGTGTAAAACAGATCACACTGCGGCCCTAGTGATCTCTAGAGTGTAAAACAGATCACACTGTGGCCCTAGTGATCACTAGAGTGTAAAACAGATCACACTGCAGCACTAGTGATCTCTAGAGTGTAAAACAGATCACACTGCGGTACTAGTGATCACTAGAGCGTAAAACAGATCACACTGCGGCACTAGTGATCTCTAGAGTGCAAAACAGATCACACTGCGGCACTAGAGATCACTAGAGAGTAAAACAGATCACACTGCGGCACTAGTGATCACTAGAGAGTAAAACAGATCACACTGCAGCACTAGTGATCACAAGAGTGTAAAACAGATCACACTGCGTCACTAGAGATCACTAGAGAGTAAAACAGATCACACTGCGGCACTAGTGATCACTAGAGTGTAAAACAGATCACACTGCGGCACTAGTGATCACTAGAGTGTAAAACAGATCACACTGCGGCACTAGAGATCACTAGAGAGTAAAACAGATCATACTGCGGCCCTAGTGATCACTAGAGTGTAAAACAGATCACACTGCGGCCCTAGTGATCACTAGAGTGTAAAACAGATCACACTGCGGCACTAGTGATCTCTAGAGTGTAAAACAGATCACACTGCGGCACTAGTGATCACTAGAGCGTAAAACAGATCATACTGCGGCCCTAGTGATCACTAGAGTGTAAAACAGATCACACTGCGGCCCTAGTGATCACTAGAGTGTAAAACAGATCACACTGCGGCACTAGAGATCACTACAGTGTAAAACAGATCACACTGCGGCCCTAGAGATCACTAGAGTGTAAAACAGATCACACTGCGGCCCTAGAGATCACTAGAGTGTAAAACAGATCACACTGTGGCACTAGTGATCACTAGAGTGTAAAACAGATCACACTGTGGCACTAGTGATCACTAGAGTGTAAAACAGATCACACTGCGGAACTAGTGATCTCTAGAGTGTAAAACAGATCACACTGCGGCACTAGTGATCACTAGAGTGTAAAACAGATCACACTGCGGCACTAGTGATCACTAGAGTGTAAAACAGATCACACTGCGGCCCTAGTGATCTCTAGAGTGTAAAACAGATCACACTGCGGCCCTAGAGATCACTAGAGTGTAAAACAGATCACACTGTGGCACTAGTGATCACTAGAGTGTAAAACAGATCACACTGCGGCCCTAGAGATCACTAGAGTGTAAAACAGATCACACTGTGGCACTAGTGATCACTAGAGTGTAAAACAGATCACACTGCGGAACTAGTGATCTCTAGAGTGTAAAACAGATCACACTGCGGCCCTAGTGATCTCTAGAGTGTAAAACAGATCACACTGTGGCCCTAGTGATCACTAGAGTGTAAAACAGATCACACTGCAGCACTAGTGATCTCTAGAGTGTAAAACAGATCACACTGCGGTACTAGTGATCACTAGAGCGTAAAACAGATCACACTGCGGCACTAGTGATCTCTAGAGTGCAAAACAGATCACACTGCGGCACTAGTGATCTCTAGAGTGTAAAACAGATCACACTGCGGCCCTAGTGATCACTAGAGCGTAAAACAGATCACACTGCGGCAGTAGTGATCACTAGAGTGTAAAACAGATCACACTGCGGCCCTAGAGATCACTAGAGTGTAAAACAGATCTCACTGCGGCACTAGTGATCTCTAGAGTGCAAAACAGATCACACTGCGGCCCTAGTGATCTCTAGAGTGTAAAACAGATCACACTGCGGCACTAGTGATCACTACAGTATAAAACAGATCACACAGCAGCCCTAGTGATCACTAGAGTGCAAAACAGATCACACTGCGGCCCTAGTGATCACTAGAGTGTAAAACAGATCACACTGCGGCACTATTGATCACTACAGTGTAAAACAGATCACACTGCGGCCCTAGAGATCACTAGAGTGTAAAACAGATCACACTGCGGCACTAGAGATCACTAGAGTGTAAAACAGATCACACTGCAGCTCTAGAGATCACTAGAGTGTAAAACAGATCACACTGAGGCCCTAGTGATCACTAGAGTGTAAAACAGATCACACTGCGGCCCTAGAGATCACTAGAGTGTAAAACAGATCACACTGCGGCACTAGTGATCACTAGAGTGTAAAACAGATCACACTGCGGCACTAGTGATCTCTAGAGTGCAAAACAGATCAGACTGCAGCTCTAGAGATCACTAGAGTGTAAAACAGATCACACTGCAGCACTAGTGATCTCTAGAGTGCAAAACAGATCACACTGCAGCCCTAGTGATCACTAGAGTGTAAAACAGATCAAACTGCAGCACTAGTGATCACTAGAGTGTAAAACAGATCACACTGCAGCACTAGTGATCTCTAGAGTGTAAAACAGATCACACTGCAGCCCTAGTGATCTCTAGAGTGTAAAACAGATCACACTGCGGCACTAGTGATCTCTAGAGTGTAAAACAGATCAAACTGCAGCACTAGTGATCTCTAGAGTGTAAAACAGATCACACTGCGGAACTAGTGATCACAACAGTGTAAAACAGATCACACTGCGGCCCTAGAGATCACACACAGACACATTTTAGTAGGATACCCATACAGACATTAATAGGATACCCACATAGACACATTTTAGTAGGATACCCATACAGGCATTTTAGTAGGATACCCATACAGACATTAATAGGATACCCACATAGACACATTTTAGTAGGATACCCATACAGACATTTTAGTAGGATACCCATACAGACATTTTAGTAGGATACCCACACAGACACATTTTAGTAGGATACCCATACAGACACATTTTAGTAGGATACCCACACAGACATTTTAGTAGGATACCCACACAGACACATTTTAGTAGGATACCCACACAGACATTAATAGGATACCAATACAGACATTTTAGTAGGATACCCACACAGACATTAATAGGATACCCATACAGACATTTTAGTAGGATACCCACACAGACATTAATAGGATACCCACACAGACACATTTTAGTAGGATACCCATACAGACATTTTAGTAGGATACCCATACAGACATTAATAGGATACCCACACAGACACATTTTAGTAGGATACCCATACAGGCATTTTAGTAGGATACCCATACAGACACATTTTAGTAGGATACCCATACAGACATTAATAGGATACCCACACAGACACATTTTAGTAGGATACCCATACAGACATTTTAGTAGGATATCCACACAGACACATTTTAGTAGGATACCCACACAGACACATTTTAGTAGGATACCCATACAGACATTTTAGTAGGATATCCACACAGACACATTTTAGTAGGATACCCACACAGACAGTTTAGTAGGATACCCACACAGACCCCAGTCCGTCCCCTCACCGGGTGTCTGTCAGCTTCTCCTTGACGTCATTACACTCTCTCTCAGTCACTTCCAGTTGAACACAAAGAGTAGCCTTCTCTCTGGTCAGTGTCTCTATATCCTGAGAGTAGCGACCTTCGGCCTCCTCCAGACGACCCCTGACCTTTAGGTAGAGAGAGGCGTCATGTGAGGGGGGGGGTTGGTGATTGATGGAGTGGATATGGGGGGGGAGAAGAGGGGTAACAGGAGGAGGGTGGAGGAGTGAAAACTGCCCAGAGTGTCAGTGCCAGCCTTCTACCCAACACTGGCACCTCTGTACCCTGTCACCTGTACACACAGCAGGGAGCCAGCCTTTAACTGGTGTACATGAGTCATATGTACAAAGACAAACGGGGCAAACCAACTGCACCACTGGATTAACTCTTTAAGGGAGTACCAACTGCACCACTGGATTAACTCTTTAAGGGAGTACTAGACAATGCAAAGCAATGCACTACACATCTCTCTGGTCTTTAAAGGGTTAATCATGGCTTAAAATAATTGATTTAAATGGGCCTTTTATGTTCCTGAATGATAGCAAGGTATCCAGCGGGAACTCAAGGGGTTAAAGTGTAGTTATCTTGTTTTACTATTTCTAATGGACAAAGCAAGAGAGGGTGCAGGTCAGTAAAGACTGACCATCCTCAGGACACTGACATACAAGACTCCAGTCCTGCAGGTCTGTGACTCTCCTGGGACCAACAACTGAGCATCATGGGTCACTGTCTGACACTCCCACTAATCTACCCGGGGGTCACTGTCTGACACTCCCACTAATCTACCCGGGGGGTCACTGTCTGACACTCCCACTAATCTACCCGGGGGGTCACTGTCTGACACTCCCACTAATCTACCCGGGGGGTCACTGTCTGACACTCCCACTAATCTACCCGGGGGGTCACTGTCTGACACTCCCACTAATCTACCCGGGGGTCACTGTCTGACACTCCCACTAATCTACCCGGGGGTCACTGTCTGACACTCCCACTAATCTACCCGGGGGGTCACTGTCTGACACTTCCACTAATCTACCCGGGGGTCACTGTCTGACACTCCCGCTAATCTACCCGGGGGTCACTGTCTGACACTCCCACTAATCTACCCGGGGGTCACTGTCTGACACTCCCACTAATCTACCCGGGGGTCACTGTCTGACACTCCCACTAATCTACCCTGGGGCCACTGTCTGACACTCCCACTAATCTACCAGGGGGGGTCACTGTCTGACACTCCCATTAATCTACCCGAGGGTCACTGTCTGACACTCCCACTAATCTACCCGGGGGTCACTGTCTGACACTCCCACTAATCTACCCAGGGGGTCACTGTCTGATACTCCCACTAATCTACCCGGGGGTCACTGTCTGACACTCCCACTAATCTACCCGGGGGTCACTGTCTGACACTCCCACTAATCTACCCGGGGGGTCACTGTCTGACACTCCCACTAATTTACCCGGGGGTCACTGTCTGACACTCCCACTAATCTACCCGGGGGTCACTGTCTGACACTCCCACTAATCTACCCGGGGGTCACTGTCTGACACTCCCACTAATCTACCCGGGGGGTCACTATCTGACACTCCCACTAATCTACCCGGGGGGGTCACTGTCTGACACTCCCACTAATTTACCCGGGGGTCACTGTCTGACACTCCCACTAATCTACCCGGGGGTCACTGTCTAACACTCCCACTAATCTATCCGGGGGTCACTGTCTGACACTCCCACTAATCTACCCGGGGGTCACTGTCTGACACTCCCACTAATCTACCCTGGGGCCACTGTCTGACACTCCCACTAATCTACCAGGGGGGGTCACTGTCTGACACTCCCATTAATCTACCCGAGGGTCACTGTCTGACACTCCCACTAATCTACCCGGGGGTCACTGTCTGACACTCCCACTAATCTACCCGGGGGGTCACTGTCTGATACTCCCACTAATCTACCCGGGGGTCACTGTCTGACACTCCCACTAATCTGCTGGGGGTCCTAGTACACCCCTGTCAGGTCTGAATATTCACCTGATGAAGCAGACATCTCAGTAATACCATGTCATTAACTCACATGAATATCACTCTGCACCTCCCTACACCCACCTCGTATCTGCACTGATCATCCTCCTGTCTCTGTATATCACCACTATTACTCATTAGAGTGTAAGGATTCCATTACCACTGAATGATTCACTTGTTCCCAAAATCAATCTCGTGGTTTTAGTATTGTGCTTCTGTGCTGTATATATATATATATACATATATATATATATATATATATATATATATATATATATATATATTACACACACACATATAATATACACACACACACATATAATATACACACACACAAGCAGTTACCTGCCCCAGCTCCACCTTCAGTGTGTCGCGCTGTCTCTGGACATCTCTCAGCTCAGTCCTGAGGCTGTCTCTGTCCCTCTCGCTCTCCTGCACTTGGAGCAGTCTCTTGTGTATCTCTGCTCTCTGCTCCCTCTCACACTGCTGCATGTGGTCTCGGGCTGAGATGAGCTGTCTCTCTGAGTCTTGCAGTCTCGCTGTGATGGACGCCATCTCCTTCTCCATCTGAACAGACAGCGGTGAGATGGACCAAGGGGGGGGCAGAGAGAATTAGGTGCAGTTCTTATGGGGTAAACGCACTGAGCAACGGGGAACAATTCTGGGGCTAATCAACTGCACCCAAGCCCAAAACATATTCCTCCAGCATGCAAGGGGTTAAATCAGTGTGGTTTCAGGGAACTCTATTCAGCCCCTATGGTGCAGTCGGTTTGCCCCAGAATTTGCCGGGGGATTAGAATTTGCACTGTGGCCTGATATCTCTAATGCCCCCTAGTGTCTGTGTTACTAGGAATCCTACCGGTACCCCTCATTACCCCATTACTACCTTCAGCCTTGCACTGGGGCCTGATATCTCTAATGCCCCCTAGTGTCTGTGTTACTAGGAATCCTACCGTTACCCCTTATTACCCCATTACTGCCTTCAGCCTTGCACTGGGGCCTGATATCTCTAATGCCCCCTAGTGTCTGTGTTACTAGGAATCCTACCGTTACCACTCATTACCCCATTACTGCCTTCAGCCCTGCACTGGGGCCTGATATCTCTAATGCCCTCTAGTGTCTGTGTTACTAGGAATCCTACCGTTACCCCTTATTACCCCATTACTGCCTTCAGCCTTGCACTGGGGCCTGATATCTCTAATGCCCCCTAGTGTCTGTGTTACTAGGAATCCTACCGGTACCCCTCATTACCCCATTACTGCCTTCAGCCTTGCACTGGGGCCTGATATCTCTAATGCCCCCTAGTGTCTGGGTTATTAGGAATCCTACCTCTTCTCGCCATGACCCCATTACTACCTCCAGCCCTGCACTGTGGCCTGATATCTCTAATGCCCCCTAGTGTCTGTGTTACTAGAAATCCTACCGTTACCCCTCATTACCCCATTACTACCTTCAGCCCTGCACTGGGGTCTGATATCTCTAATGCCCCCTAGTGTCTGTGTTACTAGGAATCCTACCGTTACCACTCATTACCCCATTACTGCCTCCAGCCCTGCACTGGGGTCTGATATCTCTAATGCCCCCTAGTGTCTGTGTTACTAGGAATCCTACCGTTACCCTCATTACCCCATTACTGCCTTCAGCCTTGCACTGGGGCCTGATATCTCTAATGCCCCCTAGTGTCTGTGTTACTAGGAATCCTACCGGTACCCCTCATTACCCCATTACTGCCTTCAGCCTTGCACTGGGGCCTGATATCTCTAATGCCCCCTAGTGTCTGGGTTATTAGGAATCCTACCTCTTCTCGCCATGACCCCATTACTACCTCCAGCCCTGCACTGTGGCCTGATATCTCTAATGCCCCCTAGTGTCTGTGTTACTAGAAATCCTACCGTTACCCCTCATTACCCCATTACTACCTTCAGCCCTGCACTGGGGTCTGATATCTCTAATGCCCCCTAGTGTCTGTGTTACTAGGAATCCTACCGTTACCCCTTATTACCCCATTACTGCCTTCAGCCTTGCACTGGGGTCTGATATCTCTAATGCCCCCTAGTGTCTGTGTTAGTAGGAATCCTACCGGTACCCCTCATTACCCCATTACTACCTCCAGCCCTGCAATGGGGCCTGATATCTCTAATGCCCCCTACTGTCTGTGTTACTAGAAATCCTACCGTTATCACTCATTACCCCATTACTGCCTTCAGCCTTGCACTGTGGCCTGACATCTCTAATGCCCCCTAGTGTCTGTGTTACTAGGAATCCTACCGTTACCCCTCATTACCCCATTACTGCCTTCAGCCCTGCACTGTGGTCTGACATCTCTAATGCCCCCTAGTGTCTGTGTTACTAGGAATCCTACCTCTTCTCGTCATTACCCCATTACTACCTCCAGCCCTGCACTGTGGCCTGATATCTCTAATGCCCCCTAGTGTCTGTGTTACTAGGAATCCTACCGTTACCCCTCATTACCCCATTACTGCCTTCAGCCCTGCACTGTGGTCTGACATCTCTAATGCCCCCTAGTATCTGTGTTACTAGGAATCCTACCGTTACCCCTCATTACCCCATTACTGCCTTCAGCCTTGCACTGGGGCCTGATATCTCTAATGCCCCCTAGTGTCTGTGTTACTAGGAATCCTTTACCCCTCATTACCCCATTACTGCCTTCAGCCCTGCACTGTGGTCTGATATCTCTAATGCCCCCTAGTGTCTGTGTTACTAGGAATCCTACCGTTACCCCTCATTACCCCATTACTGCCTTCAGCCCTGCACTCTGAGATTCTTTTAATTGCCAGTGATTGGCTGGACCACACTCTGACCCACTGTCCCTGTTACTCAGATCCGATATCGCTAATGCCCCCTAGTGTCCGCACCCCACAGGTTCCCAGGAGAAGCAATATCCACCATTTCTATCTATACTTTATTTTAGTGCAAGCAGCTGTGACACAGATTGGGGATTTCTAAATAAAGGGAAATAAGAAAAATGTGGAAGCTGCACCATAAGGAAAGCGGGGAGGCTCCTCACCTGAAGCAACAGATTGTTGAGCTCCACTTTATCCAGACTCAATGCCCGGTTCAGGTCTCCCATCTTTACAACAGCGTCTTTAAGATCGTCTACTTCTGACTTGTGCCTGTTTTGTGCCAGGGCCAGCTCAGCAATCTGGTTTTCTGCCTGTAGGAAAGCGCTCACAAGTAAGAGAGATATAACACTCATGGAGATACAAGTCTCATGTTATTAACCCTTAGAGTGCCAGAGTGGTACACATCACATTCCTCTGCAATGCGTTGTATACCCCTCAGGCACTCAAAGGGTTAAACAGTGTTCTCCTACATCCCTTCTTGGTTATCTACTAGTAGTCTTCATTTTACCCTTCCACTGATATAATTACATAGTTGATGTGGCAAAAAAAAAAGATCCGTGCCATCAAGCCCAACCCGTGACATATCACCCCTATTGATCCAGAGGAAGGCAATAAATAAATAAATAAAACCCCATTTCCCTGGATCAACATCCTCTCTGTCTTGTTCCCACCAGTCATAACTCTCAGTATTGTTCTGTACTAGATAGGTCTCCATTAGTTTTCTTTAAAGCAACTACTGTATCTACATGCACAGCATCCCAAGTAAAATAATTCCAGGACTTTACTATCCTTACTGTAAAAAAACCCTGGCTTTGTTTAACTCCAGGGAACTTTGTCTCTAGCCTTATCGGGTGAGCTTTATTGTTTAGCTCTTTGAGTAAGTAGTTTCCTAGAGAGATTTTTTTAATTGACCCTGAATATACATATAAATAGTAATCATATCGCCCCTTAGACGTCTCTTCTCTAATATATGTGTAAATGGTAATCATATCACCCCTTAGACGTCTCTTCTCTAATATATGTGTAAATGGTAATCATATCACCCCTTACACGTCTCTTCTCTAATATATGTGTAAATGGTAATCATATCGCCCCTTACACGTCTCTTCTCTAATATAAGTGTAAATGGTAATCATATCACCCCTTACACGTCTCTTCTCTAATATAAGTGTAAATGGTAATATCATCACCCCTTACACGTCTCTTCTCTAATATATATGCAAATGGTAATCATATCACCCCTTACACGTCTCTTCTCTAATATATGTGTAAATGGTAATCATATCACCCCTTACACGTCTCTTCTCTAATATATGTGTAAATGGTAACATATCACCCCTTACACGTCTCTTCTCTAATATAAGTGTAAATGGTAATCATATCACCCCTTACACGTCTCTTCTCTAATATAAGTGTAAATGGTATCATATCACCCCTTAGACGTCTCTTCTCTAAGTGTAAATGGTAATCATATCACCCCTTAGACATCTCTTCTCTAATATAATTGAAAATGGTAATCATATCCCCCTTAGACGTCTCTTCTCTAATATATGTGTAAATGGTATCATATCACCCCTTTGATGTCTCTTCTCTAATATAAGTGTAAATGGTAATCATATCACCTCTTAGACGTCTCTTCTCTAATATAAGTGTAAATGGTATCATATCACCTCTTAGACGTCTCTTCTCTAATATAAGTGTAAATGGTAATCATATCACCTCTTAGACGTCTCTTCTCTAATATAAGTGTAAATGGTAATCATATCACCCCTTAGACTTCTCTTCTCTAACATATGTGTAAATGGTAATCATATCACCCCTTAGACATCTCTTCTCTAATAAAAGTGTAAATGGTAATCATATCCCCATTAGACGTCTCTTCTCTAATATATGTGTAAATGGTAATCATATCTCCCCTTACATGTCTCTTCACTAATATATGTGTAAATGGTAATCATATCACCCCTTACACGTCTCTTCTCTAATATATGTGTAAATGGTAATCATATCACCCCTTACACCTCTCTTCTCTAATATATGTGTAAATGGTAATCATATCACCCCTTAGACATCTCATCTCTAATATATGTGTAAATGGTAATCATATCACCCCTTACATGTCTCTTCTCTAATATAAGTGTAAATGGTAATCATATCGCCCCTTACACGTCTCTTCTCTAATATAAGTGTAAATAGTAATCATATCCCCCTTACACGTCTCTTCTCTAATATAAGTGTAAATGGTAATCATATCACCTCTTACATGTCTCTTCTCTAATATAAGTGTAAATGGTAATCATATCACCGCTTAGACGTCTCTTCTCTAATATATGTGTAAATGGTAATCTTATCACCCCTTAGACGTCTCTTCTCTAATATATGTGTAAATGGTAATCATATCACCCCTTAGACGTCTCTTCTCTAATATATGTGTAAATGGTAATCATATCACCCCTTACATCTCTTCTCTAATATAAGTGTAAATGGTAATCATATCACCCCTTAGACGTCTCTTCTCTAATATATGTGTAAATGGTAATCATATCACCCCTTAGACGTCTCTTCTCTAATATATGTGTAAATGGTAATCATATCACCCCTTACATGTCTCTTCTCTAATATATGTGTAAATAGTAATCATATCACCCCTTAGACATCTCTTCTCTAATATAAGTGTAAATGGTAATCATATCACCCCTTACACCTCTCTTCTCTAATATATGTGTAAATGGTAATCATATCACCCCTTACACGTCTCTTCTCTAATATAAGTGTAAATGGTAATCATATCACCCCTTACACGTCTCTTCTCTAATATAAGTGTAAATAGTAATCATATCACCCCTTAGACGTCTCTTCTCTAATGTAAACAAACCCAGTTTGGCTAGTCTCTCTTTGTAACTCAGATCCTCCAATCCCTTTATCAGTTTTGTTGCACATCTGTGCAGTTTTTCCAGTTCAATAATTGTCTTTTTTAAGAACTGGTACCCAAAACTTTACTCCATATTCTAGATGAGGCCTAAACAAGGATTTATACAGAGGTAGGATAATATTAGCATCCCTTGCTTCTACACCTCTTTTTATGCAGGCTAGTACTCTATTTGCTCTTGCAGCAGCTGAGTGACTTTGCACACTGCTGTGAAGTCTATTGTCTATCAGTTCTCCTAAATCTTTCTCTAATGAGGATTTCCCAAGTTGTTTCCCATTTACAGTATATGTAGCAAGTTTGTTTGTACAGCCCAAATGCATAACCTTACATTTATCTACATTAAAGGGGATCTATCACCTATGGACAACCTCCCCATAATAGTTAGATTATATATCACAAACAATGAAAAGGTATTTATTTTTTTTATTTCAAGCTTTGATGTTGTATAAACTTAACTTATAAAGTCTGGGCTGCAGCTTCTTCCGCATAGACTGCAGCCCGACGCTCTGCCTCTGATCTCCTCCCTGCTCCGATGACGGCGGCTTCTGTCTGTAAGCTGGAGTAATCTCATTGGCTTACAGAAAGAAGCTGCCGTCATCGGAGGAGAGAGGAGGCAGAGCGTCGGGCTGCAGTCTATGCGGAAGAAGCTGCAGCCCAGACTTTATAAGTTAAGTTTATACAACATCAAAGCTTGAAATAAAAAAAATAAATACCTTTTCATTGTTTGTGATATATAATCTAACTATTATGGGGATGTTGTCCATAGGTGATAGATCCCCTTTAAATGTCATCTGCCACTTTTCTGCCCATTCACTCAGTTTATCTAAATCCTTCTGTAGAGATAAAACATCCGGCTCTGTATGTATTTCCTTACACAGCTTAGTGTCATCAGCAAAGATTGAGATACTACATTCAATTCCCACTTCTAGATCATTAAAGGGATAGTAATGTCCGAAAAAAAATATTAACTATATGGTAGATACAATTAAAAGAGAGTACTTTCACTTATTCATATCTCTCAAACCGTTATAGGAAAATAAAGTTTTCTGGTCCCTCCCCTTTCTGCTTGACGAGCTGTAAAGCTGTCAGAAGCAGATTCTGGTCACTTGACCAGATGTGGCTCTTCAGCAGCGCCGATATAACAATATCTAAAGACAAATATTTCATTTAGAACGATCTACAAAGTGTGCCTGGCTTGTAAGCACACTTTATAGACAGTTCCAATTATGTGTCTATTGCTAAATAGCATGATTTCAGCTCTGCTGAAGAGCCTCTGTCTGGTCAAATGACTGGAATCTGCAGCTGTCAGCTAGATGGCAGACTTGAGTGAAACAGCCAGGAAAAGGTGACTTTAGCAAGTTATATCTCTCAAACCATAAAGGTTTGAGAGATAAGACTTACATCAATGTTAACCTTTTTTTAATGTCTACAATATTAAATCAACTTAATATTAACCATTACTATACCTTTAATAAACAAATTAAAAAAACATTGGGCCCAGGACTGAACCCTGTGGCACCCCACTTATAACTTTAGACCAATCTGAAAATGTTCCATTTACAACAACTCTGCCATCATTTAGATCCATGTACATGTATCATTTCCCAAACTGACCAACTCACCTTGTGCAGAGCACTCTGCAGACCATTGCACTCATCTCGACACAAGTCCCCTTCAAGGTGGGAACGGAGCAGATCTTCCCGAGACACTATCAGCTCCTGGAGCAAATCAGAGCGCTCAGACTCAAGAGCTTCAAGAGACCGCTGTCTGTAGAAAGTGGAAGCACACAATTACTCTTACCTCTCAATTTTCTTTCCTTCAAGTCTCAGTAGTTAATAAACACATGAAGCTGAGACAGCTCCACCTCCCCACGTAGGAGAGGTAAAAAAACCAAAACAAGAGCTCAAAAAGGACCTTCCAACGAGCCATCATCAGTGTTTGAACAAAGACACCAAAGTGATATTAAAAAATATATTTTACTGAAAAAAAACAGGAAGGGGGGAAGTCAGTGTGCTACCTACAAAGACCTGAAGGAAAAGAAATTGACAGGTAAGACAAATTCTGTTCTTCCTTCAAGTTCTCCTAGGAAGCACACTCAGATGACACAAGACCGAACAGACCTGGCGGGTCGGATCATAAAGCTGCCTCCAAAGCTTTCTGGCTGAAAGCAGCCTTGCCTATAGGTTGAGATGACAATGCTCAGTGAAGGAGAGGGCACTTTGTCAGGTTACAACGGAACAGACCTGCTCTGTTGAGGTTTCATCCTTCTCCATCCATAATGTGGCCACAACTCTGGTGGAATGAGCCTTGATGAGTGTTAGAGGATGCATATATTTCAATTCTATATGCTTCAGTGATAGCGGAATGATAGCTTTGGAAGCTTTAACTTTAGATGCACCAAAGAGGTTGATAAATAAGGAGGAAGTCTTGCTAAAGGTTCTGTTCCTCTACATGTACAGCTGAAGACAAAGCAAAGCAAGACAACATCAAGTTTATGAAGGCTTTTCTCTTATTACAAATGAGGTTATAGAACTGGTAAACAGATCTCTTGTCTTCTACTAAAAGCAGACAAGATCATGGATGTCAATTCTGGTAAACTGAATCCTGCTTGAATAAAAGGTAAGGGGCCTTTTCTCTTAGACCATATGACATACAGGTACCATGGGTAGGCGACTCCCTTCCTAATAGGCTGGAGCATTTCAATGAGAAGGTCTTGGAGGTAAAGCCTTCCCTTCTCCTTATCAGGCTAGAAGTAGAAGAAGTCAGAGATGCTCCACTAGACTCATGAGCCTGCAAGGGTATGCAATAAGCTCACTGGGACTGTGTCCTCGCACCCAGGGTGCAATCTCTTTTAGCTCACAAATGTCATACACAGAGAATAAATATTCAGAAGCATATCATACAGGTTCTGCCAAAATGACAGTCCAGCCATGAAATGCCAGACAATTCCTCCTTGAACAAGGTACTCAGCTAACCCTCATTGATGAGGTGCAACTGATCCCTCTAGGCACCCGTGAGCAAGGAGTCCACGTCTGCATTCCCCCATTACCCTTGGGGTGATTAACCCCAAGAGCAATTTGCATATAGATAGAAGAAGTCAGAGATGCTCAACTAGACTCATGAGACTGAAGAGAATTCTAAAGCTCACTGGGACTGTGTCCTTGCACTCAGGCTGCAATCTCTCACAAACATCACACACAGAGAAGAAATGTTTTGAAGCATATTATCCTGCTAAAGTGACAGCCAGGCCACAAAACACCAGACAACGCCTCACTGAACAACGGAAGCAGCTAATATGAAACATATGTTTCAGCCTTGCGGGCCTCATCAGTGAGGTGGAGCTGACCCTCTAGGCATCCGTGAGCAAGGGGTCCTGGCCTGGATTCCCCCATTACACTTAGGGTGACTAACCCCAAGAGAAATCTGCATATAGGTAGAAGAAGTCAGAGCTGCTCAACTAGACTCATGAGCCTGCAAGGGTATGCTAAAGCTTACTGGGACTGTGTCCTCACACCCAGGGTGCAACCTCTTTTAGCTCACAAACACCATACACAGAGAAGAAATATTCTGAAGCATATCCTACAGGACCTGCCAAAATGATAGTCCAGCCATGAAATGCCAGACAATTACTCTCTGAACAAGGGAAGCAGCCAAAACCAGACATACATTTTGACCTTATTGTGTCTCATCAGTGAGATGCAGCTGACCCCTCTAGCCACCTGTGAGCAAGGAGCCCATGTCTGGATTCCCCCATTACCCTTAGGATGACTAACCCCAAGAGCAATTTGCATTTAGGTAGAAGAAGTCAGAGATGCTCAACTAGACTCATGAGCTTGCAAGGGTATACTAAAGCTCACTGGGACTGTGTCCTCGCTCCCAGGGTGCAATCCCTTTTAGCTCACAAACACCATACACTGAGAAGAAATATTATGAAACATATCATACAGGTCCCGCCAAATTGTGAGTCCAACCGTGAAATACCAGACAATTCCTCCTTGAACAAGGTACTCATCTAAGCCCAGACGTACGTTTAGGCCTCGTCGATGAGGTGTAGCTGATCCCTCTAGGCACCTGTGAGCAAGGAGTCCATGTCTGGATCCCCCATTACACTTAGGGTGATTAACACCAAGAGCAATTTGCATATAGATAGAAGAAGTCAGAGATGCTCAACTAGACTTATGAACCTGAAGAGAATGCTAAAGCTCACTGGGACTGTGTCCTTGCACTCAGGCTGCAATCTCTCACAAACATCACACACAGAGAAGAAATGTTTTGAAGCATATTATCCTGCTAAAGTGACAGCCAGGCCACAAAACACCAGACAACGCCTCACTGAACAACGGAAGCAGCTAATATGAAACATATGTTTCAGCCTTGCGGGCCTCATCAGTGAGGTGGAGCTGACCCTCTAGGCATCCGTGAGCAAGGGGTCCTGGCCTGGATTCCCCCATTACACTTAGGGTGACTAACCCCAAGAGAAATCTGCATATAGGTAGAAGAAGTCAGAGCTGCTCAACTAGACTCATGAGCCTGCAAGGGTATGCTAAAGCTTACTGGGACTGTGTCCTCACACCCAGGGTGCAACCTCTTTTAGCTCACAAACACCATACACAGAGAAGAAATATTCTGAAGCATATCATACAGGACCTGCCAAAATGATAGTCCAGCCATGAAATGCCAGACAATTACTCTCTGAACAAGGGAAGCAGCCAAAACCAGACATACATTTTGACCTTATTGTGTCTCATCAGTGAGATGCAGCTGACCCCTCTAGCCACCTGTGAGCAAGGAGCCAATGTCTGGATTCCCCCATTACCCTTAGGATGACTAACCCCAAGAGCAATTTGCATTTAGGTAGAAGAAGTCAGAGATGCTCAACTAGACTCATGAGCTTGCAAGGGTATACTAAAGCTCACTGGGACTGTGTCCTCGCTCCCAGGGTGCAATCCCTTTTAGCTCACAAACACCATACACTGAGAAGAAATATTATGAAACATATCATACAGGTCCCGCCAAATTGTGAGTCCAACCGTGAAATACCAGACAATTCCTCCTTGAACAAGGTACTCATCTAAGCCCAGACGTACGTTTAGGCCTCGTCGATGAGGTGTAGCTGATCCCTCTAGGCACCTGTGAGCAAGGAGTCCATGTCTGGATCCCCCATTACACTTAGGGTGATTAACACCAAGAGCAATTTGCATATAGATAGAAGAAGTCAGAGATGCTCAACTAGACTCATGAGCCTGAAGAGAATGCTAAAGCTTACTGGGACTGTGTCCTTGCACTCAGGGTGAAATCTCTCACAAACATCATACACAGAGAAGAAATGTTCTGAAGCATATCATACATATCCTGCTAAAGTGACAGTCCCGTCACAAAACACCAGACAATTCTTCTCTGAACAAAGGAAGCAACTAATGCCAGCCATACATTTCTGTCTCACTGGTGAGGTGCAGCAGATCCCTATGGCCACCTTTGAGCAAGGAGTCCACATATGGATTCCCCCATTAGACTTAAGGTGACTAACCCCAAGAGCAATTTGCATATAGGTAGAATGCTCAACAAGACTCATGAGCCTGCAAGGGTATGCATAAGCTCACTGGGACTGTATCCTCGCGCCCAGAATGCAATCTCTTTTAGCTCACAAATGTCATACAGAGAGAAGAAATATTCTGAAGCGTATCATACAGGTCCTGCCAAAATGACAGTCCAGCCACGAAATGCCAGACAATTCTTCTCTGCCGCTTTGTGGTGATTCATCAGTGATGTGGTGCTGATCCCTTTAGGCACCTGTGAGCAAAGGGTCCAGTTTTGGATTCCCCCATTACATTTAGGGATACTAACCCAAAGAGCAATTTGCATATATGTAGAAGAAGTCAGAGATGGTCAACCAGACTCATGAGCTTGCAAACATATGCAAAAGCTCACTGGGACTGTGTCCTCGCACCCAGGGTGCAATCTCTGTTTTAGCTCACAAGTGCCATACACAGAGAAGAAATATACTGAAGCATATCATACAGGTCCTGCCAAAATGACAGTCCAACCATGAAATGCCAGACAATTCTTCTCTGAACAAGAGAAGCAACTAACCCCCAAACCTACATTTAAACCTTATTGGAGCTCATCAGTGAGGTGCAGCTGATCCCTCTAGGCACTTGTGAGCAAGGAGTCCACATCTGGATTCCCCATTACCCTTAGGGTGATTAACACCAAGAGCAATTTGCATATAGGTAGAAGAAGTCAGAGCTGCTCAGCTAGACTCGTGAGTTTGCAAGGGTATACTAAAGCTCAATGGGACTGTGTCCTCGCACCCAGGGTGCAATCTCTTTTAGCACACAAATACATACACAGAGAAGAAATATACTGAAGCATATCATACAGGTCCTACCAAATTGAGAGTCTAGCCACAAAATGTCAGCCAATTCCTCTCTGAACAAGGGAAGCATCTAACCCCAGAAGTACATTTCAGTCTTGTTGGTGATGTGCAGCTGATCCCTCTAGACACTTGTGAGCAATGGTCCACATCTGGATTCCTCTATTACCCTTAGGGTGATTAACCCCAAGAGCAATTTGCATATAGATAGAAGTCATCAGTGATGCTTAAATAGACACATGAGCCTGCAAACACATGCAAAAGTTCACTGGGACTGTGTCCTCGCAACCAGAGTGCAATCTCTTTTAGCTCACAAATGTCATACACAGAGAAGAAATATTCAGTAGAATATCATACAGGTCCTGCCAAAATAACAGTCCAGCCACAAAATGCCAGACAATTCTTATATAAAGAACGGAAGTGTTTAACCCTAGACATATGTTTCAGCCTTCTTGGGCTTTGTCAGTGAGGTGTAGCTGAACCCTCTAGGCACCTGTGAGCAAGGGGTCCACGTCTGGATTCCACCCTTACACTTCGGGTGACTATCCCTAAGAGCAATTTGCATAGAAGTAGAAGTCAGAGGTGCTCAACTAGGCTCATGAGCCTGCAAGGGTATGCAAAAGATCACTAGGACTTAGTCACTCTAAGGCTAATGGGGGGAATCCAGACATGGATCCCTTGCTCACAAGTGTCTATAGGGATCAGCTAGGGTTCACTGACAAGGCCAAAATGTACACATGGAGTAAGCTGATGGCCTTGTTCAGAGAAGAATTGTCTGGCATTTCATGGTTGGACTGTCATTTTGGCAGGACCTGACTTTCTTCTCTGTGTATGGTATTTGTGAACTAAAAGAGATTGCACCCTGGGCTTGAGGACACAGTCCCAGTGAGCTTTTTGCATACCCTTGCAAGCTTATGAGTCTAGTTGAGCATCTCTGGCTTCTTATATCCTTATCAGGCTATCCTAATCCCTGCCTTCCAGTATGAATTGAGACATGCTCCCTGAATAGGACAGCGAGAGAAGAAAAAGGTAAGATCCTGTGAGCAAAAAGACCCAAGGAGGACCCCCATGTCCAGCTAAGTGAGACCAAGCGAGGTCCCTTTCACTGGGTGGGAAACCTGCATGTCATATGGAGTAAGAGAAAAGGATTTAACAGGTAAGACTAAAATTATCTTTTCTCTGTCTTCCAATATGACATACAGATACCATGGGGATGTACCAACATTAAGCTCCCAGGGTGGGAAGAAAAATGAAAGGACCAAGCTCCAGTCCCCATGATACCAGCATTCCCTAGGACTATTCAGAACCAGAAACAGCCCAACATAACTGTCAATAGACACTGATAACAATAGCACAGCACACAAGAACAAGAGCCAACTGGGCTCAAACAGTTAAAGAACAGTAAGACACAGGAATGAATAGGCCCTTAGACAGGCAGAACTGCCTGCAGGACTGTAACGGATGTTATCCGTTACTTGTGCCCTTGTCTGGACCTCGAACGCTTTACCTAAAGACTATGGCCCTTTGGCCTCATTTGAACTTTGATAGGGGCTTCTACTATCGTTATGTTAAAAGATTTATATTTAATATATTGTCGAATGTCGTACGTTTTATATACTGTCGAATGTCGCATGTTTAATGTGTTGTATAGTATGGGAAATGTACGAGGGATACACGAACACCGAAGCCAGTGGTTCCCCGGTTCCTTTGTTCGAGGCATCAATGCTGCCACGAACGCGGGAACCGACGGCAGTGAATCGACGCCGGATTGGCCGACATACGACTCACTGCGCACACTGATTGGCCAGGGTTGAAGCCGCATATTTCAAACTAGTGTGTACCTGCTTCAACCCCTGGCCTAGTCCCTAAATGTGTATTCCCTCTCATCAATCCTTTGTCTTTGTCTAGACAGTAATCAACCATGTTTGCCTTAACCTCGTCAGTATTGTGTTCAGTAGCTCATCTGCCATTGGCCCTTTTCCCTTAACTGCTATTGGTCCCTTTGTCACCCTCTGCCATTGGCCCTTTGTCTCCAGTTACCATTGGTCTGTTGTGCCCTATGTCATATGCCCATTGTGTTGGATTGGTCCCTGGGCCAAGCCTGCATTAGAATGCCTGGCCCTTCCCATCCATATTCTGGTATTATGTTGTATCTGTATAAAAGATGCGATGGTTGTTCAATAAAGTGTGTTACATTTGGAGTGAACCAGAGTCCTGGAGTCTGTTTGTTCCCATGGTTAAATTGGCCACTCTGCCGCCCATTTGAACCAGGTTCCTGTAACGTTCGTCCGTCTGCTGCCAGGATCCCGTTACCGAACTTCGTATCCTGTCAGGCGGCAACGTGGACTCTGCCTTGTGGTTCTCCTGCTTAAGCTTCAACCTTCGAGTCGAGCACCGGAGTGCTCGAACGGCTTGGAATACAGCCACTTTGGTTCCTGCTACACTTTTCCCTGATCCGGTTCTGTGACCGTTCAACGGTGTTCGAGTGTCGTGACCCCTTCGGCATCCGCATCCTTCGAGGCAGAGTCGGTCATCCTGAGGTTCGACGCCACTTTGAGTCAACCTCCGGAACGCTGATTTGCTCGACCGGTGCACTCGACGGCGCCAGTCCGGCGTTGAGAAAGAGAGACTCGGGAACGACGGTGGAAGGCGACCCGGTCCCTTCCCACCTTCCGTTACAAGGACCTTCCTGCCGAAGCCAGAACATCAACATGATAGTATTTTGGCACAGGTGTACACGGAGGACCAAGTCGCAGCTTTGCACAGCTGTTCAGCAGAGGCCTGATTCTTGTAAGCCAAGGAGGCCCCAATAGACCTGGTGGAGTGTGCAGTAACACGGAAGGGAACAGGTTTCTTCCTGAGTTTGTAAGCCTTGAGAATGGTAGACTTAATCTAGGGTGCAAGAGTGACCTTGGAGGCAGCCAGACCTGCACTAGCACCCTCAGGGATGACAAACAAGGCATCAGTCTTATGCAAATACTCAGTATGGTGCACGTAAGACTTGAGACAGCACACCACATCTAACAAGCCTCTTTTTGTCACATTTGGGGTCAGGACAAAATGAACGCACAACAATCTTCTGATTGATGTGGAACTCAGAGACCACCTTAGGAAGGAATTCCTGGGAGGTACAAAGAACAGCACTGTTCTTATGAAACACCAGGAAAGTGGTTTGCATGACAAGGCCTGCAACTCAGCAACTCTGCACACAGAGACTACAGCCAGAAGAAAGGCCATCTTCCACGTCAGAATACGCAGAGGAATGGTAACAAGGGACTCAAAGGAGGGCTGCTGCAAACCATCCAGAACAAGGTTAAAGTCCCACTGGGGAGTGGGAGCCTTGGAGGCAGGGAAAGCATCAGCGACACCCTGAAACAACACCTTGACATCTGGAAAGATGGTGCTGCGTCTCTGGAAAAATACAGAGAGCCAAAGTCTGAACCTTCAAGGAGCTAAGACTGAGCCCTTTGTTCACACTGTCCTGCAAAGGACCACTGGAAGGTCAAACTCCTGTGAAGACAGATCCCAGTCTACATACCAAGAATGAAAAATGGACCAAACCCTCTGGTAGGCCTTAGAAGAAACAGGCTTCCTAGCCTTGATCATAGTGGAGATAACCTCAGGAGAGAAACCTTTTCTCCTCAGGATGGAAGCTTCAACAGCCATGCCGTCAAAGCCAGGTGCTCCACGTCCTCCTTCCAGAGGTAACCCCTGAAGAAGGAGATCCAGTGTGAGTAACAGTGGAAACTGATCGCAAATGGAGATGGAAACCAGCTCGGGGAACCATGCCCTCCTGATCTAATAGGGGGCAATCATGATGACCGCCAGACCGCCCATCTGAATCTTCTGAAGAACCTTGGGAGTGAGAGGAAGATGAAAGTGTAAGGAATCGCCAGATCATCCACAACGAAGGCCAGAGGATCCCCCCAAGGGGAACAAAACATTTGCAGTTTCTTGTTGTCCCTGGTGGCCATCAGGTCTATCTGAGGAAGACCCCACTGCTGCGCCAATAGGTTGAAAACGTCAGGGTTGAGCTCCCACTCTCCTGGGTCTACTCTTTGGTGACTGAGGAAGTCCACCAGGACATTCTTCAGCCCTGGAATGTGCACGTCGGAAATAGCCGGAACATGATCTTCTGCCCAAGCCAAAACAGACTTGACCTCTGACCAAGCGGAAGTGCTTCTTGTGCCTTCTTGCTTGTTGATGTATGCCATGGCCGTGGCGTTTTCCAACTGGATGCCTACTGGACAACCCCTCAGCTGACAGGACCAGTATGCTAGAGCATGCTGAATCGCCCTGTGTTCCAGAACATTGATGGACTGAGGAGACTCCTCTAAGGTCCACCTGCCCTGAATCCCCAGATGACCCAGGACTGCGCCCCAGCCCAGCAGGCTGGCGTCCATCATAACAAAGATCTATTCCTGGATCACAAACCGTTTCCCCTGCTCCAGGTTGGTTCTCTTCAACCACCAGAGCAAATCCTGTCTGACCTTCGGCAGAAGGGAGACCCTGAGATCCAAGAGATCTGGGTTCCCATGCCAAGAGTACTAATAGACTATTATTGCATCTATTGTTTGAGAAAGTAGCGGTTTTATACGCTACGCAATGCATTACATTGTAATGAACTGATCTTTCTTTTTTATATGTATAAATTGTAAAATTTAAGACCATACATTAAGGTCTAAATATCTAAATATACTTTTAGATATTAGACTCTATAGCACATATATCCTTCCTTATATGTAACGGTCAAGCCGATGGCATTGAGCGGTTAGTTTACTTGTGAATCTACCCTTTGAGTACCGGATTGTAAACAGAGATACTAAGAGACCGTTTGGTGGTGCTTGAGCAGGGACATGCGTTACAATATTGTATTGTGGAAACACGGTAAACGTGGCTCTGTGAGTATTACTATCTTTTTAAGAGATGCATCCAATTAGAGCTTGACTATTGTACATAATCTACCTGTACTTCTGTTTCCTTCAAAGTCCTGAGAGGGAACCAGAGCAGACTTCTCCATGTTGAGAATCCACCCATGGTGGAGGATGATCTGAGCACAATCCTGGACATGCTGAGCCAGGATTTCCCTTGACGGAACCTTCAGGAGAAGGTCGACCATGTAGGGAGTCACCTGAATCCTCCGAGTGTGAAGAAAGGCAATCAGCATTCCCAGAACTCTGACAAACACTTGAGGAGCGGAGGTAAGCCCAAAAGGCAGATTGATTAACTGGAAATGTCCCAATTCGCAAGCAAAGCGGAGGTACTTCTGGCTGTCCAGATGAATCGGGACATCCAAGTATGCATCTTGCAGATCCAGAGATGCAAGGAATTCTCCCAGGCACATAGCTGTGATCACAGAGGGCAAGAACTCCATCTTGAAGTGTGAAGTATACAAAAAATAACTGAGATCCTAGATAGGACAGCTGACGCTGTCCCTCTTGGCTACCATGAACAGGTTTGAATAGAAACCTAAACCTCTCTCTCTTGAGGAGGAACTGGAACAAGAACTGCTTTGTCCAAGAGAGCATGAACCACCTCGTTGTAAAGTCACAGCTTTTCCAGGCCCAGGGGAGTCCTGGACTGGAAGAACTCTGTAGGGAGGAATGGACTTAAAGAAAATATTGTACCCTTCCGAAACCACCTGCAGAACCCACTGGTCCACAATGGACTCTGCCCATGCATTTAAAAAAATGGCGTAATGCCCACCCACAGGCAACTGCAGAACAGGATTCTGCAAGTCATGAAGAGGCAGATTTGCAAGACTTGGGTTTGGCAGCAGCGTGCTTAGAGCTCCACTGCTGTCTGGGCTTGGTGGTGGGGCGAGGGGTGCTTAACTTTGGATGAGTGGTAATGTCATCTTCAGAGCTCTCCTTAGTAGTAATAACTCTAAATGGCTGGAATGGGTCTCAGTCAGAGACCAAAGAACCTGAAAGGACTAATCCTTAAACATTGCTCTCCATCTTCTTTTGTTGGCACTGATTGTAACAATGATCCATTGGACTTGGAGATGAAGCAAAAGGGGATCACTGTTTCATCAAGAGAGAATGTACTGTTGGAGAGGTCTTATGTGGACTCTGGCACAAGAAACTACACCTATGGCTACAGTCATCAGTCACAAATTGGACATTAGACACTTTAGACACAATTAGTCAAAAGGTGGATCTGGTCCAGAATGCTGGCAATCTTTTCCTCTGGCAAGTAATTTATCCCTACTTCTGAATCTAGAATCATGCCCATAAATGTCTTCCTTGCTGATAGCTGGACAACGGACTTATTAAGGATGACTTGCCAATCTAATAATGAAACGGTGAAACCACCAGCTTAGCATGGATTTGAACCAGATCTGGTGAACGGGCTTTGATGAGTCAATGTCAAGGCACACTATAACTACTATATTGTGCTCTTGAAGGTACGCTGCCACTAACTATCATGATTTTAGTGAAATCTCAGGGCTCTGACAAAAGGCACAAAGGAAGAGCCATGAATTGCAGATGACAGCCCCAGGAATCATGCTTAACTGACACATACAGATACTTCTGGCAGTCCACTTGGATGGGAACATGCACGTATGTGTCCTACAAATCTGTCCCCAATCTGAAGAATACTGACTGCTGCCCAGACACCTTCCATCTTGAAATGTTCATTGCGGAGAAAGAGACTGAGGAACATTAGATTCATCACTAGATAGGAACCACCTGTATGCTTGGGAGCCAAGACGATTGTAGCATAAGCTCCCTGCTTTCGGAATGCATTTGGAACAGGGAAAAATACCCGGATTATCTATAAGTTCCTGGACTGCTGTCAAAAATATTTGCCGCTTTTAATTGGAGAGACAGACCTGAGTAATTAGTAACTACAAATCTGGAAGAAGGAAGCAAAAATAAAGTGCATCTGTAGACCATTCCTCCTACCTAATAGTAACACCTACCACTACTTTGTAGCTTTGACATGGTCTACCACACCATGTCTATGGCTATGAACTGTTTTTACTTTCCTGTTAAAGACATAATTTTCTCTGTCAAACATATGATATATTTGCCTTGTTTGTATGTACTTCTGTATTGCTCTTTTTATCTCAATAAAGCTTTGAAAACTTAAAAAAAAGCATCTTGTACCCTTTGAAAATGATGGCCAATACTCAAGAATTGTTGTTCATATCTAGATACTGGGAAAGGAAATGACAAGCCTGCCCCCTTGAGAAAACCGAGACATGGATTCAGAACTGGGTTCACCCATGACAAACTTGCAATGTTCATTTTGGGGATTTGTACCTTTACGGTGGGAGCTACTTCTATACTGAAAGAAAGTCCAAAAATGAATCTAGTTTCTTCACAAATAAAAATTGTCTTTGAAGGACATATTGCTCTTAGAATAAAAATTATGTAGCTCACTGACATAACCTTAATGATATGTGTCCAGTTGTAGACAAAGTTATCCATATGGCTGACATTCTAACTTTTTTCCATAGACGCGTTGCATATGAAATCGGCTGCTAGGTGTAGTTTGGCAATGGATTTCAGCAGGTTTTCTCTTACTCCCTTGTTAATTATGTATTTTTCTAGCTCAAGCAACCATGTGGTAGCCACACTAGGGTTAAAAGAGGAGGCTGCTGCTTCATAACGTCTAAAATCTGACCCATCTTCCACTGTAATGGTGGCCTTTTTAGAAAGACAAGCCCTATGGACATCAACTTTATGAATACTGTCCCAAAATACTTTATATTTCTCATCAGAAAGAAAAGATGATCTTAAGCTTTTCAGGAAGGATCACCGGCTTTATGGATTCACACATCCCTGTTTAATGAAAGCTGAAACAATCTCATTGACTGGGACAAGCTTGTGAGTTTTCTTGTATCCTAAGTAGAGTTTATTGACTACCATCCTGAGGGCCTCATCTTCCTTCAGATCTAGGGAGATGCAAATACTATTCAGGGTACCAATGCATTCAACAGGAAAGATGTGAGGATCTACACTGTATCCTTCCTCCGAGGAATTTCCAGCCTCTGGTTCTGAAGTATCTAACAGTCTCCACTGGCCACTGAGTAAATGGATCTAAGAGAGCCCCGCTTCCTTCTTCCACTGCTCACACTGACCTCCACGATTCCCTTGATATGGATTTAAACAGAAATACAACAGATGCCATATCCATTGCCCTACTAAGCTGGAGAGAGGCAGTCTTGATAGTGAATGTGGATTTTCATAAAGCAGATATGCTGGGCACAGTGTCTTCTTACATCCTTCACCAAAGAGACAGAAGGATGCCCATATTTTCCATCTTAAAAAGAAACAGAATCCTACCAGAAAAAAATTAAAAGAATATAATACAAATATGTAAAAACAAACAGAACAGGATAACAGCCTGTTATATGTAAAATAACTCTCCTGGTCCTGAGGAATCTGCTGTCCACAACAACGATAGTGTAAGGCTGAGGTGAAATGCAACCAAAAGCCTGAACTGCCTCCCTATACACAGAGGTCACTCTGGAGGGGAGCCGCTCCCCTGCACATGAACCAGATAGGAAACTCTGGTCTGTCTAACCACAGACAGAAGGTGCCGGAGGCCAATATGGGACCAAGGGTTCCTGTGTACGTTTCATAATGTGGAACACCCAAGCAGCTAATGGCGAACCATTACAGCATGGACGCAGCTACCAGAGAAATCCAGTAAGGTGCCCAGCTGGGTCCTCCTTCAAAGCAACAAATTATGAAATGAAGGGACACTTTCGAAAGAGAACAGGAAAAACACTGATGGATGGCGGGTGTAGAAGGGTCCATTTATGAGTTTGTTTTATCCTGTTTGATCTGGCGAGGCTGAGCTATCTCATCTTTGTGTGATGCCTAGGAGAGGGAAAGTCAGAATTACTGAGCTGGCTTCTAGAACCAGACAGAGGGACAGAGACAGAGGTGATAATCTGGCGATAACTTCTCCAGTGATATCACTTCTCCAGTTCCTATGTTATTCTATGGAGCCAATTCACATTTCTTCTGTTTTGGAGATCTTAGTGCATAAGATCTACAAAAAATCATAGGAACTGGAGAACTGATATCACTAGAAGTCTTTCCACTTTATCACTTCTTTATCACACCTTAGTGACTAATCACCATGGAGACACAGACTTGAGGAGGGAGAGACATAAAAAAATGGTCCATGGAACAGAGAAAGACAATAAATAGTAAATGATGAGAAATGTGAGACAAGGGAGATGTACAGGGAAGAAACGTCACTGAAGATTATGGGCCATATTCATCAAGATAGAGTGGTACAATTCTTGAGCAAACCAACTGCACCATATGGAACAAATGATGATTTTCCACATTTTAATCCAAATAATTGGGGGCTTTTAACCACTTGAATGCCAGAGGGGTCACCATGTTTTGTTTTCAAAGTTTGTTTACAAAGGAGACCTGTAGCATTCCGTTTCCATTTCTCCTTTATGGTGCAGATGTTTTGCACCAGTATTACACCATTTTAACTGATTGACTATGGCCCGTTGATTCCTTACACTCTCTGACTGACTCGTAGCTCTTCTTCCTCTTCCTCCAGTCGAGACTTTGCCTCCATCTTGTATGTCTCCAGAAGGGACCTCAAAGACTCCGCCTCAAGCACAGATCCTTCTAGCTGAGATCTCACAGATTTTACTTCCTGTTCTGAAGCTTCAATACGTGACCTCAGAAGTTCTACTTCCTGTTCTGATGCATCAGATTGCGCCCTCAAGAGGTTTATTTCTTGTATCGGCACCTCTAGCTCTGATGTCATTGCCTTTACTTCATTTTTAGATATATCTAATTGTGATGCCATAATCCTTAATTTCTGCTCTGATGTTGCTAGCTCTATCCTCATGGACTCCACTTGCAGTTTTGAGGTCTCTAGTTGTGACCTCATTGACCTTACTTCCTCTTCCGATGTCTCTAGCTTTGACCTTATCGACATTACTACCTCTTCAGATGTGTCTAGTTTTGACCTCATTGACATTGCTTCTTCTTTTGAAGTCTCTAGCTGTGACATTATGAGTCTTACTTCTTCTTCCGACATTTCTAATTTTGACCTCATTGACCTTACTTCTTCTCCTGATATCTCTAGATGTGATCTCATTGACCTTACTTCATCTTCCAATGTCTGTATTTGTAACCTCATTGACCTTGCAACTTCTTCTGATAATTCTAGTGCTGACCTCATTGACCTTACTTGCTCTTCAGATTCCCCTAGCTGTGACCTCAATGAGTGTGCTTCCTGTTCAGACATTTCTAGCAGTGACCTATTAGATTCCATTTCTTTTTTAAGTGACTCAGTGAATGACTTCATCAGCTCCGCTTCGTCTCCTGTTTTCTGAGTAGATGACTGTACAGGTTCCATTTCTAGTGACAGAGTAGTTTCCTCCCTAACTTCACTCCCCTCCCTTGCCCCCAGTCCATGATCCCACGTCATCAGTAGGTATGTTGGTGGTTCGGAGGTCGGCAATGGCTGAGACTGCAGTCCTAGCGGCCTGAAAGAGATTATGGAGGAACTGCAGGACTGGAGAAGACAGGAGCATCTTGCCCAATCGGCACGCACCAATGATAAGTCCCTGAGGAAAAGAAAATCTGCCATGAGATGGTACACTTAGTCCAACTTTATAGCTACAATTAGTCATAAGAGGTTTTTCTTCAATCTTAATGGATTACACTGTGCTTTTTCTGCTCAGCTCTTTCAGTAAAGAGTTCCCAAGAAAGTTCTTGAATATAACATAAAAATACATGCCTCTATGAAAGTTCAACCTTTGCAGTTATCACCCTTGTTTCTGTTTATCCAGAATAAATAAAACAACCCACCCTCAACAAAACAAATCAAAGAAATGTTCAGTTATGACCAACTGGGTAATATATTTGTAAATCGCATTTAAATCCCCCTTAGATATATCTTCACTAGCACAGAGAATCCCACTTTGGCTATTCTCCCTTTATAACTCAGATCCCTCAATCCCTTTATCAGTTTTGTTGCTGTCTATGCACTATTTCCAGTTCAATAATGTATTCTTTAAAAACTGGTTGCCAAGACTGTACTCCATATTCTAGATGAGGCCTAACCAAGGATTTATACAGAGGTAGGATAATATTAGCATCCCTTGCTTCTACACCTCTTTTTATGCAGGCTAGTACTCTATTTGCTCTTATAGCAGCTGACTGACTCTGCACACTGCTGTGAAGTCTATTGTCTATCAGTACGCCTAAATCTCCTCTAATGAGGATTCCCCAAGTTGTTTCCCATGTAGAGTATATGTAGCATGTTTGTTTCTGCTTTTTAATGTGCTGCCCACTCTTCATAATGCAGCCCTTCTAAAGTTATTAATGTTTTATCCCCGCCACTCTTTCTCCGACGTCAGCCTCATTCTTCATTGTATCTCTTCTAAAGTTACTAATCTTTTATTCTACCCCCACTCTTTCTCCGAGGTCAGTCACACTCTTCAAAATGCAGCCCTTCTAAAGTTAATGTTTTTTCCTATCTCTACTCCTTCTCCCAGGTCAGTCTCACTCTTCAGAATACATCCCTTCTAAAGTTATTGTTTTACACCTGAGATCAGTCTCACTCTTCAGAATACATCCCTTCTAAAGTTATTGTTTTACACCTGAGATCAGTCTCACTCTTCAGAATGTAGCCCTTCTAAAGTTATTAATGTTTTATCCCCCCCTTTCTCTGAGATCAGTCTCACTCTTCAAAATGTAGCTCTTCTAATGTTATTAATGTTTTATAGCCCCCTCTCCCTTTTCTCTGAAGTCAGTCTCACACTTCACAACAGAGCCCTTCTGACATTATTAATGTTTTATTTTTAAATGTGTAATCCAGCCTCCTTCACTGAATGTGTCTTCTACTACCCAGGCTTATCACTTCCACCAACACTCCTGCAACTAGGACTCACCTTTCTGTTGCCGTTTTTAGCTCCCGAAAGTGACGGTGAAATGTTACGACTTCTGTCCAGATGCGCATGAGACGTGCGTTCTCGCCTTGTATACGGCTGCTGTACAGCTGTGCACAGAGATGTGGAGTCAGATGAAGTCATTTACATGGCACGCAAGCATTATGGCCATACATCCTTTATGGGCATTTTCTGATCAATTAAATCATGGATACTGTCACTGCCACGAGACACTTCACTGATATGTTATTTCAGAATCCAGTTTTTAAGAGATTTTCAGGACAAAGATTTTTTTTGCCAGATTCACAAAATAAAAAATCAGCATTTGTGGAGCATGATAACCGCACTACAGGGGTGCCACTTTGATTTAAATACGGCTGTCAACTACATAAATGTTGTTAGAGGGCTTTCCAAGACATTGCTTTGTAATGTGATGTAGATTGTTCTAGCATTAAATTAGTTAAAAGAATAATTTAAATCAATGAAAATGATTCATCCAGTACTGCACCACTTTTCTTTGTGCTTATGGCGGTTTGTGTCCTGAAGGAAACACAGTGAAATCCCCCAGTTGTGAACTACAGCGATGGGCACCATGATGAACTGCAGGTGCAGCCAGACTACACATCATTCCCTACCAGATAGGTCAGACTACACCATCATTCCCTACCAGATGGGACAGACTACACATCATTCCCTACCGGATGGGCCAGTCTACACCATTATTCCCCTACCAGATGGGCCAGACTACACATCATTCCCTACCAGATGGGACAGACTACACATCATTCCCTACCGGATGGACCAGACTACACCATCATTCCCTACCAGATGGGACAGACTACACATCATTCCCTACCAGATGGGCCAGACTACACCATCATTCCCTACCAGATGGGACAGACTACACATCATTCCCTACCGGATGGGCCAGACTACACCATCATTCCCTACCAGATGGGCCAGACTACACATCATTCCCTACCAGATGGGACAGACTACACATCATTCCCTGCCAGATGGACCAGACTACACCATCATTCCCTACTGGATGGGACAGACTACACATCATTCCCTACCGGATGGGCCAGACTACACCATCATTCCCTACCAGATGGGACAGACTACACATCATTCCCTACCGGATGGGCCAGACTACACCATCATTCCCTACCAGATGGGCCAGACTACACATCATTCCCTACCAGATGGGACAGACTACACATCATTCCCTACCGGATGGACCAGACTACACCATCATTCCCTACCAGATGGGACAGACTACACATCATTCCCTACCGGATGGGCCAGTCTACACCATTATTCCCTACCAGATGGACCAGACTACACATCATTCCCTACCAGATGGGACAGACTACACATCATTCCCTACCGGATGGGCCAGTCTACACCATCATTCCCTACAAGATGGACCAGACTACACATCATTCCCCTACCAGATGGGCCAGACTACACATCATTCCCTGCCAGATGGACCAGACTACACCATCATTCCCTACTGGATGGGCCAGTCTACACCATCATTCCCCTACCAGATGGGCCAGACTACACATCATTCCCTACCAGATGGGCCAGACTACACCATCATTCCCTACCGGATGGACCAGACTACACATCATTCCCTACCAGATGGGCCAGACTACACCATCATTCCCTACCAGATGGACCAGACTACACCATCATTCCCTACCGGATGGACCAGACTACACCATCATTCCCTGCCAGATGGGCCAGTCTACACCATCATTCCCTGTCAGATGGGCCAGACTACACCATCATTCCCTACCAGATGGACCAGACTACACCATCATTCCCTGCCAGATGGGTCAGTCTACACCATCATTCCCTGTCAGATGGGCCAGACTACACATCATTCCCGACCAGATGGACCAGACTACACCATCATTCCCTGCCAGATGGACCAGACTACACCATCATTCCCTGTCAGATGGGCCAGACTACACCATCATTCCCTACCAGATGGACCAGACTACACCATCATTCCCTACCAGATGTGCCAGTCTACACCATCATTCCCTACCAGATGGGCCAGACTACACATCATTCCCGACCAGATGGACCAGAGTACACCATCATTCCCTGTCAGATGGGCCAGACTACACCATCATTCCCTACCAGATGGACCAGACTACACCATCATTCCCTACCAGATGTGCCAGTCTACACCATCATTCCCTACCAGATGGGCCAGTGTACACCATCATTCCCTACCAGATGGGCCAGTCTACACCATCATTCCCTACCAGATGTGCCAGTCTACACCATCATTCCCTACCAGATGGGCCAGACTACACCATCATTCCCTACCAGATGTGCCAGTCTACACCATCATTCCCTACCAGATGGACCAGACTACACCATCATTCCCTGCCAGATGGGCCAGTCTACACCATCATTCCCTACCAGATGGGCCAGTCTACACCATCATTCCCTACCAGATGGACCAGACTACACCATCATTCCCTACCAGATGGGCCAGTCTACACCATCATTCCCTACCAGATAGGCCAGTCTACACCATCATTCCCTACCAGATGGACCAGACTACACCATCATTCCCTGCCAGATGGGCCAGACTACACCATCATTCCCTACCAGATGGGCCAGTCTACACCATCATTCCCCTACCAGATGGACCAGACTACACATCATTCCCTACCAGATGGACCAGACTACACATCATTCCCTACCAGATGGACCAGACTACACCATTATTCCCTACCAGATGGACCAGACTACACATCATTCCCCTACCAGATGGGCCAGACTACACCATCATTCCCTACCAGATGGACCAGACTACACCATCATTCCCTACCAGATGGGCCAGACTACACCATCATTCCCTACCGGATGGACCAGACTACACCATCATTCCCCTACCAGATGGACCAGACTACACCATCATTCCCTACCGGATGGGCCAGACTACACCATCATTCCTTACCGGATGGACCAGACTACACCATCATTCCCTACCAGATGGGCCAGACTACACCATCATTCCCTACCGGATGGACCAGACTACACATCATTCCCTACCAGATGGGCCAGACTACACCATCATTCCCTACCGGATGGACCAGACTACACCATCATTCCCTACCGGATGGACCAGACTACACCATCATTCCCTACCAGATGGGCCAGACTACACCATCATTCCCTACCGGATGGACCAGACTACACCATCATTCCCCTACCAGATGGACCAGACTACACCATCATTCCCTACCAGATGGGCCAGACTACACCATCATTCCCTACCGGATGGACCAGACTACACCATCATTCCCTACCGGATGGACCAGACTACACCATCATTCCCTACCAGATGGGCCAGACTACACCATCATTCCCTACCGGATGGACCAGACTACACCATCATTCCCCTACCAGATGGACCAGACTACACCATCATTCCCTACCGGATGGACCAGACTACACCATCATTCCCTACCAGATGGGCCAGACTACACCATCATTCCCTACCGGATGGACCAGACTACACCATCATTCCCTACCAGATGGGCCAGTCTACACCATCATTCCCTACCAGATAGGCCAGTCTACACCATCATTCCCTACCAGATGGACCAGACTACACCATCATTCCCTGCCAGATGGGCCAGACTACACCATCATTCCCTACCAGATGGGCCAGTCTACACCATCATTCCCCTACCAGATGGACCAGACTACACATCATTCCCTACCAGATGGACCAGACTACACATCATTCCCTACCAGATGGACCAGACTACACCATTATTCCCTACCAGATGGACCAGACTACACATCATTCCCCTACCAGATGGGCCAGACTACACCATCATTCCCTACCAGATGGACCAGACTACACCATCATTCCCTACCAGATGGGCCAGACTACACCATCATTCCCTACCGGATGGACCAGACTACATCATCATTCCCCTACCAGATGGACCAGACTACACCATCATTCCC
Organism: Rhinophrynus dorsalis; assembly: GCA_037306005.1. Taxonomy (NCBI): domain Eukaryota; kingdom Metazoa; phylum Chordata; class Amphibia; order Anura; family Rhinophrynidae; genus Rhinophrynus; species Rhinophrynus dorsalis. The sequence continues at coordinate 3,660,523 of CM074724.1, forward strand.
TACCGGATGGGCCAGACTACACCATCATTCCCTACCGGATGGACCAGACTACACCATCATTCCCTACCAGATGGGCCAGACTACACCATCATTCCCTACCGGATGGACCAGACTACACATCATTCCCTACCAGATGGGCCAGACTACACCATCATTCCCTACCGGATGGACCAGACTACACCATCATTCCCTACCGGATGGACCAGACTACACCATCATTCCCTACCAGATGGGCCAGACTACACCATCATTCCCTACCGGATGGACCAGACTACACCATCATTCCCCTACCAGATGGACCAGACTACACCATCATTCCCTACCAGATGGGCCAGACTACACCATCATTCCCTACCGGATGGACCAGACTACACCATCATTCCCCTACCAGATGGACCAGACTACACCATCATTCCCTACCGGATGGACCAGACTACACCATCATTCCCTACCAGATGGGCCAGACTACACCATCATTCCCTACCGGATGGACCAGACTACACCATCATTCCCTACCGGATGGACCAGACTACACCATCATTCCCTACCAGATGGGCCAGACTACACCATCATTCCCTACCGGATGGACCAGACTACACCATCATTCCCCTACCAGATGGACCAGACTACACCATCATTCCCTACCGGATGGGCCAGACTACACCATCATTCCCCTACCAGATGGACCAGACTACACATCATTCCCTACCAGATGGGACAGACTACACCATCATTCCCTACCGGATGGACCAGACTACACATCATTCCCTACCAGATGGGCCAGACTACACCATCATTCCCTACCAGATGGACCAGACTACACCATCATTCCCTACCAGATGGACCAGACTACACCATCATTCCCTACCAGATGTGCCAGTCTACACCATCATTCCCTACCAGATGGGCCAGACTACACATCATTCCCGACCAGATGGACCAGAGTACACCATCATTCCCTGTCAGATGGGCCAGACTACACCATCATTCCCTACCAGATGGACCAGACTACACCATCATTCCCTACCAGATGTGCCAGTCTACACCATCATTCCCTACCAGATGGGCCAGTCTACACCATCATTCCCTACCAGATGGGCCAGTGTACACCATCATTCCCTACCAGATGGGCCAGTCTACACCATCATTCCCTACCAGATGTGCCAGTCTACACCATCATTCCCTACCAGATGGGCCAGACTACACCATCATTCCCTACCAGATGTGCCAGTCTACACCATCATTCCCTACCAGATGGACCAGACTACACCATCATTCCCTGCCAGATGGGCCAGTCTACACCATCATTCCCTACCAGATGGGCCAGTCTACACCATCATTCCCTACCAGATGGACCAGACTACACCATCATTCCCTACCAGATGGGCCAGTCTACACCATCATTCCCTACCAGATAGGCCAGTCTACACCATCATTCCCTACCAGATGGACCAGACTACACCATCATTCCCTGCCAGATGGGCCAGACTACACCATCATTCCCTACCAGATGGGCCAGTCTACACCATCATTCCCCTACCAGATGGACCAGACTACACATCATTCCCTACCAGATGGACCAGACTACACATCATTCCCTACCAGATGGACCAGACTACACCATTATTCCCTACCAGATGGACCAGACTACACATCATTCCCCTACCAGATGGGCCAGACTACACCATCATTCCCTACCAGATGGACCAGACTACACCATCATTCCCTACCAGATGGGCCAGACTACACCATCATTCCCTACCGGATGGACCAGACTACACCATCATTCCCCTACCAGATGGACCAGACTACACCATCATTCCCTACCGGATGGGCCAGACTACACCATCATTCCCTACCGGATGGACCAGACTACACCATCATTCCCTACCAGATGGGCCAGACTACACCATCATTCCCTACCGGATGGACCAGACTACACATCATTCCCTACCAGATGGGCCAGACTACACCATCATTCCCTACCGGATGGACCAGACTACACCATCATTCCCTACCGGATGGACCAGACTACACCATCATTCCCTACCAGATGGGCCAGACTACACCATCATTCCCTACCGGATGGACCAGACTACACCATCATTCCCCTACCAGATGGACCAGACTACACCATCATTCCCTACCAGATGGGCCAGACTACACCATCATTCCCTACCGGATGGACCAGACTACACCATCATTCCCTACCGGATGGACCAGACTACACCATCATTCCCTACCAGATGGGCCAGACTACACCATCATTCCCTACCGGATGGACCAGACTACACCATCATTCCCCTACCAGATGGACCAGACTACACCATCATTCCCTACCGGATGGACCAGACTACACCATCATTCCCTACCAGATGGGCCAGACTACACCATCATTCCCTACCGGATGGACCAGACTACACCATCATTCCCTACCAGATGGGCCAGTCTACACCATCATTCCCTACCAGATAGGCCAGTCTACACCATCATTCCCTACCAGATGGACCAGACTACACCATAATTCCCTGCCAGATGGGCCAGACTACACCATCATTCCCTACCAGATGGGCCAGTCTACACCATCATTCCCCTACCAGATGGACCAGACTACACATCATTCCCTACCAGATGGACCAGACTACACATCATTCCCTACCAGATGGACCAGACTACACCATTATTCCCTACCAGATGGACCAGACTACACATCATTCCCCTACCAGATGGGCCAGACTACACCATCATTCCCTACCAGATGGACCAGACTACACCATCATTCCCTACCAGATGGGCCAGACTACACCATCATTCCCTACCGGATGGACCAGACTACATCATCATTCCCCTACCAGATGGACCAGACTACACCATCATTCCCTACCGGATGGGCCAGACTACACCATCATTCCCTACCGGATGGACCAGACTACACCATCATTCCCTACCAGATGGGCCAGACTACACCATCATTCCCTACCGGATGGACCAGACTACACATCATTCCCTACCAGATGGGCCAGACTACACCATCATTCCCTACCGGATGGACCAGACTACACCATCATTCCCTACCGGATGGACCAGACTACACCATCATTCCCTACCAGATGGGCCAGACTACACCATCATTCCCTACCGGATGGACCAGACTACACCATCATTCCCCTACCAGATGGACCAGACTACACCATCATTCCCTACCAGATGGGCCAGACTACACCATCATTCCCTACCGGATGGACCAGACTACACCATCATTCCCCTACCAGATGGACCAGACTACATCATCATTCCCTGTCAGATGGGCCAGACTACACCATCATTCCCTACCGGATGGACCAGACTACACCATCATTCCCCTACCAGATGGACCAGACTACACCATCATTCCCTACCAGATGGGCCAGACTACACCATCATTCCCTACCGGATGGACCAGACTACACCATCATTCCCCTACCAGATGGACCAGACTACACCATCATTCCCTACCAGATGGGCCAGACTACACCATCATTCCCTACCGGATGGACCAGACTACACCATCATTCCCCTACCAGATGGACCAGACTACACCATCATTCCCTACCGGATGGACCAGACTACACCATCATTCCCTACCAGATGGGCCAGACTACACCATCATTCCCTACCGGATGGACCAGACTACACCATCATTCCCTACCGGATGGACCAGACTACACCATCATTCCCTACCAGATGGGCCAGACTACACCATCATTCCCTACCGGATGGACCAGACTACACCATCATTCCCCTACCAGATGGACCAGACTACACCATCATTCCCTACCGGATGGGCCAGACTACACCATCATTCCCTACCGGATGGACCAGACTACACCATCATTCCCTACCAGATGGACCAGACTACACCATCATTCCCTACCAGATGGACCAGACTACACCATCATTCCCTACCGGATGGACCAGACTACACCATCATTCCCCTACCAGATGGACCAGACTACACCATCATTCCCTACCAGATGGGACAGACTACACCATCATTCCCTACCAGATGGACCAGACTACACCATCATTCCCTACCAGATGGGACAGACTACACCATCATTCCCTACCAGATGGACCAGACTACACCATCATTCCCTGCCAGATGGACCAGACTACACCATCATTCCCTACCAGATGGACCAGACTACACCATCATTCCCTACCAGATGGACCAGACTACACCATCATTCCCTACCGGATGGGCCAGACTACACCATCATTCCCTACCGGATGGACCAGACTACACATCATTCCCTGTCAGAAAGGCAAAACTACACCATCATTTTCTGCCTTATCCATAAACTGGTGACCCTCAGCAGGTCCTCCCTCCCTCATTACTGCTGTGGTATTGATCCGTGAGCATTATTTCCAACAAATGGAATTGATCACCCTTGAAAAAAGGGATATAGTTCCCATGAAACGCGTCGAGTAGGTAATGTCTGCAGGGCAAGTGTCACAGTCCCCCAGGACTTTGACAAACCTGAACAAAACCTCGCTGTGCTCCCCACCAGGGAGAGAACAAATACAAACTCTACAAATTCATAATGATTTAAATGAGGCTTTTATCCTTGAATGCTAACATTGTGTTGGAGACGGCATTTAACGTCTTGATTGCTACAGCCCAACTTAAATACAGGGGAATTATGGCAACGATTCATTAGTTCCTCCCGTGCAGTTGGTTTGTCTCAGGTTTATTTCACGTTTGCTTTATTAATAAGCTCCTATGAAAGTTGTCTTGGGGAGTAACATAGTAACATAGTAGATAAGGCTGAAAAAAGACATGCGTCCATCAAGTCCAGCCCATGCCAATAACACCCCTGTTGATCCAGAGGAAGGCAACAAAAAAAGCCCTCTGGAGCAATTTCCAGTGTAGGTGTGTGTGTGTGTGTGTGTGTGTGTGAGTGTGTGTGTGTGTCAAATAGTTCCCCGGCTCAATATCCTATTTGCTTTGAAGCCATCTGTCATAACTGTCAATATTGTTCTGTGCTAGATAGACATCCATTGCTTTTTTGAATGCAGTTACATTATCTGCAAGCACAACATCCCGAGGCAAAGAATTCCATAGCCTTACCGCCCTTACTGTAAAGAATCCCTGCCTGTGTTTTAGTCGAAAGCGCCTTTCCTCAAGTCTTAATGGATGACCTCTTGTTCTTAGCTCAGCTCTTTGCATAAATAATTCATTGGATAGTTCTTTGTATTGGCCTTGAATGTATTTGTAAATGGTAATCATATCTAGATAAAACTAGAGTATTCCTCCCGTAGATGATTCACTCAAAAGTTATTACAGAGACAATTAGCATTTTTATAAGAGAGCGACACATTTTGTGTTCACTTTGTGACTGCTGCTATTACTGTCACTGAATAAAGCTCTTCAAAATGCAAAGGGAACACACTGTACTAATGACCTCCCAAAAATGCAATTTTCCTTTGTAATAACTTTTGAACGAGGCATCGCCTAGTATCTGACATGCACTTATTTTGTCAGGAAAATATTCAAAATACATCTTTTTTGTATTGTGTTATTTTTGCTTCAAGCACACACGTTTGCTACCGGCAGTAATTCATCTAAGTGGAGGAAAGATACTGCAGGGTTATGAACCAATCAGGGAGCAGTCTGCTCTGACAGCAGCTGCAGACTGAATCCTAAATGAGATTAGCACTATGTCTGTGCTTGCTGGAGAGTACAGAGCTCATGTACATTAAGAAGGAGGTTCATAAACGTTTTATGGTGGTGGAACCCACTAGTTTTGCTCAAGAGACTCTGAAACAAACCATTTAAAGAGATAGTAATACTTAAGTATTACAAATCCCTATATTAAAGCCCTAGTAAAAAAAAAAAAAAAAAGTATTGCCCCCAGTGTCATCTCTCAGACCTTTATGGTTTGAGAGATGAACGCTTCTAAAATTGCCCTCTCCCTCCCCCTTCGTCAGCATTTTAGCTGACTGCAGGGAACAGAGTCGTACAGCTTTCAGGTGGCTCTCCAGCACAGCCTGATCGCATTAACTAAAAAAACAACTTTCACTGAAATGGCCTTCTACATGTGCTTGGTTTGCAAGCACACGTAGAAGACCGTTTTAGTGAAAGTTTTTTTTTTATTTAACGAGATCGTGGCTCTGCTGCAGAGCCGCCTGATGATCTCTGACCAGATTTCCCTGAGTCAGCTAGAATGCTGACTACGGGGAAGGGGGAGAGAGAGGGCAACTTTAGAAGCGTGACACTGGGGGCAATACTTTTTTTTTTACTAGGGCTTTACTATAAGGATTAGTAATACTTAAGTATTACTATCCCCTTAACCTCTTGGAAGGTAGAGATACCCAACACATTGCTATGAATCCAATGGAGAACTCTCTAGCATTTAAGTGGTTAAGCTAGTGTCAATATGAAAAGAGAATGTTACTGAACTTATCGTTAAATCCTTTTCTCTTAGTCCATGTGGAACACAGGAACCATGAGGTAAAGCCCCCCTTCTCCACGGGGCAGGGCACTTCAAAAAAGGCAGGGCAAAAAGGGCAGATGTTCCCCTCTCTACCTCCAGTTTTGCCAACTTCCCTCAGGTTCACGTATAGTAAAGTAACAAAATAAAACGAAAACGAGAGTAAATAAGGAAATCCCCTGAACAAAGACCCCAAGAGGACCTCCAAAGCATCCACCAAGATTCCCGGAAGGCAAAAAGATAAAAAACCCCTGAGCTGTAGACCAGTATTCAAGAGGACTAACTGGTACGATATAAACCTAAGGTGTCAACAGCCGCCAAACCTGAACAAACCAACTGAACAAGAACTCTGCATAAAGGAAGAAAATGAGAGAGCTCCTAAACAGGCACCATCACCTGAAAGACCTTCCGGCCAAAGATGGAATTAACAGAGGCCAGGACATTGACACGGAAGTGTTTGGTGAAGGTGTGCAGAGATGACCACTTGCTACCTTATACAGCTGTTCAGCAATGGTCTGATTCTTGTAAGCCCAAGAGGCGCCAACAGATCTGGTGGAGTGTGCAGAGACTTAGAAAGGAACAGACATACACCTGTCTTATAATGGCCTTGATCCCAGAAGCAATGGTAACTTCGGATGCTGCTTGGCCTGCTCGTAGGCCATCAGGAATGACAAAAAAGAGAGTCAGATTTAATAAAAGGCTGCCTGTGATGAACATAGTACTTAAGTCAGCTTACACATCCAACAGATGGAGATCTTGCTCCTTAGAAGAATCAGGGCAAAAGGAAGGAAAACCCAAAACGATCTTGGGGAAAAAACCACTGGGAATATGAAGAATCACTTTGTCCTGGTGAAAAATTGGGAAAGGGGGTTTACTAGACAAAGCTTGTAGTTTGGCATCTCAGGGAACAGATACGGTAGCTAAAAGGAAGGCCATCTTTAGTGTCACAAGATGCAAAGAAACAGATGAAAAAGGCTGAAAAGGAGGTCTCTGAAGAACCCCTAACACCAAGTTCAAATCCCATGGAGGAGTGGGGTCATTGAAGGTAGGATAGGGGTGAGTCATCTCATGAACAATTGCCTTAACATAAAGGAAAAAAGCAATGCTTCGGAAAAAGAACAGAGAGGGCTGAGATCTGAACTGTAATAGAACTCAGAATTAGACTCTTGTTATCACCATCCTGAAGGAAAGCCAGGATCATTAAAGGGCGACATATCGTGGGGATGTGGGAACTTGCCTCAATCAGCACACCACTGGTAAAATAGAGACCAGATCATATGATAGTCCTTAGATGATTTGGACTTCCTAGTCTGAATCATAGTAGAGATGTCAGCATCCGGAAAAACCCTTCTTCTTCATGTTGGCTTCAAGAGCCATGACATGACAATCTTTTCATGATTAAGAGATCCAAGAACTAAGCCTGAAAGGTCCAAAAGGGGGTGTTCCGTATGACCTGACCACTCCCCATCATGACCTTCCTCAACACATCGGGAATCATGAGAAACGTTGGAAACAGGTATGTCAGATGAAACATCCTTGGAATGGACATTGTGTCCATCAGAAATGCTGGGGGATCCTTCTTGGTGCACAATAGAACAACCTTCCGGACACTATGAGATCCACTGATGGAAGACCCCAGTGGTGAACAATCAGGGTGAACCCCGGCTGAGTTTCCAAATGCTAGGATCCAGATGTTGATGACTTAAAAAGTCTGCAACCGTGTTTTCCATTCCTGGGATGTGAACAACCAAAACAGCTGACACATGAGCTTCGGTCCACTGAAGGAGCTCCCAAACCTCCATCCTTGCTGACTTGCTTCTGGTTCCTCCTTGGTGACTGATGTATGTGACCGCTGTTGCGTTGTCCAGTTGGACCTCTCCATCATTCCAATTAGTCCATGGGACCAGAGGTGAAGCTCTAAGTGGATGGCTTGAAATTCCAAAATCTTGATTGAAGGATGCTCTCCTCCCCAACCCAGCAACCTGGTCACTCCCTAGCCTGCCAAGCTGACGTCTATGGTATCCACCACACATTCCAATATGACAAAGGGATGTCCTAGAGTTAGATGGTGATGGTGGCACCAACAGCGAAGGTCCTTCTTCTTCCATGGAGACAGATACAAGGCCATGAGACAGATGGGAGCGTTGTCTTGACCAGATTTTAAGAATACCCATTTGCAGCTTCCTCATGTGAAATGGAGCAGAGGTAACAGCTTCCAAAGAAGAGACCAGGTCCCCTGCTCTCTATTCTCTTCCATCTTCCTGTCCTTTTATCCTATTGTGTCTGATGGCAATTCTCTGCCTTGTGAGCACATATTTCTTCTTACTTCAGCCAATCACAAAGGTGCCAATATCTACTTGTATTCCCATCCATATTGCATCACTAAGTTCTTTTATCATATTTGTTCATTGATTGATTCTTTGCCAATTGAATGTAATTTTCTTGTATTGCATTTATTGTTGTATTATTTTTCTTGATATTTTCAATAAAGCTCTTTGAAATCCTTTAAAAAAAAAAAAAAAAAAAAAAAAAAGGAGACCAGGTGATATAGTACTCTGATATATTTCCTCACCATCGCCAATGGCCAGAATATGGTTTAAGTCACATGTAAAGACAGGACCTGGATCTAGTACAGGAGTAGAAACACCCTCTGTTGGAAGGTATCGAATCTCATGCCTAAGAAATCCAGAACCAGAGATGATTTCTTGAGAGTTAGTACCCAACAATGTTGCTTCAGGATGTGAACACAGTCTATAATCTGGGAACATAGACCAGCCCTGCAAAGGAGCCTCGAGTAAAAGTTTGTTTAACTAACGAGTCTGCGATGTTCCTTGAACCAAAGCAGCCATGACCTTCATGAAGATCTTGGAGCAGATGCTATACCGAAGGGAAGAGTAGTAAACTGGTAGTGACTCCTCCTTAAAGGGATAGTAATGTTTCATAATAAAAGCAACTCTAATTAATCATCATAGTATCTGGACTTTGGAGAGTGTTATATCAATTCTGTCAGAGTTGTAGTTCAAGAGTAATTCAATGACAAAGTATCCTCCTCCTGTCCCTTTTACTGATGTAACACTGCTCAGCCAGATCAGAAGGGAGGTGTCCAGGTAGACTGCAGAGAGGGACCATCTTCAATTAAGATAAGGGAAAACCTGAAAAACTTGTCAAGGGGGGCAGGGCTTTCATTGTTCTCATAGGAAGAAGATTGTCCCCTTCTGTTATCTGTCTGGTCTATGGACTGGATTCCACATCTGAGAAGAGATGACTTACACTAGGTAAAAGGGGCGGGAGGGGAAACTTTGCTTGTCAATATCTCTCAAACCATAAAGGTTTGAGAGATAAGACTTATATCGTTCTTCATGTTTTTTTAATGCCTACAAAATAAAATAAAGATAAAATGAAGTATTACTATCCCTTTAATCATTTACGTGCTATGGACTTTTGTCCCTGTTATTATGTGGCACCCACCAGGACAGGGTGTTCTTGTCTATCTTGCACTCAGTCCTACTCATTTTCCTTGCATCCTATGTGTCTAAAGGCATCTATTCAAGGGGTTCTCCATTCTTCGTGCCCCTTTACCCCGTGTCAGAAACATTGATCCTGTCTAGAAGCGCCATTCTGTGTTGCTTTCAGATTCCTATGCAGAGGAAGTTGACACTGATGGGGAGGATATGGATTTGGGGGGATGCCCATGTGGAGGACACCTGCCCCTCTTATGAGGGGCTCATCAAAGCCGTGTTATGACTCTACCGGTTTCTGAAGCCTGTGATTCAGGGTCTTCCTCACCGGACATCTTCCAAAGGCGCAAAAATGATTCCTCCATTTTTCCTCTGCATCACTCTCTGGATCAGGTTATCCTGGAAGAGTGGAAGACCGCTTATAAGAGACTCTTTCCAACCTCTCTCCCATTTCAGCAGAGGCTTCTCCACCTACAGTTGATCCCCCAATACCTTGCCTCGCTAAAACACCATCCTGCCTTTATCAGATGCACTGGCTCTTAGGTTCGGGCTGATAAGTGCTTAGATTCTTTATAGTGAATTTTGTAGGCACTGGGGCTATGACTTGGGTCAGTAGAGCCTTGGCTATCCGGGGTGAACAGCTACCAGATTCCATCAGTGGGGATGTTCCCAAAGAGGAAGTTTTGGTTATGTTGTCCAATATTATGGAGGCCAATACATATCTCTCAAACCATAAAGGTCTGAGAGATAATACTTATATCGTTATTCATGTTTTTTTTAATGCCTACAAAATAAAATAAAGATAAAACGAAGTATTACTATCCCTTTAAGGCAAAAACTAGGAAGTGCTGGACATGAAAGTAAGCATCCTTGAGATCCATTTGTAGTAGTTTAATTTGTGTATTTATATATAATAAAACACAATTCCAATGGTTCGTCTGCTTTAGGCAGAATTTATAAAGAAAGCTAAATACAGAGGTTTATATTCCCAGAGTGCAATCCCGCCTTAGCTGCACCAGGCAACCCATTTCCCTTTTTACCCCTTTATTGCATTAACAGTTAATACACAGTTAAAGGGATAGTAATACATAATATGTAAAAAAATATATATATATAAATTGTAGTGTTTATCCCCCTGAGTGAAAAGGCAGCACTTTCACTGCTGAAAGGTGTTTTATTCAAAAGTTATTACAGCTCAAATTAGAATTTTTCAGGTGCAATATCACAGTGGCCTGAAATTGTATAGTGGCGCTGTTGCTACACCATCCTACGGACAGCTCTAGTCCGTAGACCATAAATCTCCACAGGATGGTGCAGCAACAGCGCCACTGTACAATTTCAGGCCACTGTGATATTGCACCTAAAAAATTCAGCTTTGAACTGTAATAACTTTTGAATAAAACTCAGTAGTGGGAGTTCCCTTGTTTTACTCAGGGGGATAAACCCTACAACATATTTTATTTTAACATTTTAAGTATTGCTATCCCTTTAAAACCAAAGTTACCCGAGATTACAAGCCTCAGCAAAACATGGAGGATTCCAGCACAGCACAACAAAAGGGGATGAGGGGTAGGTAGGAAGTGTGGGAGAGACAGAAGGAAGGGAAGGAGGCTGGAACCCCCCCAACAGCACAGGATTAGAAAGGAGAACCCAGAGCTTTTCATGCATACTTTTACACTCACTTTCTGGCGCCACCCTCCTTCTTTTGCTATTGGCTAAAGGTTATGAGCTCACAAAACCCGCCCCATCCATTTCCTAGTATGTGCAAAGTCAAGACACCAAGAAATTCCCCCGGACACAGTGTAGCGATGACAGATCACAGAGACTCTATCTTGAAGCGCATAGCTAGCACATTATGTTTAAGAAACTATAAGCAGCCACCATCCTTCTTAGGAACAACAAAACGACTGGAGTAAAATCCAGTAAATTGTTCTTGGGCTGGAATGGGAGCCAACACCTGCATTTCCAGCAGGAAGGATACTGCATCTGTTAACAGGACCCTGAGGAACTCTAGAGATCTATTCTGTACCCTTCTGAAATGACCCGCAAAACCCACTGGTCCGTCACTGAAGATTCCCATGTGTCTTGAATAAGATTGAGGCGACCTCTACAAGAAGAGATGACCTAAGAACCTGCAAGTTATGTGAAAGTGACCTTGTCAGCCTTAGTATTGTGTGCAGACCTTGTTCTGCCAAGCGTGTTTGGACCTCAGAGAAGGATGGGCCTGAAAATCCTTAGGGGCTTGACCCTTAGGCACCCAAAACTGGTGGGAATAATGAAAACCATGCATCTTCTTAGGAAAAAGGCATGTTGAGGTGTAATCTGAGACAAGACCATGCTTTTGCCTCCAGCAGCACCCCAGCTCATGCCCCAAAAAGTTGTTTTCCTACAAAGGGAAAACACCAGACTTTTTGGAAGATTGGTCAGCTGAGCAAATCTTAAGCCACAAAGTGTGACAAGCACCTATCAAAAGGGCTGAGGCTTTACCAGAAAACCGAACAACATTGAAGGCCACCTTAGTAAGATATGTATTGGCCTCCATAATATTGGCCAACATAACCAAAAGTTCCTGTTTGGGAACATCCCCACTGATGGAATCTGGTAGCTGTTCACCCCGGATAGCCAAGGCTCTACTGACCCAAGTCATAGCCCCAGTGCCTACAAAATTCACTATAAAGAATCTAAGCACTTATCAACCCGAACCTTAAGAGCCAGTGCATCTGATAAAGGCAGGATGGTGTTTTAGCGAGGCAAGGTATTGGGGGATCAACTGTAGGTGGAGAAGCCTCTGCTGAAATGGGAGAGAGGTTGGAAAGAGTCTCTTATAAGCGGTCTTCCACTCTTCCAGGATAACCTGATCCAGAGAGTGATGCAGAGGAAAAATGGAGGAATCATTTTTGCGCCTTTGGAAGATGTCCGGTGAGGAAGACCCTGAATCAGAAACCGGTAGAGTCATAACACGGCTTTGATGAGCCCCTCATCTGAGGGGTAGGTGTCCTCCACATGGGCATCCCCCCAAATCCATATCCTCCCCATCAGTGTCAACTTCCTCTGCATAGGAATCTGAAAGCAACACAGAATGGCGCTTCTAGACAGGATCAATGTTTCTGACACGGGGTAAAGGGGCACGAAGAATGGAGAACCCCTTGAATAGATGCCTTTAGACACATAGGATGCAAGGAAAATGAGTAGGACTGAGTGCAAGAAAGACAAGAACACCCTGTCCTGGAGGGTGCAACATAATAACAGGGACAAAAGTCCATAGCACGTAAATGATTAAAGGGATAGTAATACTTCATTTTATCTTTATTTTATTTTGTAGGAATTAAAAAAACATGAAGAAAGATATAAGTCTTATCTCTCAGACCTTTACGGTTTGAGAGATATTCACAAGTAAAGTTTCCCCTCCCGCCCCTTTTACCTAGTGTAAGCCATCTCTTCTCAGATGTGGAATGCAGTCCATAGACTGGACAGATAACAGCAGGGGACAATCTTCTTCCTATGAGAACAATGAAAGCCCTGCCCCCCTTGACAAGTTTTTCAGGTTTTTCCCTTATCTTAATTGAAGATTGTCCCTCTCTGCAGTCTACCTGGGCACCTCCCTTCTGATCTGGCTGAGCAGTGTTACATCAGTAAAAGGGCAGGAGGGGGACACTTTGTCATTGAATTACTCTTGTACTACAACTCTGACAGTATTGAAATAACACTCTCCAAAGTCCAAATACTATGATGATTAATTAGAGCTGCTTTTATTATGAAACATTACTATCCCTTTAACTTACCCATCTTCAGACTCCTGTTTTAAATACAAAAACTCAGAGAAGTCCAGTAATTGGGCACAGAGGTGCAATAAAGTCACCTCGTTCAGAAATACCCCCTGAGAACTGGTCAATCCAACCCCAGGGAAGCCAGTAACAGGAGCCCCTAATGGGGGGGGGTTATAGAGCTCAATACTTAACAATAAAATAGAAGTCTAAACTAAGAGAACAGTGCCAGCTTGCCCTTTGGGGGTGGGGGTAAAGTTGGAGGGAAAAGGGGAGTTTCTGCTGCAAATGATTGAAGTGCCCTGCCCTCTGGAGGAGAGAACTTTACCCCATGGTTCCTGTGTTCCACTTTGGATGTAAGAGGAATGTATTTGCATGCCATTCGGTACGTGTAACGGAGCAGGTGAGGATTTAGCCTTTATACAGAATCAATAAAATAAATTGTAGCCCTTTCACCCATTACTGAAAATTCAATCCCTTGAACTCTGGGGATTCCACGTAAACCAGTCTGAGAACCACTGATTTAAAGCGGTCGGCATGATCATGTGAACACCTGCTGTTAGTCCTGTGGAGCCCAGTAGTTATCACTTTAATTTACTGTACTACGGCAGTGAGGACCTGCTGTTCTCCCTCCTGTGGGGATTACAATTCATTGTTGGAGGGCTGAGGGAGATGTGTGGAGATACACAGACTGCCCCACCTCTATACAATGGGTATGTGTTGTGTGTGTTCTGCTTTGGGACGTGTCCTGCCCAGGACAGACAGATAACTGTGTGCTCTCCCAAGTACCCAGGTCGTCAAGAAGTTCCTGACTCCGCTACGCCTCTGAGTTACCAGGGTCTGTGAGGGAATGTAAAAGGGCAGCACTTACCTCTCTCTCCAGGTCCCACTCCCTCTCCTTCCTCTCCAGGTCATTCATTGCTCCACTCCAGTCTGCTGTCAGTTTCTGCAGATCTTCAACCAGCACCTTGTTGGCTTCTTGCGTGTGTTCCAGGTCCTCCCGGAGAAGAGCGTTCACTGCAGCCAAACCCTCACACCTAGAAATACGGAACAGTTATTGTTCTATATCACCGGGAGACACAGTAAAATAAACAGACACAACACAATAACCAGAGACACAGCACAATAACCAGAGACACAGCACATTAACCAGAGACAGAAAAATAACCAGAGACACAGCACATTAACCAGAGACACCGCACATTAACCAGAGACACAGCGCAATAACCAGAGACACAGCACAATAACCAGAGACACCGCACATTAACCAGAGACACAGCACAATAACCAGAGACACCGCACATTAACCAGAGACACAGCACAATAACCAGGGACACAGCACAATAATCAGAGACACAGCACAATAACCAGAGACACAGCACATTAACCAGAGACACCGCACACTAACCAGAGACAGAAAAATAACCAGAGACACAGCACATTAACCAGAGACACCGCACATTAACCAGAGACACAGCACAATAACCAGGGACACAGCACAATAACCAGAGACACAGCACATTAACCAGAGACACCGCACATTAACCAGAGACAGAAAAATAACCAGAGACACAGCACATTAACCAGAGACACCGCACATTAACCAGAGACACCACACATTAACCAGAGACACCGCACATTAACCAGAGACACAACACAATAACCAGAGACACCGCACATTAACCAGAGATACAGCACATTAACCAGAGACACAGCACAATAACCAGAGACACAGCACATTAACCAGAGACACAGCACATTAACCAGAGACACAGCACAATAACCAGAGACACAGCACATTAACCAGAGACACCGCACATTAACCAGAGACACAGCACAATAACCAGAGACACCGCACATTAACCAGAGACACAGCACATTAACCAGAGACACCGCACATTAACCAGAGACACAGCACAATAACCAGAGACACCGCACATTAACCAGAGACACAGCACAATAACCAGAGACACCGCACATTAACCAGAGACACCACACATTAACCAGGGACACAGCACAATAACCAGAGACACCACACATTAACCAGAGACACAGCACAATAACCAGAGACACCGCACATTAACCAGAGACACAGCACAATAACCAGGGACACAGCACAATAACCAGAGACACCGCACATTAACCAGAGACACAGCACAATAACCAGAGACACAGCACAATAACCAGAGACACCGCACATTAACCAGAGACACCGCACATTAACCAGAGACACAGCACAATAACCAGAGACACCGCACATTAACCAGAGACACAGCACAATAACCAGAGACACCGCACATTAACCAGAGACACCGCACATTAACCAGGGACACAGCACAATAACCAGAGACACAGCACATTAACCAGAGACACCGCACATTAACCAGAGACACAGCACAATAACCAGAGACACCGCACATTAACCAGAGACACAGCACAATAACCAGAGACACAGCACATTAACCAGAGACACCGCACATTAACCAGAGACACCGCACATTAACCAGGGACACAGCACAATAACCAGAGACACAGCACAATAACCAGAGACACCACACATTAACCAGAGACACCGCACATTAACCAGAGACAGCAAAATAACCAGAGATGCAACAAATTAACCAGGGACACAGCACATTAACTAGGAAGTGAGCACAATAACCATCTCCTCCAATCCCACAGACACAGAACAATAACTATCTCCTCCAATCCCACAGACACAGAACAATAACTATCTCCTCCAATCCTACTGACACAGAACAATAACTATCTCCTTCAATCCTACTGACACAGAACAATAACTATCTCCTCCAATCCCACAGACATAGAACAATAACTATCTCCTCCAATCCCACAGACACAGAACAATAACCATCTCCTCCAATCCCAGTGACACAGAACAATAACCATCTCCTCCAATTCCACAGACACAGAACAATAACTATCTCCTCCAATCCCACAGACATAGAACAATAACTATCTCCTCCAATCCCACAGACACAGAACAATAACTATCTCCTCCATCCCACAGACACAGAACAATAACCATCTCCTCCAATCCCACAGACACAGAATAATAACTATCTCCTCCAGTCCCACTGACACAGAACAATAACTATCTCCTCCAATCCCACAGACACAGAACAATAACCATCTCCTCCAATCCCACTGACACAGAACAATAACCATCTCCTCCAATCCCACTGACACAGAACAATAACTATCTCCTCCAATCCCACAGACACAGAACAATAACTATCTCCTCCAATCCCACAGACACAGAATAACCATCTCCTCCAATCCCACAGACACAGAATAATAACTATCTCCTCCAGTCCCACTGACACAGAACAATAACTATCTCCTCCAGTCCCACAGACACAGAACAATAACCATCTCCTCCAATCCCACAGACACAGAATAATAACTATCTCCTCCAGTCCCACTGACACAGAACAATAACTATCTCCTCCAGTCCCACTGACACAGAACAATAACTATCTCCTCCAATCCCACAGACACAGAACAATAACCATCTCCTCCAATCCCACTGACACAGAACAATAACCATCTCCTCCAATCCCACTGACACAGAACAATAACCATCTCCTCCAATCCCACAGACACAGAATAGTAACTATCTCCTCCAATCCCACTGACACAGATCAATAACCATCTCCTCCAATCCCACAGACACAGAACAATAACTATCTCCTCCAATCCCACAGACATAGAACAATAACTATCTCCTCCAATCCCACAGACACAGAACAATAACTATCTCCTCCAATCCCACAGACACAGAACAATAACCATCTCCTCCAATCCCACAGACACAGAACAATAACTATCTCCTCCAATCCCACAGACATAGAACAATAACCATCTCCTCCAATCCCACAGACATAGAACAATAACTATCTCCTCCAATCCCACTGACACAGAACAATAACCATCTCCTCCAATCCCACAGACACAGAACAATAACTATCTCCTCCAATCCCACAGACACAGAACAATAACCATCTCCTCCAATCCCACAGACACAGAACAATAACCATCTCCTGCAATCCCACAGACACAGAATAACCATCTCCTCCAATCCCACAGACACAGAATAATAACTATCTCCTCCAGTCCCACTGACACAGAACAATAACCATCTCCTCCAATCCCACAGACACAGAATAATAACTATCTCCTCCAATCCCACAGGCACAGGACAATAACCATCTCCTCCAATCCCACTGACACAGAACAATAACTATCTCCTCCAATCCCACAGACACAGAACAATAACTATCTCCTCCAATCCCACAGACACAGAACAATAACCATCTCCTCCAATCCCACAGACACAGAATAATAACTATCTCCTCCAGTACCACTGACACAGAACAATAACTATCTCCTCCAGTCCCACAGACACAGAACAATAACCATCTCCTCCAATCCCACAGACACAGAATAATAACTATCTCCTCCAGTCCCACTGACACAGAACAATAACTATCTCCTCCAGTCCCACTGACACAGAACAATAACTATCTCCTCCAATCCCACAGACACAGAACAATAACCATCTCCTCCAATCCCAGTGACACAGAACAATAACCATCTCCTCCAATCCCACAGACACAGAACAATAACTATCTCCTCCAATCCCACAGACATAGAACAATAACTATCTCCTCCAATCCCACTGACACAGAACAATAACTATCGTCTCCAATCCCACAGACACAGAACAATAACCATCTCCTCCAATCCCACAGACACAGAATAATAACTATCTCCTCCAGTCCCACTGACACAGAACAATAACTATCTCCTCCAATCCCACAGACACAGAACAATAACCATCTCCTCCAATCCCACTGACACAGAACAATAACCATCTCCTCCAATCCCACTGACACAGAACAATAACTATCTCCTCCAATCCCACAGACACAGAACAATAACTATCTCCTCCAATCCCACAGACACAGAACAATAACCATCTCCTCCAATTCCACAGACACAGAATAATAACTATCTCCTCCAGTCCCACTGACACAGAACAATAACTATCTCCTCCAGTCCCACATACACAGAACAATAACCATCTCCTCCAATCCCACAGACACAGAATAATAACTATCTCCTCCAGTCCCACTGACACAGAACAATAACTATCTCCTCCAGTCCCACTGACACAGAACAATAACTATCTCCTCCAATCCCACAGACACAGAACAATAACCATCTCCTCCAATCCCACTGACACAGAACAATAACCATCTCCTCCAATCCCACTGACACAGAACAATAACCATCTCCTCCAATCCCACAGACACAGAATAGTAACTATCTCCTCCAATCCCACTGACACAGAACAATAACCATCTCCTCCAATCCCACAGACACAGAACAATAACTATCTCCTCCAATCCCACAGACACAGAACAATAACTATCTCCTCCAATCCCACAGACACAGAACAATAACTATCTCCTCCAATCCCACAGGCACAGAACAATAACCATCTCCTCCAATCCCACAGACATAGAACAATAACTATCTCCTCCAATCCCACAGACACAGAACAATAACTATCTCCTCCAATCCCACAGACATAGAACAATAACCATCTCCTCCAATCCCACAGACATAGAACAATAACTATCTCCTCCAATCCCACTGACACAGAACAATAACCATCTCCTCCAATCCCACAGACACAGAACAATAACTATCTCCTCCAATCCCACAGACACAGAACAATAACCATCTCCTCCAATCCCAAAGACACAGAACAATAACCATCTCCTGCAATCCCACAGACACAGAATAACCATCTCCTCCAATCCCACAGACACAGAATAATAACTATCTCCTCCAGTCCCACTGACACAGAACAATAACCATCTCCTCCAATCCCACAGACACAGAACAATAACCATCTCCTCCAATCCCACTGACACAGAACAATAACTATCTCCTCCAATCCCACAGACACAGAACAATAACTATCTCCTCCAATCCCACAGACACAGAACAATAACCATCTCCTCCAATCCCACAGACACAGAATAATAACTATCTCCTCCAGTACCACTGACACAGAACAATAACTATCTCCTCCAGTCCCACAGACACAGAACAATAACCATCTCCTCCAATCCCACAGACACAGAATAATAACTATCTCCTCCAGTCCCACTGACACAGAACAATAACTATCTCCTCCAGTCCCACTGACACAGAACAATAACTATCTCCTCCAATCCCACAGACACAGAACAATAACCATCTCCTCCAATCCCACTGACACAGAACAATAACCATCTCCTCCAATCCCACTGACACAGAACAATAACCATCTCCTCCAATCCCACAGACACAGAATAGTAACTATCTCCTCCAATCCCACTGACACAGAACAATAACCATCTCCTCCAATCCCACTGACACAGAACAATAACTATCTCTTCCAATCCCACAGACACAGAACAATAACTATCTCCTCCAGTCCCACAGACACAGAACAATAACCATCTCCTCCAATCCCACAGACACAGAACAATAAACTATCTCCTCCAATCCCAGTGATACAGAACAATAACCATCTCCTCCAATCCCAGTGACACAGAACAATAACCATCTCCTCCAATCCCACAGACACAGAACAATAACTATCTCCTCCAATCCCACAGACACAGAATAGTAACTATCTCCTCCAATCCCACTGTCACAGAACAATAACCATCTCCTCCAATCCCACAGACACAGAACAATAACCACCTCCTCCAGTCCCACAGACACAGAACAATAACTACCTCCTCCAGTTCCACAGACACAGAACAATAACTATCTCCTCCAATCCCAGAGACACAGAACAATAACCATCTCCTCCAATACCACAGACACAGAACAATAACTATCTCCTCCAATCCCACAGACACAAAACAATAAACTATCTCCTCCAATCCCAGTGATACAGAAAAATAACTATCACCTCCAATCCCACAGACACAGAACAATAACTATCTCCTCCAATCCCACTGTCACAGAACAATAACCATCTCCTCCAATCCCACAGACACAGAACAATAACCATCTCCTCCAATCCCACTGACACAGAACAATAACTATCTCCTCCAATCCCACTGACACAGAACAATAACCATCTCCTCCAATCCCACTGACACAGAACAATAACCATCTCCTCCAATCCCACAGACACAGAACAATAACTATCTCCTCCAGTCCCACTGACACAGAACAATAACTATCTCCTCCAATCCCACAGACACAGAACAATAACCATCTCCTCCAATCCCACAGACACAGAACAATAACCATCTCCTCCAATCCCACAGACACAGAACAATAACTATCTCCTCCAATCCCACAGACACAGAACAATAACTATCTCCTCCAATCCCACAGACACAAAACAATAAACTATATCCTCCAATCCCACTGACACAGAACAATAACCATCTCCTCCAATCCCACAGACACAGAACAATAACCATCTCCTCCAATCCCACAGACACAGAACAATAACTATCTCCTCCAATCCCACTGACACAGATCAATAACCATCTCCTCCAATCCCACTGACACAGAACAATAACTATCTCCTCCAATACCACAGACACAGAACAATAACCATCTCCTCCAATCCCACTGACACAGATCAATAACCATCTCCTCCAATCCCACTGACACAGAACAATAACCATCTCCTCCAATCCCACAGACACAGAACAATAACCATCTCCTCCAATCCCACAGACATAGAACAATAACTATCTCCTCCAATCCCACAGACACAGAACACTAACTATCTCCTCCAATCCCACAGACACAGAACAATAACTATCTCCTCCAATCCCACAGACACAGAACAATAACTATCTCCTCCAATCCTACTGACACAGAACAATAACTATCTCCTCCAATCCTACTGACACAGAACAATAACCATCTCCTCCAATCCCACAGACACAGAACAATAACCATCTCCTCCAATCCCACTGACACAGAACAATAACCATCTCCTCCAATCCCACAGACACAGAACAATAACCATCTCCTCCAATCCCACAGACACAGAACAATAACCATCTCCTCCAATCCCACAGACATAGAACAATAACTATCTCCTCCAATCCCACAGACACAGAACACTAACTATCTCCTCCAATCCCACAGACATAGAACAATAACTATCTCCTCCAATCCCACAGACACAGAACAATAACTATCTCCTCCAATCCCACAGACACAAAACAATAAACTATATCCTCCAATCCCACTGACACAGAACAATAACCATCTCCTCCAATCCCACAGACACAGAACAATAACCATCTCCTCCAATCCCACAGACACAGAACAATAACCATCTCCTCCAATCCCACTGACACAGATCAATAACCATCTCCTCCAATCCCACTGACACAGAACAATAACCATCTCCTCCAATCCCACAGACACAGAACAATAACCATCTCCTCCAATCCCACTGACACAGAACAATAACTATCTCCTCCAATCCCACAGACACAGAACAATAACCATTTCCTCCAATCCCACTGACACAGAACAATAACTATCTCCTCCAATCCCACAGACACAGAACAATAACCATCTCCTCCAATCCCACTGACACAGAACAATAACCATCTCCTCCAATCCCACAGACACAGAACAATAACCATCTCCTCCAATCCCACAGACAAAGAACAATAACCATCTCCTCCAATCCCACAGACACAGAACAATAACTATCTCCTCCAATCCCACAGTCACAGAACAATATCTATCTCCTCCAATCCCAGTGATACAGAAAAATAACCATCTCCTCCAATATATATTGTTATCTTAGCCCAATCAAGATAATCCTGGACAATCAATGGGAGGCCTTGAAAAGGCAGGAATGTCTGTTCTCCCAAACTAGTCTTTAGCCCTCAGAATACAAGGATAATTTTTACAGAGACTACCATAATCCAGTTCATTATATTATGGTTGCTATTCTAGCCTTATTGTGCTCTGATGAGATCGCAGTGGGAGGGGTAGTTTGACCCTTCTTGCTCCACCCCCTTTACTAACCTCCGTTGCTCCTCCTCCAGCCTCAGTAAGCCCTCTCCAGCTCTGTGTCCCCACGGCTCTGGGACAGGAAGATAAGAGAAGACACAGGTGTGTGAGGGTTTATATGTGTCTATGTGTAGGTACTGTATGTAGGCAGGTGCCTACAGAGGTGGATGGTCGTGTTTCTTGTGGAGGTTTTATGATGTATTTTTTTAAGTGTGTATATATGAGTGCGAGAAGTGATTGTATTGTGTACCAGCGTATGAGTGTGTCTGTCCATCCTGTCAGTGTGTCTGTCTTTCTGTTTGGTTCATACCATGCTCCATTCCTGACTCTGCTGCAGCCTCTTGGTACCGATTCCTGTACTGTACAACCTGTGGGACAGAGAATGTACAGGGATCAGACAGACACACGTACACTGATACAGACACACATACACTGAGACAGACAAAGATACACTGAGACAGACACATATCTGTAAATGAGACAGACAAAAGATAAGAGACACAACAAGACGGATTTACACTGAGATGAGACAGACACATGTATGAGAAGATTCAATGAGACAGACAAGAGGTGAAATGCACAAAGTGAGATGAGAAACATACAATGAGACAGAGACATGTATGCAAGACAGATGACGCACACACAATGAGACAGAGACATGTATGACAAGACAGATGACGCACACACAATGAGACAGAGACATGTATGACAAGACCAGATGACGCACACACAATGAGACAGGCTTCAGTGTGATGACACAAACATGCTCTTTCTCTACAGCTCTCTCATCACCTTGGCCTGCAGCTTCTCTACCAGGACCGCCTGCCTCTTCTGGGCATCTAATGAGCTCTGCAGCTCCCTCCGCAGAGCCAGCCAATCGTGGCCAAGCTCCGCCCCTTGCGTCATCTTTGTGTCATTTCTGTCCATCTAAACCAGAGCAGAAGAAAGAAGATAGGTTACAAAGCTCCAGTCTCATCGCACCTCACATCCTACACCATGACATTTATAAGATCCAGGTCACAGGACTTCAGATCCTACACCATGACATATACAATACCCAAGACCAAGGACCTCACATCCTACACCATGGATGTATATAATACCTACCAGGACCTCACATCCTACACCATGACGTATATAAGATCCAGGAGACCTCACATCCTACACCATGATGTATATAATACCCAGGACCTCACATCCTACACCATGATGTATATAATACCCAGGACCTCACATCCTACACCATGATGTATATAAGATCCAGGACCTCACATCCTACACCATGATGTATATAATACCAGGACCTCACATCCTACACCATGATGTATATAATATCCAGGACAGCACATCCTACACCATGATGTATATAATACCCAGGACCTCACATCCTACACCAAGATGTATATAAGATCCAGGACATCACATCCTACACCATGATGTATATAATACCCAGGACCTCACATCCTACACCATGATGTATATAATACCCAGGACCTCACATCCTACACCATGACGTATATAATACCCAGGACCTCACACCCTACTCCATGATGTATATAAGATCCAGGACCTCCCACCCTACACATGATGTATATAATACCCACGACCTCACATCCTACACCATGACCTCACATCCTACACCATGATGTATATAATACCCAGGACCTCACATCCTACACCATGATGTATATAATACCCTGGACCTCACATCCTACACCATGACGTATATAAGATAAAGGACCTCACATCCTACACCATGAAGTATATAAGATAAAGGACCTCACATTCCTACACCATGATGTATATAAGATCCAGGACCTCACATCCTACACCATGACGTATATAAGATCCAGGACCACACAATCCTACACCATGATGCATATAAGATCCAGGACCTCACATCCTACACCATGACGTATATAAGATCCAGGACCTCACATCCTACACCATGACATATATAATACCCAGGACCTCACATCCTACACCATGATGTATATAATACCCAGGACCTCACATCCTACACCATGACATATATAAGATAAAGGACCTCACATCCTACACTATGATATTTATAAGCCTATGGGGCTGTATTATTACTGTATCACACAGGAACGCAGTATAAAGATACAGCAGGACAGATCTGTACAGAGGTCTATGGACTGTATTATTACTGTATCGCACAGGAACGCAGTATAAAGATACAGCAGGACAGATCTGTACAGAGGTCTATGGGACTGTATTATTACTGTATCACACAGGAACACAGTATAAAAGATACAGCAGGACAGATCTGTACAGAGGCCTTATGGGTCTGTATTACTGTATCACACAGGAACGCAGTATATAGATACAGCAGGACAGATCTGTACAGAGGTCTATGGGTCTGTCTTATTACTGTATCACACAGGAACACAGTATAAAGATACAGCAGGACAGATCTGTACAGAGGTCTATGGGACTGTATTATTACTGTATCACACAGGAACGCAGTATAAAGATACAGCAGGACAGATCTGTACAGAGGTCTATTGGGACTGTATTATTACTGTATCACACAGGAACGCAGTATAAAGATACAAGCAGGACAGGTCTTGTACAGAGGTCTATGGGGACTGTATTATAACTGTATCACACAGAAACGCAGTATAAAGATACAGCAGGACAGATCTGTAAAGAGGCCTATGGGACTGTATTATTACTGCATCGCACAGAAACGCAGTATAAAGATACAGCAGGACAGATCTGTACAGAGGTCTATAGGACTGTATTATTACTGTATCACACAGGAACGCAGTATAAAGATACAGCAGGACAGATCTGTCTATGGGACTGTATATACAGTCTATGGGACTGTATTATTACTGTATCACACAGTAACGCAGTATAAAGATACAGAAGGACAGATCTGTACAGAGGCCTATGGGACCTGTATTATTACTGTATCACACGGGAACGCAGTGTAAAGATACAGCAGGACAGATCTGTACAGAGGACTATGGGACTGTATTATTACTGCATCGCACAGGAACGCAGTATAAAGATACAGCAGGACAGATCTGATACAGAAGCCTATGGGACTGTATTATTACTGTATCGCACGAGGAACGCAGTATAAAGATACAGCAGGACAGGTCTGTACAGAGGTCTATGGGACTGTATTATTACTGTATCGCACAGGAACGCAGTATAAATATACAGCAGGACAGATCTGTACAGAGGCCTATGGGACTGTATTATTACTGTATCACACAGGAACGCAGTATAAAGATACAGCAGGACAGATCTGTACAGAGGCCTCTATGGGACTGTATTATTACTGTATCACACAGGAACACAGTATATAAGATACAGCAGGACAGATCTGTACAGAGGTCTATGGGACTGTATTATTACTATATCACACAGGAACGCAGTATAAATTGATACAGGAGGACAGATCTGTACAGAGGCCTATGGGACTGTATTATTACTGTATCGCACAGGAACGTAGTATAAAGATACAGCAGGACAGATCTGTACAGAGGACTATGGGACTGTATTATTACTGTATCGCACAGGAACGTAGTATAAAGATACAGCAGGACAGATCTGTACAGAGGTCTATGGGACTGTATTATTACTGTATCACACAGGAACGCAGTATAAAGATACAGCAGGACAGATCTGTACAGAGGTCTATGGGACTGTATTATTACTGTATCACACAGGAACTCAGTATAAAGATACAGCAGGACAGGTCTGTACAGAGGTCTATGGGACTGTATTATTACTGTATCACACAGGAACGCAGTATAAAGATACAGCAGGACAGATCTGTACAGAGGTCTATGGGACTGTATTATTACTGTATCACACAGAAACGCAGTATAACCCTTTGAGTGCCAGAGTGGTACGCAACGCATTGCTTTGCAATGCGTTGCGTACCACTCTGGCACTCAAGGGTTAGAGATACAGCAGGACAGGTCTGTACAGAGGTCTATGGGACTGTATTATTACTGTATCACACAAGAACGCAGTATAAAGATACAGCAGGACAGGTCTGTACAGAGGTCTATGGGACTGTATTATTACTGTATCACACAAGAACGCAGTATAAAGATACAGCAGGACAGGTCTGTACAGAGGTCTATGGGACTGTATTATTACTGTATCACACAGGAACGCAGTATAAAGATACAGTACAGATCTGTACAGAGACCAATAGGACTGTATTATTACTGTATCACACAGGAACGCAGTATAAAGATACAGTAGGACAGATCTGTACAGAGGTCTATGGGACTGTATTATTACTGTATCACACAGAAACGCAGTATAACCCTTTGAGTGCCAGAGTGGTACGCAACGCATTGCTTTGCAATGCGTTGCGTACCACTCTGGCACTCAAGGGTTAGAGATACAGCAGGACAGGTCTGTACAGAGGTCTATGGGACTGTATTATTACTGTATCACACAAGAACGCAGTATAAAGATACAGCAGGACAGGTCTGTACAGAGGTCTATGGGACTGTATTATTACTGTATCACACAAGAACGCAGTATAAAGATACAGCAGGACAGGTCTGTACAGAGGTCTATGGGACTGTATTATTACTGTATCACACAGGAACGCAGTATAAAGATACAGTACAGATCTGTACAGAGACCAATAGGACTGTATTATTACTGTATCACACAGGAACGCAGTATAAAGATACAGTAGGACAGATCTGTACAGAGGTCTATGGGACTGTATTATTACTGTATCACACAGGAACGCAGTATAAAGATACAGCAGGACAGATCTGTACAGAGGTCTATGGGACTGTATTATTACTGTATGACACAGGAACGCAGTATAAAGATACAGCAGGACAGGTCTGTACAGAGGTCTATGGGACTGTATTATTACTGTATCACACAGGAACACAGTATAAAGATACAGTAGGACAGGTCTGTACAGAGGTCTATGGGACTGTATTATTACTGTATCACACAGGAACACAGTATAAAGATACAGCAGGACAGGTCTGTACAGAGGTCTATGGGACTGTATTATTACTGTATCACACAGAAACGCAGTATAAAGATACAGCAGGACAGGTCTGTACAGAGGTCTATGGGACTGTATTATTACTGTATCACACAGGAACGCAGTATAAAGATACAGCAGGACAGATCAGTACAGAGGTCTATGGGACTGTATTATTACTGTATCACACAAGAACGCAGTATAAAGATACAGCAGGACAGATCTGTACAGAGGTCTATGGGACTGTATTATTACTGTATCACACAGGAACGCAGTATAAAGATACAGCAGGACAGGTCTGTACAGAGGTCTATGGGACTGTATTATTACTGTATCACACAGGAACGCAGTATAAAGATACAGCAGGACAGATCTGTACAGAGGTCTATGGACTGTATTATTACTGTATCACACAGGAACACAGTATAAAGATACAGCAGGACAGATCTGTACAGAGGTCTATGGGACTGTATTATTACTGTATCACACAGAAATGCAGTATAACCCTTTGAGTGCCAGAGTGGTACGCAACGCATTGCTTTGCAATGCGTTGCGTACCACTCTGGCACTCAAAGGGTTAGAGATACAGCAGGACAGATCTGTACAGAGGCCTATGGGACTGTATTATTACTGTATGACACAGGAACGCAGTATAAAGATATAGGACAGATCTGTACAGAGGTCTATGGGACTGTATTATTACTGTATCACACAGGAACGCAGTATAAAGATACAGCAGGACAGATCTGTACAGAGGTCTATGGGACTGTATTATTACTGTATCACACAAGAACGCAGTATAAAGATACAGCAGGACAGATCTGTACAGAGGTCTATGGGACTGTATTATTACTGTATCACACAGGAACACAGTATAAAGATACAGCAGGACAGATCTGTACAGAGGTCTATGGGACTGTATTATTACTGTATCACACAGGAACACAGTATAAAGATACAGCAGGACAGATCTGTACAGAGGTCTATGGGACTGTATTATTACTGTATCACACAGGAACACAGTATAAAGATACAGCAGGACAGATCTGTACAGAAGTCTATGGGACTGTATTATTACTGTATCACACAGGAACACAGTATAAAGATACAGCAGGACAGATCTGTATAGAGGTCTATGGGACTGTATTATTACTGTATCACACAGAAACGCAGTATAACCCTTTGAGTGCCAGAGTGGTACGCAACGCATTGCTTTGCAATGCGTTGCGTACCACTCTGGCACTCAAAGGGTTAGAGATACAGCAGGACAGATCTGTACAGAGGTCTATGGGACTGTATTATTACTGTATCACACAGGAACGCAGTATAAAGATACAGCAGGACAGATCTGTACAGAGACCTATGGACTGTATTATTACTGTATCACACAGGAACACAGTATAAAGGTACAGCAGAACAGATCTATATAGAGGTCTATGGGACTGTATTATTACTGTATCACACAGGAACACAGTATAAAGATACAGCAGGACAGATCTGTACAGAGGTCTATGGGACTGTATTATTACTGTATCACACAGGAACACAGTATAAAGATACAGCAGGACAGATCTGTACAGAGGTCTATGGGACTGTATTATTACTGTATCACACAGGAACGCAGTATATAGATACAGCAGGACAGGTCTGTACAGAGGTCTATGGGACTGTATTATTACTGTATCACACAGGAACACAGTATAAATATACAGCAGGACAGGTCTGTACAGAGGTCTATGGGACTGTATTATTACTGTATCGCACAGGAACGCAGTATAAAGATACAGCAGGACAGATCTGTACAGAGGCCTATGGGACTGTATTATTACTGTATCACACAGGAACACAGTATAAAGATACATCAGGACAGATCTGTACAGAGGCCTATGGGACTGTATTATTACTGTATCACACAGGAACGCAGTATAAAGATACAGCAGGACAGATCTGTACAGAGGTCTATGGGACTGTATTATTACTGTATCACACAGGAATGCAGTATAAAGATACAGCAGGACAGATCTGTACAGAGGCTTATGGGGCCACCAGTAGACATTACACAGTGATGCTGGATATTGTGATGCTCATCTCAATCTCCAATGGATTTCCCATTCACATGGACATAACTCAATATTCAGATGGCATACATGTTGGATGCCCCTACCCTCCCTGCAACAGGATTGGCAGGTAAATTGTAGCTGAAGGCTCCCTTGTTCTGTTACCATTGTTAATGAGCCCTAAAAACTGTGGTGCTATGGATTTCATTCATGCAGTAGAAATAAACTCTAGTTATAAAAAATACTGATATGCATACACAATGTGAGAGGCAATCAGCACAATGGCCTGTTCTACGGCTAGTCACCACTCAGATGCATTACGTTTTAGGTCTCTAGTGCCATTACAGAGGAGAAAGTTCCACATACGTATTAGACTATCCCACCCAAAAAGGGCAGTCCAGTTCCAAATTGATGGGCAAGTCCCCTCTGTACAGAACACCAGCTAACACCAGACATACATTTCGGCCTTGTTGGGTCTCATCAACAAGGTGCAGCTAGATTCCCTAGGCACTGAGAGCAAGGGGTCCAGGTCTGGATTCCCATTCACTCTTAGAGAGACACCCTAAGAGTATTCAAAATATACATACATAATGTAAGAGACTTCTGAGGACGATCAAACAGTACAATGGCCTGTCCTTTGACTAGTCACCGCTCAGAAGCGGTTTTAGCTCTCTAGTGCCATTACACAAAATACATTTCCATATACATATTAGACCAATTCTGCTCAATTCTAAAATAATGGGTAAGTCCCCTCTGCACAGGAACACCAGCTAACCCCAGACATACATTTTGGCCATTAGGCCACTTCAGTGAAGTAGAGATGAATTCGCTAGTCACTGAAAACAAGGGGTCCACATCTGGATTACCCTTCACACTTAGGGAGACCCCCTAAGAGTATTCAAAATACGCATACATAATGAGAGAGGCTTCTGGGAATGAACAACAGCACAATGGCCTATATGTATGTGGACATTTCTCCTCTGTAATGGCACTAGAGAGCTAAAACGTAATGCTTCTGAGCAATAACTACCCATAGGACACATCATTGTGCTGTCTGTTCATCCTCAGAAGCCTCACATATTATGTATGGTTATTTGGAATACTATTACGTGGCCTAGGAGTGAAGGGTAATCCAGACCTGGACCCCTTGCTCTCAGTGCTAAGGGAATTCAGTTGCACCTCACTGATGAAGCCCAGCAAGGTTTAAACATACATTGGAGGTTAGTTGGTGTTTCCGTGCAGAGAGGACTGTCATTTTGGGCGGGATTAGTCTAATATGTATGTGGAAATTTCTTCTCTGTAATGGCACTAGAGAGCTAAAACGTGGTGATTCTGAGTGGTGACTAGATGGAGAACAGGCCATTGTGCTATCTGTTCATCCTCAGAAGCCTCTCACACATTGTATGTATGTATAAAAAATACTGTGGAGCAACTTCTGTGCAGTCCATGTTCATTTATATTCTAAATACCCCTCCTTATAATAAAAAACCCCCCTAAATTTACAGCTGGAAGAAGATTACTGCACATACTCACTGTGCTTTCTGTCCCTAGACGAAATGAAATGAGTAAGGACAGTATATGTTTATTTTATACAGTACTGTCCAAAAGTTTTAGGCAGGTGTGCAAAAAAATTATGTAAAGTAAGAATGCTTTCACAAATAGACATGTTAATAGTTTATTTTTATCAATTAGCACAATGCATAGTGAGTGAAAAGAAGAAAAATCTAAATCAAATCTAATATTTGGTGTGACCCCCCTTCGCCTTCAAAACAGCATCAATTCTTCTAGGTTCACTTGTACAGAGTCAGGGATCTTGTAGGCATATAGTCAGGTGTATGATTAAACAATTATACCAACAGCTGATAACAATCATCATTGTAATATATAGGTTGAAACACAATCATAAACTGAAACAGAAAAAGCTGTGTAGGAGGAATAAAACTGGGTAAGGAACAGCCAAACTCAGCTAACAAGGTGAGGTTGCTGAAGACCGTTTAATGTCAAAAGTGATACACATGGCAAGACTGACCACAGCAACAAGACACAACATCAGCAAGGTCTCTCCCAGGCTGAAATTTCAAGACAGACAGGGGTTTCCAGATGTGCTGTCCAAGCTCTTTTGAAGAAGCAAAAAGAAATTATGAGGACCGTAGCAGTAGTGGTCGGACAAAGAATTAATGCAGCAGGTGACACATCATGCTTACTTCCCTTCCCAAATGGAAGATGTCCAGCAATTTCATCAGCTCAGAATTGGCAGAAAACAGTGGGACCTGGTACACCCATCTACTCTCAGAAGTGGTCTTCATGGAAGACTTAAAGGCAAAAAGCCATACTTCCGACGTGGAAACAAGGTCAAGTTACTCAACTGAGCATGAAGACACAGGAACTAGGGTGCAGAAAAATGGCAGCAGGTGCTCTGGACTGAGGAGTCAAAATCTGAAAATTTTTGGCTGTAGCAGAAGGCAGTTTGTTCTTCAAAGGGTTGGAAAACAGTACAAGAATGAGTGTCTTCAGGAAACAGTGAAGCATGGTGGAGATTCCTTGCAGGTCTGCAGTTGGAGATTTGGTCAGAATTAATGGTATTCTCAATGCTGAGAAGTACAGGTAGATACTTACCCATCATGCAATACCATCAGGGAGGCATCTGATTGGCACCAAATTTATTCTGCAGGATGACAACGACCCCAAACATACAGCCAAAGTCATTAAGAACTATCTTCAGCGTAAAGAAGAACAAGGAGCCCTGGAAGTGAGGTATGGCCCCCACAGAGTCCTGATCTCAACATCAGTTAGTCTGTCTGGGATTATATGAAGAGAGAGAAGCAACTGAGGCTCCTAAATCCACAGAAGAACTGTGGTTAGTTCTCCAGGATGTTTGTAACAACCTACCTGCCGAGTTCCTTACAAACTGTGTGTAAGTGTACCTAGAGGAACTGATGTGTTTAGAAGACAAAGGGTGGTCACATCAAATAGTGATTTGATTTAGATCTTTCTTCTGTTCCCTCACTATCATTTTGTTAATTGATAAACACAAACTATTAACATGTCTATTTTTAAAAGCATTCTTACTTTACAGCATTTTTTCACATCTGCCTAAGACTTTTGCACAGTATTGTATATATATATATATATATATATATATATATATATATACACAAGAAGAGGAGGATTACAGCACATACTGACTGTGCTTTCTACCTCTATATGAACTAAAATGAGCATGGAGAGTTTATGTTTATTTTATATATACCAAAACCCCCAGCAGAAGAGGATTCCTGCATGTACTGATTGTGATTGATCTCTTAGTATTCTAAAGCAAAAAATAAACAAACAAAACCCCAGAAATCTAAAGTTACCCTCTATGTTATAGATCCCACTCTAGTAATCAATGTATGAAAATGACAATTATAGTTCAGAGAACTTTAACTTCTCGACCACTCTAGTCTTTATTAGTGATGTAGTAACCAACATTGACTTCTATTACATTACAAACATACTGCGCATCAACAGCAAAATTCCTAAAAAACAAACCCAAAACAAACAGGTGTTCTACCAATACATCTATTTCTGGCTACAGACTAACAGTCACTGGAGTATCAAAAATGTAATAAATATACAAAGAGACTCTGCTGGAGCCTAGGCAATACATTATAGTCATTACTGATAAGAATATTCACTGACAATAATTTGCAAGAGTGTTTAAAGCAGCTATTAATAAGTCATCATGCGTTCTTTAAGCATATGGCGACTACCTTGAAAATACATCTTACCTAAAAAAACTGGCAGATTCTAAAGAAATCTTTACTCTTAGGAGACTGACGGACAGGTTATTGCAGTCTGAGATCCTGCGCCGTCAGTGCCTTCCGGTTACCATGTGGCACACTGCAATGCTTTACAGGAGACCGGGACTGACGGTGCAGGCGTGCAGACAAGATGTCTGCTCTGTTCCCTGCCTTCCGGTCTTCAAGGGTAAAGATTTCTTTAGAATCTGCCTGTTGGGACAAGCCATTGGCATTCCCGTTTTCTTTGCCGGGTCGATATTTAATGGAGAAATTGAAAGTTTGTAAGGCCAAACAGTCGTCCATTGCCCCCTGAAACCCGGTTAAGTCACACCAGGGGATTGTGGTCCGTGAATACAGTGAACTCGTGCCCAAATATGGCTGAAGCTTCTTGAGGGCCCAAACCAACACCAGACATTCTTTTTCCAAGGCTGCGTATACTGCTTCCCTGGGTAGTAGCTTCTGGCTCAGATAAACAACAGGGTGCTCGTCTCCTTCTGAGTTGACCTGGCTCAGTACAGCTCCTAATCCGCAGTCGGAAGCGTCTGTGTGAACCAGAAAAGTTTTGTTAAAATCAGGCGTTGCCAATACTGGTCCCTTCCCCAGCGCCGCTTTGAGAGCCTGGAAGGTGTGCTCACAATCTGAGGACCAGTCCACATTGCGAGGGAGCGCTTTTTTAGTTAGGTCGGTCAAGGGTTTGGCCAGGGTACTGTATTGGGGTACAAATTTTCTGTAATACCCAGCTGTCCCTAGAAAAGCAATTACCTGTTTTTTGGTTCTAGGGGTGTGCCAGTCTAGTATGGCTGCTATCTTGGCAGGTTCAGGCCACTGTTGTCTGCTCCCTAACTCTGTGTCCCAAATACTGGACCTTCCCCATCCCTATCTGGCATTTGTCGGGCCGCAGGCAAGGCCAGCCCGGTTGATCCTACCTAATATAGCTTCCAAGTGAAGCAGATGCTCTTCACAGGTGTCACTGAAGATAGTAATGTCATCCAGGTAGGCACAGGCAAATTCCTGTGCTCTGCCAGCAGATGATCCACCAGCCACTGGAAGGTAGCCGGGGCATTTCTTCATCCCAAATGGCATCACCTTGAACTGGTAGAGGCCAAAAAGGGTGATTAAGGTGGACTTGGCCACCGCCTAAGGGTCAAGTGGAATCTGCCAGTACCCTCTGCGTAGATCGAGGGTAGAGACGGCACCAGCGAGCCGGTCAAGCAGTTTGTCCACCTGGGGCATGGGGTATGTGTCAGTGACCATCCAATCATTGAGCCTCCGGTAGTCCACGCAGAACCGGGTGGTTCCGTCCTTTTTGGGTACCAAGACCACCGGGGATGCCCAAGGACTAACGGACGGTTCAATGACTCCTAGATCTAACACATCTTGTAACACCTGCCACATGCCTTTCCTAACTGCCTCAGGGACCCGGTACGCGAGTTGCCGTAGGGCCTCTGTCCCTGACGTGAGGGCCTGATGTTGGGTTAGGGACATGAGGCTGGGGTGTGGGGAGAACAGCTGGGGCCACTTCTGTACCATGTCCCTAACTTGTTGCTGGGGGGCAGTTAACTGTGGACCCAAGGTGAGGGAATCGCCATGCTTCACAGGCTAGGCGGCAGCCAAGAGGTCAGGGATGTCCTGTTCCTCCGGGTCGTCGCCCACCTGGGTGCATATGGCCATAGCTATCTCAGGGTGAGAGTGATATGCTTTCAAGGCGTTCACATGGCAGGTCCTGCGGTCCTGCTGCTTGGCCCCTTTGGCAATCACATATGTAGTCTCCCCTTGCTGGTAACCTGGTAGGACCCTACCCATTCGGTCTGTAGCTTATTCTGTTTGACAGGGTGTAATGCTAACACCTGCTGTCCTACCTGAAATTCTCTAGGTTGGGAGCATCTGTCATAGTACCGTTTCTGACTGCACTGGGCCTGATGGAGATGCTGATGGGCTAACCTCATGAGGTCAGCTAACTTATCCCAGAATTCTACCACATAGCGGACTGCCGGGTTTTCCTCGGAATCGCACTTGCCCTCCCGGTATTCCCGAAGGATGTTCAGGGGTCCCCGGACTCGTCTCCCGAACAACAGTTCAAAAGGGGGAGAAGCACGTGGACTCCTGTGGCACCTCCCAGTAGGTGAACAAGAGATGGGGCAAGTAATGCTCCCAATCTCGGTGCGACTCTGTGAAAGCCCAGAACATCTGTTTTAAGGTTCAGTTGAACCTCTCACAGGGGCCGTTGGTCTGGGGGTGGAAGGTTTTGGTGTGTATGGGTTTTACCCCATACAGCTCCCACACTTGGTGTAGAATCTCCAAGGTGAACTGGGCACCCTGATCGGACAGCAGCTGGGCTGGGAACCCTACCAGGACGAAGACCTTAAGAAGGGTGTCCGCAACACTTTCCGCTGTGATGGTGAAGAGCGCCACAGCTTCAAGATACCAAGTAACAAAGTCCACAATGGTAAGAATTAATTTCTTACCAGTACGGCTGAGCCGGGCTAGGGGTCCTATGATGTCAATAGCTACTGGCTGGAAAGGCTCCCCAATGAGGGGCAAGGGCTGCAAGGGGGCAGATGGATGATCCCCTCTTTTGCCTACCCGCTGACATATGTCACAGGTGCGGCAGAAGGTGCGGACACCCAAGGATAACTTCAGCCAAAAGAAAGTCGTGGTGAGTCGGTGCTCAGTGCGCCGGGCTTCCAGATGACCGGCTAGGGGGACGTCATGAGCTAGGGACAGAAGCGCAGCCCTATGCTGGAGGGCTCTAGTAGTTGTATGCGTGTGACCGGAGTGGCACCCTGACCACAGGTTTGGGTGCTGAGGTATAGTAACCCATCCTCCCAAATGAACTGTCCCCCCCCGACCTTATCTCCCCTGTGGCTGCCTTACGCCTGTACCCTGCCAGAGTGGGGTCTTCTAATAGGGCAGTGTGGAATTCTAGCAGAGGTAACCAAGCAATAGGGGCCTCGGAAGGGATGGGGGGGGTTAGGTGGTGATGGGCTTACCCTCTGTTGTTGTGCGACGGCTCTCGTAAGCACCTGGCAGTCCTCAGAGGTTCCCGTGGGGGCAAAGCGGCTCTGGAGGTGGCCCAAATCATTCCCCAGCAGGACATCAGAGGGCAGGCCGGGCATTACTCCCACAAGGAGGTCCCCTTGACCGGAACCCCAGTTCAGCTGGATGTTGGCCGTGGGCAACTGATAAATCTTCCCCCATCCATGCGGACCTCCACAACTTGATTGGTCTGATAGCGGGGGGACATGCAAGAGGGCTGTACCAGGGTGACCGTAGCTCCTGTGTTGTGTAATCCAGTTGCAGGGTTTCCATTGCTGAGAACTGGTTGTAGGTGCTGTTGGCGGTGGTCCAACCAAACTCCTTGTGTAAGAGCAATCTCATGGTAGGCACCCCATTCACAATGATCCCCTGGAGTCGATGTAACTTCCAAGGAAGCAGGCCATTTCGGGTCCTCTGGGAAAGAAGGATTGCCCCATGACCCTTCACTGGTGACGCAGTGAGTGGGCTGTGGGGCTGGTCAGGTGAGCTGAGGGGCCAAGTTAAACCATGGAGGTACCTGATACTTGGCGGCCAGGCCCCTAGATTCCTGAGGTCTGGCTGGGTCCCCCCTGCCATTTGGGACAATTCAGATGTCCTCTCTGACTGCAGGTATAGCATAAAGGCCCAGAGTTAGGAGCCTTCTGGGGTGGGGAAACAGCTGGAGGTGGTAAGGGCCAATTACGAGAGTGGTATGCAGCACTGTGGGGTGGTCAACTTCCCCTTTCTCCTGAGGGTCGCTGGGCCCGGGAACACATATTCCGGGTGTCCTCGTATTGGTCCTCCAACTGGGCAGCTTGGGTAACTGTGGTAGAGTTGCGATCCCGGACCAAGTCCCAAATAGGATCGAGAATAGTTAAGAAAAAATGTTCTAGCAGACTTTGCTGGCAACAGTCCTGAAAGGTCTGAGCCCCACTCCCCTGCAACCAATTCCGAGCGGTAAGCTCAAACCCATGAGCCCATTCAGTGTAGGTGTCCTGGGTCTTCTTCTGCATTTCCTGGAACGGCCGGCGATAAGTGTCGGGTGTAATGGCATACCAAGCCAACAATCTTCATTTGAATTCCCCATAGTCCCTAATGTCCTGGGCGGGTAAAGCCCGGTATGCTTCCATAGCTCTGCCGGTTAACTTTACGGAGAGAATAGCAGTCCATTGGTTTTGCTCAACTTCCCATAGTCGACACATCCATTCGAAGTTATGGAGAAATCCATCTATATCCCCCTGCATGTCGTTGAAAACCAGGAAG
This sequence comes from Rhinophrynus dorsalis, assembly GCA_037306005.1. NCBI lineage: Eukaryota > Metazoa > Chordata > Amphibia > Anura > Rhinophrynidae > Rhinophrynus > Rhinophrynus dorsalis. Next base: position 3,698,436 of record CM074724.1, read on the forward strand.
GTCTGATGCGTCACGGGTAGTCCCAATTTCCCAGACCAGAGAGGGTCTCTGTTGTCGAGGAATGGCCCAGGCATGGGGCCTCCGACAAACTCTTCGCACAGTCCTCTCTAGCCTGGGCCACGATCCGGTCAGCAATTTAAATCGATGGGTTAGGCCCGTAAAGTGGCAGTCTTTGTGTGACAATCCGAGTAACGGGATCTTCACCGTCAAACAACCACCAGGGTACCGTGTTGTCGACTACCCGTCGAGTCGGCCTGTAGTCGACAAACCGCCTTGTCGACCCCAAGGTTTAGGAATCATTGGAGAAAGATACTTGATGCTCCTCCGCGGGGAGTTCTGTCTGCCAGGCTAGCTCCGCTGCTTCCGCATCCATGTTAAGTAGAATCTGAATTAAGTCCTGCTTCCTTAATCCCGTGGTATCTTGCCCCCGTTGAGCAACCAGGTTCTGTAAAGTAGCCAAAGGAGCATGTTTGTACAACTCCGCCATGCTGCCGCCAGCCGGGTCCCCTGTTGGTGGTTTGGACCTCTTAGCAGAGAAGATCCCACCGGTGCCAACCAGTATAATGGGAACCCAAGACGCCGGGAAGTCCTGGGCTGTCGTAGTCGAATCTTCTCTCCTGCTAATGGCTGGTCAAAGTCGGATGCCGGCATCACAGAAAAACGGAGGGGTCGAACCGCTGCCAAGTCGGATATCCCAAAGTTCGACACCGAGTCGAACGCCACAAACTTGCAGAGTATTGCAGACAACCTGGGTTGGAGTCAAAGAGAAGCAGTTGTATCTCAAAAAGTAGAGTCAGCCAGAGTCGGGAAGTGCTGGAAGTGAATAGTGAAGTAGCCCTTGATGCCTCTCGGGGATGGGAGTCAAAGCGGACTCTTTAGACCACCCAGGCAAGCAAGACACTGGAGACTGCTTACTCTAACACGAAGAACACTTTATTGAACAACGGCAGGGTTTTTATACCCTGCTAACCACATCAAGCTTTAACCACATCAATCGATAAAGGCAGAGACATATGGTAGCATGCAATACAAAAGGCCAGACGGGATTAGATTATAACACAAAAGGGAACTCAGTGGGGTGCCTGTGAGTCAATAGGCTGCAATAAACATTGTGAGCACAAGGGCCAATGGTTACGACCGTTGTTCGGATAGTTCAAATTAGCCCGCTTTAACTGTGACCAATCCGTGTCCTAAGTCCTGTGTTGTCGACCAATCAGTTCAACACCTCGGGTCCTCTTTGTCGTACAACATTGTGTCGACGTTCCCGCCATCCCGGTAATCAGTCGACCGTGATTCGAAAGTACATGTTGAACCAAGGGTCGAAATACCATGTGGAAGGGGCCCTCCGACCTAGAGTCAGACACATATGTCTCATAACCGGGGTCGTTTAAGATCTTAAATGTGTAGACAGTCCTAATTGTCCCTGAATTCACCCCAGTTTGTAATAGTTCATGATGAGAACAGGGATTCCCTTCCGGATGCACAAAGTAATGGCTCATGGCCTGTTACACTACATATCTCCCATCTCTGATCCCTACTTTAAGGAACTCATTATCAGGCTCCATCAGAATCCTCTCTGTCATACCTCTGATCTATTCTCTTCTCCTCTGTTGTTATATCTATTATAAACTTCATACCTGGCTCTATCAGACTCCTCTCCAACACACCTATGATCTTTACATCTTCTCTCTTGTTATACTTACTACAGGAATCTCCACAGCTGGCTCCATCAGACTCCTATCATACCTATGAAATATAGCTCTTATCCTCTTTCATTGTGTCTATGCTATAGAACGCTCTACCAAGCCACATCAGACTCCTCTCTCTTGTTACATCTACTCTAAGGAACCCCCTACCCAACTCCATCAGACTCCTCTCTGTCATACACATGATCTACACCTCTTCTCTCTCTCTTCTTACACCTGCTCTATGGAATTGCCTCCCCTGCTCAAGCAAAATCCTCAAGAACATATCTATAATGTACACCTCTTCTTTAAGTAACTGCTTACCTGGCTCCATCATGCCTGGCTCCATCATGTTTGGCTCTGTCATACCTATGTTCTATAACTCTTCACCTCTCCATTATTACCCCTACTCTAGGGAACTGTCTACCCAGCTCCATAAGACTCCAACCTATCATACTTATGATCTACACCTCTTCTCCTCTCCTTTATTACACCTAATCTAAGGAACTCTGCATTTTTCTCCATTACACTCCTCTCTGTCAAAACTACTATCTACACATCATCTTCTCTCTTTTGTTACTCCTACTCTAGGGAACTCCCTACCTGGCTCCAGACTCCTCTCTATCATACATGTTATCTATAATGCTTCTCCTCTCTGTTATTACACCTACTCTAGGGAACTGCCTACCCAGCTCCTTAAAATTCTAACCTATCATAGTTATGATCTACACCTCTTTGCTATTACACCTACTCTATAGAACTGCCTACCTGGCTCTACAAGACTTCTATCTAACTATGATCTGCACCTCTTCTCCCCGGTATTACACCTACTCCAAGAAACTCCATACCCGGCTTCATCAGATTTGTCTCTCTCAATATACACCTCTTATCCTCTCCGTTATTACACCTACTCTAAGGAACGCCGTACTCTACTTCATTAGACTCCTCTATATCATAATGAACTACACCTCTTCTCCTCTCTCTTATTATACCTACTTTAGGGAACGTCATACCCAGCTCCATTAGACTCCTCTCTATCATACCTATGAGCTATACCACTTCTCTCTTATTATACCTACTCCCAACCTGGCTCCATTAGACTCCTATCCTATCTATGATCTACACCTCTTCTCCTCTCTATTGTCACACCTACTATAACAAACTCCCTACCCAGCTCAGTCAGACTCCAATTTATGTCCTACACCTCTCCATTATTATATCTACTATAAGGAACTCATTACCCTTCTCCATCAGACCCCTACTGTAGGAGATGGGGCAAAACGGTAAGAATGAGGTACCCACGGCCACATAATGCACTTTATTAGTAATAAAAAAAAGGACTAACACGCTTTATTAGTAGGTGCATAGAGATTCAGACACACAAATGGTATTAAATGACTGTACACTAGGAGCCCAAAAGCAATCAAGTAATTCTGGGACGAAATCAACCACACCACAGGGAAACACATACATATTTCCACTGATTTAAGAGGCTTTTATCTCCTACACAAACATTTTGAGAAACATCTTTACCACTCAAAGATTACATATAGATTTATGGGAATTTTGGAATGGATATTTCTCCCCTATGGTGCAGATGGTTTGCCCCAGAATTACTCCACTTTACTTTTGAACATTGGCCCTGAATACAAAATAAAATGCATAATAATTGTGAACCCACAGATCCATTGCAGCACCACTACACCAAAATGGGAGGGAACAAGACAAGAACATGACAAGTTTATGTCATTATGTTGCATTTTTGCTAAGATGCACTGTTCTCTTATTTATTTCTTTTAAAGGGATAGTAACCCCCTGAACAACGTGACGCCAAAAGAGAGCAATCGTGCAAACATACTGAACTCCCTTATTCCCATCTCTCAGACCTTTATGATTTGAGAGATGTAAGGCAAGACAGACCTCCGCTCCGTCCCCCTTCTGCCTGACCAGCTGTCGGCCGACTTTCGGCGGTTCTGAAGGAGCGCAGTCATCTAGATATCGCCGTATAATTACTTCATCAGAATGGTCTACAACATGTGCTTGCAAGCCAGGCACATGTTTTAGACCATACCGATGAAGTAATAATACGGAGATATCTAGATGACCTCGCTCCTGCAAAGCCGACATCTGGTGCTGGAAGCAGGATCTCATGATGTCCACTATGCAGCGGACACATGAGAAGAGGGAGGGAGCGGAGGTCTCTCTTGCCTTACATCTCTCAAACCATAAAGGTTTGAGAGATGGGAATAAGGGAGTTCAGTATGTTTGCACAATTGCTCTCTTTTGGCGTCACGTTGTTTGGGGGGGGGGGGGGGTTACTATCCCTTTAGGGAGGACTTATCACCTTTCCATGTTCTCCTATCAGAGGGATCCTTCATCCTGAAAGGATTCGCCTGTCTGTTCCTCCTTACCAATTTATCCCACCCGTCGGGTGGAAATGGACAGAAGGTGCAAAGAGGTGATTTTCTAGACAAGTCAGTAATTCATTATGCAACTCTATCAGACAGGTCACAGAACAAAGCTCTGAGATCAGATTCCCCAACTACTAAACCAAATATCTCTACAACTACTGACCTGTTCAGAAAACAAAAGAAAAAACTACGGGCAGCTTAAATAATTACATTTAATGAGACTATACGCTGCGTTTGTAACAAGTCCACTCCATAGATGAATGACCAGACTCCTCTCCCCCATATGCACACACCATGCTCCTCTCTCTATTCCATACCCACACACAATTCTCCACTCTCTCCCCTATACCCACACATTCTCCTCTCTATCCCTACTCATACAATATTCTCCTCTCTCCCTCCCATACCATTCTCCTCTCCCCCCCATACCTACACACCATTCTCCTCCCCCCCCCATACCTACACACCATTCTCCTCTCCCCTCCATACCCACACACCATTCTCCTCTCCCCCCCATACCCACACACCATTCTCCTCTCCCCCCCCATACCCACACACCATTCTCCTCTCCCCCCCATACCTACACACCATTCTCCTCTCCCCCCATACCCACACACCATTCTCCTCTCCCCCCCCATACCCACACACCATTCTCCTCTCCCCCCCATACCCACACACCATTCTCCTCTCTCCCCCATACCCACACACCATTCTCCTCTCCCCCCCATACCTACACACCATTCTCCTCTCCCCCCATACCCACACACCATTCTCCTCCCCCCCCATACCCACACACCATTCTCCTCTCCCCCCATATCCACACACCATTCTCCTCTCTCCCCCATACCCACACACCATTCTCCTCTCCCCCCATACCCACACACCATTCTCCTCTCTCCCCCATACCCACACACCATTCTCCTCTCCCCCCCATACCCACACACCATTCTCCTCTCTCCCCCCATACCCACACACCATTCTCCTCTCCCCTCCATACCCACACACCATTCTCCTCTCCCCCCATACCCACACACCATTCTCCTCTCCCCTCCATACCCAAACACCATTCTCCTCTCTCCCCCCCATACCCACACACCATTCTCCTCTCCCCCATACCCACACACCATTCTCCTCTCTCCCATACCCACACACCATTCTCCTCTCCCCCAATACCCACACACCATTCTCCTCTCTCCCCCATACCCACACACCATTCTCCTCTCCTCCCCATACCCACACACCATTCTCCTCTCTCCCCCATACCCACACACCATTCTCCTCTCTCCCCCCCATACCCACACACCATTCTCCTCTCTCCTCCATACCCACACACCATTCTCCTCTTTCCTCCATACCCACACACCATTCTCCTCTCCCCCATACCCACACACCATTCTCCTCTCCCCTCCATACCCACACACCATTCTCCTCTCTTCCCCATACCCACACACACCATTCTCCTCTCTCCTCCATACCCACACACCATTCTCCTCTCTCCCATACCCACACACCATTCTCCTCTCCCCTCCATACCCACACACCATTCTCCTCTCCCCCCCATACCCACACACCATTCTCCTCCCCCCCATACCCACACACCATTCTCCTCTCCCCCCCATACCCACACACCATTCTCCTCTCCCCTCCATACCCACACACCATTCTCCTCTCCCCTCCATACCCACACACCATTCTCCTCTCCCCCCCCCATACCCACACACCATTCTCCTCTCCCCCCCATACCCACACACCATTCTCCTCCCCCCCATACCCACACACCATTCTCCTCTCCCCCCCATACCCACACACCATTCTCCTCTCCCCTCCATACCCACACACCATTCTCCTCTCCCCTCCATACCCACACACCATTCTCCTCTCCCCCCCCATACCCACACACCATTCTCCTCTCTCCCCCCCATACCCACACACCATTCTCCTCTCCCCCCATACCCACACACCATTCTCCCCTCCCCTCCATACCCACACACACCATTCTCCTCTCCCCCATACCCACACACCATTCTCCTCTCCCCCCCATACCCACACACACCATTCTCCTCTCTCCCCCATACCCACACACCATTCTCCTCTCTCCCCCCCATACCCACACACCATTCTCCTCTCCCCCATACCCACACACCATTCTCCTCTCTCCCATACCCACACACCATTCTCCTCTCCCCCAATACCCACACACCATTCTCCTCTCTCCCCCCATACCCACACACCATTCTCCTCTCCCCCCATACCCACACACCATTCTCCTCTCCCCCCCATACCCACACACCATTCTCCTCTCTCCCCCCCATACCCACACACCATTCTCCTCTCCCCTCCATACCCACACACCATTCTCCTCTCTCCCCCATACCCACACACCATTCTCCTCTCTCCCCCATACCCACACACCATTCTCCTCTCTCCTCCATACCCACACACCATTCTCCTCTTCCTCCATACCCACACACCATTCTCCTCTCCCCCATACCCACACACCATTCTCCTCTCCCCCATACCCACACACCATTCTCCTCTCTCCTCCATACCCACACACCATTCTCCTCTCCCCTCCATACCCACACACCATTCTCCTCTCTCCCCCATACCCACACACACCATTCTCCTCTCTCCTCCATACCCACACACCATTCTCCTCTCCCCCCCATACCTACACACCATTCTCATCTCTCCCCCCATACCCACACACCATTCTCCTCTCTCCCCCATACCCACACACCATTCTCCTCTCTCCCCCATACCCACACACCATTCTCCTCTCTCCCCCCCATACCCACACACCATTCTCCTCTCTCCCCCCCATACCCACACACCATTCTCCTCTCCCCCATACCCACACACCATTCTCCCCTCCCCTCCATACCCACACACACCATTCTCCTCTCCCCCATACCCACACACCATTCTCCTCTCCCCCCCCCATACCCACACACACCATTCTCCTCTCTCCCCCATACCCACACACCATTCTCCTCTCTCCCCCCCATACCCACACACCATTCTCCTCTCCCCCATACCCACACACCATTCTCCTCTCTCCCATACCCACACACCATTCTCCTCTCCCCCAATACCCACACACCATTCTCCTCTCTCCCCCCATACCCACACACCATTCTCCTCTCCCCCCCATACCCACACACCATTCTCCTCTCTCCCCCATACCCACACACCATTCTCCTCTCTCCCCCCCATACCCACACACCATTCTCCTCTCCCCTCCATACCCACACACCATTCTCCTCTCTCCCCCATACCCACACACCATTCTCCTCTCTCCTCCATACCCACACACCATTCTCCTCTTTCCTCCATACCCACACACCATTCTCCTCTCCCCCATACCCACACACCATTCTCCTCTCCCCCATACCCACACACCATTCTCCTCTCCATACCCACACACCATTCTCCTCTCTCCCCCATACCCACACACACCATTCTCCTCTCTCCTCCATACCCACACACCATTCTCCTCTCTCCCCCCCATACCCACACACCATTCTCCTCTCTCCCCCATACCCACACACCATTCTCCTCTCTCCCCCATACCCACACACCATTCTCCTCTCTCCCCCATACCCACACACCATTCTCCTCTCTCCCCCCCATACCCACACACCATTCTCCTCTCTCCCCCATACCCACACACCATTCTCCTCTCTCCCCCATACCCACACACCATTCTCCTCTCTCCTCCATACACACACACCATTCTCCTGTCTCCCCCATACCCACACACCATTCTCCTGTCTCCCCCATACCCACACACCATTCTCCTCTCCCCCAATACCCACACACCATTCTCCACCCCCCCCATACCCACACACCATTCTCCTCTCCCCCATACCCACACACCATTCTCCTCTCCCCCATACCCACACACCATTCTCCTCTCTCCCCCCCATACCCACACACCATTCTCCTCTCTCCCCCCCATACCCACACACCATTCTCCTCTCTCCCCCCCATACCCACACACCATTCTCCTCTCTCCCCCCCATACCCACACACCATTCTCCTCTCTCCCCCCATACCCACACACCATTCTCCTCCCCCCCATACCCACACACCATTCTCCCCTCCCCTCCATACCCACACACCATTCTCCTCTCCCCCCCATACCCACACACCATTCTCCTCTCCCCCCATACCCACACACCATTCTCCTCCCCCCCATACCCACACACCATTCTCCCCTCCCCTCCATACCCACACACCATTCTCCTCTCCCCCCCATACCCACACACCATTCTCCTCCCCCCCATACCCACACACCATTCTCCTCTCTCCCCCATACCCACACACCATTCTCCTGTCTCCCCCATACCATTCTCCTCTCTCTATAGGTCTCATTGTCTCTCTCCCTCTCTCTATAGGTCTGTCTCTCCTCTCTGTCTCTATAGGTCTCACTCTCTCCTCCCCTCTCTCTCTACAGGTCTCACGTTTCTCTCTCTCTCTCTACATCTCACTGTTTCTCTTCCCCTTCTCTCTCTCTAAAGCTCTCACTGTTTATCTCACCCCTCTCTCTAAAGGTCTCACTGTTTGTCTCACCACTCTCTCTATATATAGGTATCATCACTGTGTATCTCACTGTCTCTCTCTATAGGTATCACTGTGTATCTCTCCCCTCTCTCTACAGTTCTCACTGTCTCTCTCTATAGGTCTCATTGTGTATCTCACCCCTGTCTCTGTAGTTCTCACTGTGTATCTCTCTCAATAGGTCTCACTGTTTATCTCACCTCTTTTTCTCTCTATACAGGTCTCACTGTGTATCTCAGTCTCTCTCTCTATATATATATATATGTATCATCACTGTGTATCTCACTGTCTCTCTCTATAGGTATCATCACTGTGTACCTCACTGTCTCTCTCTCTATAGGTATCATTGTGTATCTCTCCACCTCTCTCTACAGGTCTCACTCACTCTCTATAGGTATCACTGTGTATCTCACCTCTCTCTCTCTATAGCTGTCACTGTGCAAACCCCTCTCTCTCTATAGGTATCATCACTGTGTATCTCACCCCATTTTGAATCTCCCTCCAGTCTCTTCTGAGGCTGCAGCTGTCCTAACCTCTGACCCCTCACACACACCGCCCTGACCAACCACTTCCTGCCTAGCGGTCATGTGACTAGAACAGTCCTCCCATAGCAACCAATCATTCCCGCCCAGCAACCGGCCAAGGCCGGAAGTGCGGGCTGAGCTGAGTGCAGTGTTGGAGTCAGGCGCTGTGTTACAGCTGGGCAGACCCTGGCTCACTGGGGATGATGGGAAATGTAGTCTTTAGCAGCTAAAGAGCCTGGAGGTTGGCCTGCTCTCCACTAAATGATAATGTTGAACCCGTGTGGGTGAGAAATGTCTCCCGTTAACACTGTGCGGGGCCTCTGTATGAGGTGACATATACATTAGGCTGCACCTAATAACAAGTACAAGGAGAGCAGTGTGACACAGCTTTATCCCTGCTTAATACAGGGCTGAGCAACAATAACAGACCCTCCAGCTGTTGAACTCAAACTCCCATCATGCTTTGCGAGCACCAGCTTCAGGTCTCACAGGGCTGTATGTATAATACCTGAGCTGTGCAGTTCTAGACTAAACCAACTGCATCACAGGGAATACTTAACAAATCCCCCAGATTGACATCCATTTAAATGGGGCTTTTTATCCCCTGGAATGCTAGAGAGGTTGCCAACGTACTAGGATTCAAGAAGTTAAAAGTTCATATTAAGCTCAATTGGGATTTTTATCTGGCTGGTATGGTGCAGTTTTGCTCCTGAATTGCACAACTCCACGATTATACATCCAGCTCAGTGGGTCTACTATTTTATCAGCACCCCTTCCCCTCCCCCATAGTGCAGTAATTCCACTGCAGAGTATAACTTCTCTATGAATGTACTTATATTCCTAGTGCTATATGTTAGTGGAGTAATTAATGTGTAACTCTACTATATCCCCCAAAACCCTATATGTATTGATACGGCTTTGCCCGTGTGGTTAAAAAAACAATGAATGGCTTGTTGAATATTAAGTGATTAGCCCTTTTAGCTCCAAAAAGGTTTGCAATGCATTGCAAAGCACTGTTTCACAACTCTCCGTCTGATTGTGAGCATGTGACTGAGCGAGCATGTGTAAATGAGTGCATGTGACTGAGCGAGCATGTGTAAGTGAGTGCATGTGACTGAGCGAGCATGTGTAAGTGAGTGCATGTGACTGAGCGAGCATGTGTAAATGAGTGCGTGTGACTGAGCGAGCATGTGTAAATGAGTGCGTGTGACTGAGCGAGCATGTGTAAGTGAGTGCATGTGTGTTTTGGTTGTGTTACACTTTGCATATATCATTTTACCTATTGTGTATATCATTTTGCTTCTAGCGTTTGACATATATCACTTTATGAATAGCTTTGTTCATATAACATTTTGCATATAGCTTTGTGAGTATTGTGTATACAGTTTGGTATACTGCATATAGACTATAGCGCTGTGAGTATGGTGTATACAGTTTGGTATACTGCATATAGACTATAGCGCTGTGAGTATGGTGTATAGCGTTTGGTATACTGCATATAGAATATAGCGCTGTGAGTATGGTGTATAGCGTTTGGTATACTGCATATAGAATATAGTGCTGTGAGTATGGTGTTTACAGTTTGGTATACTGCATAGAGAATATAGCGCTGTGAGTACGGTGTATAGAGTTTGGTATACTGCATATAGAATATAGCGCTGTGAGTATGGTGTATACAGTTTGGTATACTGCATATAGAATATAGCGCTGTGAGTATGGTGTATAGTGTTTGGTATACTGCATATAGAATATAGCGCTGTGAGTATGGTGTATAGAGTTTGGTATACTGCATATAGAATATAGCTCTGTGAGTATGGTGTATAGAGTTTGGTATACTGCATATAGAATATAGCGCTGTGAGTATGGTGTATAGTGTTTGGTATACTGCATATAGAATATAGCGCTGTGAGTATGGTGTATACAGTTTGGTATACTGCATATAGAATATAGCGCTGTGAGTATGGTGTATTGTGTTTGGTATACTGCATATAGAATATAGCGCTGTGAGTATGGTGTATAGAGTTTGGTATACTGCATATAGAATATAGCGCTGTGAGTATGGTGTATAGAGTTTGGTATACTGCATATAGAATATAGCGCTGTGAGTATGGTGTATAGCATTTGGTATACTGCATATAGAATATAGCGCTGTGAGTATGGTGTATACAGTTTGGTATACTGCATAGAGAATATAGCGCTGTGAGTACGGTGTATAGAGTTTGGTATACTGCATATAGAATATAGCGCTGTGAGCACGGTGTATACAGTTTGGTATACTGCATATAGAATATAGCGCTGTGAGTATGGTGTATAGCGTTTGGTATACTGCATATAGAATATAGTGCTGTGAGTATGGTGTATACAGTTTGGTATACTGCATAGAGAATATAGCGCTGTGAGTACGGTGTATAGAGTTTGGTATACTGCATATAGAATATAGCGCTGTGAGTATGGTGTATACAGTTTGGTATACTGCATATAGAATATAGCTCTGTGAGTATGGTGTATAGTGTTTGGTATACTGCATATAGAATATAGCGCTGTGAGTATGGTGTATAGAGTTTGGTATACTGCATATAGAATATAGATCTGTGAGTATGGTGTATAGAGTTTGGTATACTGCATATAGAATATAGCGCTGTGAGTATGGTGTATAGCGTTTGGTATACTGCATATAGAATATAGCGCTGTGAGTATGGTGTATACAGTTTGGTATACTGCATATAGAATATAGCGCTGTGAGTACGGTGTATAGAGTTTGGTATACTGCATATAGAATATAGCGCTGTGAGTACGGTGTATAGCGTTTGGTATACTGCATATAGAATATAGCGCTGTGAGTATGGTGTATAGCGTTTGGTATACTGCATATAGAATATAGCGCTGTGAGTATGGTGTATACAGTTTGGTATACTGCATATAGAATATAGCGCTGTGAGTATGGTGTATAGAGTTTGGTATACTGCATATAGAATATAGCGCTGTGAGTACGGTGTATAGCGTTTGGTATACTGCATATAGAATATAGCGCTGTGAGTACGGTGTATAGAGTTTGGTATACTGCATATAGAATATAGTGCTGTGAGTACGGTGTATAGAGTTTGGTATACTGCATATAGAATATAGCGCTGTGAGTATGGTGTATAGAGTTTGGTATACTGCATATAGAATATAGCGCTGTGAGTACGGTGTATACAGTTTGGCTTATAGCGGTTGGTGTATTGTGCATAGCGTTGTGCATTTGGTGTATATATCATTTGGCATATTGAGTTTGTCAAACTTCCTTTTGCTTTGGCATATTGCGTGTGGCTATATCTTGTTGCATATTGCATACAGCATTTGACATATAGCGTTTTTTTTAGTACATAGTGTATAGCGTTTGGGGTATGGTCTATAACATTTGGCGAATTGCATTTTGCATTTTTGTGTTTTTCATCTGGTGTATTGCTTTTTTTGCATTTTTGTGTTTTTCATCTGGTGTATTGCTTTTGGCGGATTGTGTATAGCAGATAGCATTTGGCATATCATGTTTTGAGTATAGCATGTCGTTATGCATATAGAATACTGCATACAGCGTTTTGTGTATTGAGTGTAGCTCTTTGTGTATTGCATATTACATTTTGAGTATAGTGTGTTGCATATAACATTTTGCATATTGCGTCTGGCCTATAGTGTAATACATTTGGCATTTTGTGTTTGGTGATAGTATTTTGAATATACCATTTTGTGTTTGGCATATTGCTTATAGAGTTTTGAGTATAGCGTATAGGGTTTTACACATACCACTTTGTTTATATTGTTTTGCATATTGCATTTTGTGTACAACGTTATGCATACAGCATTTTGCGTTTGATGTATTGCATATTGCGTTTTGTATATTTTCTTTAACATTTTGTGTATTGCATTTGGCATTTACCGTATTGTTTTTGGCGTATTGTGTTTGGCTTATTGTCTTTGGCTTATAACATTTGGTGTATAGTGTTTTGCGTTGTGCATTTTGCCTTGTGTGTGTGTATTGTGTGTGTGTATTGTGGGTGTGTGTTCATTGTTGCCCCTGCATCTCCTTGCAGAAATTTGGACACAAGTGACCAGTGGGGCTATGCCCCCAGGGTCACTCCTGTCAAATCAGGCCCCAATGGTTGGGCCAATAGAACAGGAAATATAGAGGAGATTTGAATAACTCCTCCATCTTGCCAACCCTGTGTTTGTCCTGAGACAGACATAAATTAAGTCATATGCAAATCGTGTCTATGCAGGGTGCAAGGAGCAAAATTTCCAAGATGAGTATATATATATATATATATATATATATATATATATGATTATTGCACAATAAATTCTTTATATTATAGAAACAAGACCCACGGGTGCTGCCCTCTTTTGTCCATATATATATATATATATATATATATAAAGGAAATGCTGGTTGGTGGCACTCACTGTTAAATTCACGTTGATGCCTGGGTGCAGATCAGACGAAGAGTTAAATCCAAAGTTTAAGAGTAATAGACCGCACTCACAGGAACTTGCAGCAAAGAAATAAAGTGGTGTTTATTGAAAATCGACGTTTCGGCTATATTACATAGCCTTTATCAAGATGATTGATAAAGGCTATGTAATATAGCCGAAACGTCGATTTTCAATAAACACCACTTTATTTCTTTGCTGCAAGTTCCTGTGAGTGCAGTCTATTACTCTTAAACTTTATATATATATATATATATACATACACACACAAAAGAGGCTGAAGCACACACAGGGCTTCTAAAGGGTTAATTTATTCTCAAAAGATCAACGTTTCGGCCAGACTCAGCTGGCCTTCCTCAGGACATAAACACTCATGTATGTAGATATTATCCATAGAGAACTATGACATCGGGAGCACACCTTCCTGGCAGAGTCACCCAAAACTAAGACACCAGACTAAATTGATCCAATATCTCTCAACCCGCACTGTACCAGTGTAGCATATTATGGTCCATTCCGTCAGCATGGCTTTATAACAAAAACAATGGCCCTCAATCCCCGCAGGCAAGCGATGTACTTCCTACGACAGTGGGAAAACCAGCTCAGTGGCAGAGGGTGCTGAGAGTGACCGGTTTATCAGGCTGCCTTTGGTGTCTAGACATTGGAATTCTACTCATGAGTATGGTTTTGCACTTAGAGGAACTCGTACAAGAGCTAAATAACAACAATTGTACATTATCTGTTTATGTGTAAAACGATGAAGATTTAATAAAATTAGAAGATGGACACTGGCTTTACCAAGGATGACGATGTGGAGGAATCAAACGACAGGATGAATCGTAAAAGTAGAAAGTATTTCTAAAAATATCACTTTCTGTGCTAGCAAAATAAACAGTCACTATGTTCTCCAAATCATTCAAGTTTATTCCCCTAAAATTAGCCACAATGATAAAGAAGTACATGATGATTTATTTCACTTCTACAAACAGGACAATTACCACTACAAATGTATAATGGGAGATCTCAGTGCAACAATTGGTAAGATCCAAAATGGTGAAAAGTCAACTGGACTACATCGAACTGGAAAAAAGAGACGACAGAGGCAACCAACTGATCAAATTTGCAGAAAATCTAAATTAGTACATCATGAATTCATTCTGCAGGAAAAAGGCCCACAGAAAACACACACATATCATTCAGAAAAGGTTTTCAAGCTGAACTACCACCCCATAACAACAATGACCCACATAATTCCCCATCTGGTGACTAGCTGCTCAGAAGCGCTAGTCGCCAGAATTAATACCACGTTAAAGAGAATTCGCCATTGTTCCGGGACTGACAGACAGGACAGAGCGCAGACATCTTTCCACAGTGACGTCTGCACGTCTGCGCTGTCAGTCCATTTTGGAGCCGAACGGCTCTTAGCAACGCCTCCTAGAGCCAGCTGGGACTGACAGCTCAGGCGTGCAGACGTCACTGTGGAAAAATGTCTGCGCTCCGTCCTGCCTGTCAGTCCCGGAACAATGGCGAATTCTCTTTAATGTGGTATTCTGATGAATTATGTGGGGAAATGTTGCTGTGGGGTGGTAATACCACTTTAAATAAGCATTTGCTTAAAAAGAAATTTGGTGTTTTATATATGACTTAAAAAACCTATATGTTGTATTACCCATTTGTTATTTAATAGACTAGGTTTTGAGTTATTTAGATGTATAGATGATGGTATCTAAAGCCGTGCAGGAACTTCCTCTCTTATCCCTATATTACCTCCCCCACTCACTGACACCATTCAGCAACGCACTGCCCACCTCCCCTAGCACTGATTTTGTGTCTTAGACCTACATTACCTTGCACTCACTGACACTGCTCAGTAATGTATTACCAACCTCCCCAAGCACTGACATCCTGTCTTAGCCCCTACATTACCTCCCCACTCACTGACACTGCTCAGTAATGCATTACCAACCTCCCCAAGCACTGACTTCCTGTCTTATCCCTACATTACCTCCCCACTCACTGACACTACTCAGCAATGCATTACCCACCTCCCCTAGCACTGACTTCCTGTCTTATCCCTACAGTACCGCCACTCACTGACACTGCTCAGCAATGCATTACCCACCTCTAGTACTGACTTCCTGTCTTATCCCTTCATTACCTCCCCACTCACTGACACTGCTCAGTAATGCATTACCAACCTCCCCAAGCACTGACTTCCTGTCTTATCCCTACATTACCACCCCACTCACTGACATTGCTCAGCAATGCATTACCGAACTCCCCTAGCACTGACTTCCTGTCTTATCCCTACATTACCTCCCCCACTCACTGACACTGCTCAGTAATGTATTGCCCACCTTCCCCAGCATTGACTTCCTGTCTTATCCCTACAGTACCGCCACTCACTGACACTGCTCAGCAATGAATTACCCACCTCTAGTACTGACTTCCTGTCTTATCCCTTCATTACCTCCCCACTCACTGACACTGCTCAGCAATGCATTACCCACCTCCCCTAACACTAACTTCCTGTCTTATCTCTACTTTGCCTTCCCACTCACTGACATTGCTCAGTAATACATTACTCACCTCCCTTAGCACAGACTTCCTGTCTTATCCCTACTGTTACGGGTGTGGGTTGTGTGACGGAACGCCATCACTTGTGAACCAGGGTCTCTTTTGGTTTGGGGGGGGGCCTGGACTGGAAGCAGCCATTTGGCCATACAGAATCATGGGCCAAACTACAAAATGGAGAAGGGTGTCAGCCAGACTCCAGGGTGGCACTAGGCCTGAGACCCTATTATGTATTGGGGGGTGGGGCAGTGACTACCTGGGACAGTATCTGGAGACTGGGAGTCAAATGTCCTATTGCCTCACCCATTGTGTGCTGTGTTATTGTTTAAATGCAAAGTAGGTTTCCTGGGGTTATGTGGTTCCATTTGTTGGTTTGTGAAACTGATTGTATTATGTCAGTCACTGATGTAATTACCTGAGCAGACCTGATAGAGGGCTGTGTGTTTTGTATTCTATTGTGTGTTAATGTATTTAAGTCTCAGCAAGACTGGTGGTGTTGTGAATCTTATTTGCTATTGGTTGACTGTGATCACAAACCTGTATATAAACCTTGTATGTGTCCAAATAAAGTGTTCTTGTTCTACCCTCAACACTGGTCCTGTCTAGTGATTGAGGGAACCAGCGATACCAGAGCTGAAGTTTGGGAGGCAGTGGTACTGCGACAGCTGGCGTGACGGTGGTACTGACCTGCTGTACTGGGACTCACGTCACATTTGGTGGCAAGCGACGGGATTCGATTTTTCCACAAGGAGCCAGGGCTGAGACCAGCATCCAAGGGGAGATATAGCCATCAGGCTTGACCCCGGTCTCAGCAGCACAGGGAGACCAGCATCCAGGGGGAGATATAGCCACCTGGCTTGACCCCGGTCTCCACGGTGCCGCAAGCAGTGAATGGAGCGGCGTTACGACGGCCTAAAACGTAGCACCTTGAAGGACTTGCTTGAATCACGAGGACAGGCTGCCAGCAACAAGCCCAAGGCAACCCTAATTGCAGAACTCATGGAGGGGGACCGCAGCAGCCCTGCTCGATCCGAGACATCCCAGGCCTCTGAGTTACAGCGAGAGGTACAGTGGCGCCTGGCACTGTACGGCGACAACCCTCCCCATGAGGTGATTGACAGAGTTCTGGCAGATGCAACCCGACTACGGGCACTGGAATTACAGCGGGACACTAGGGAATCGACCCCCTCGGACCGGGTGGAAACCAGGGGGCGGAAAAAAATCCCTTACCAGGCCTTCCCAAAGTTTGAGGATGACAAAGATGATCTGGACCGATTCATCCAGATCTTTGAAAGGCAGTGTGGCCTCCAAGAGGTGGATGAAGCAGACTGGGTAACACTACTGGTGAGTCGGCTCACGGGTCGGGCCGCGGAAGCATACGAGGCCATACCGGAGGAGGACTGTAGAGACTATGGACAGGTTAAGCAAAGATTGCTGGCCCGATATGGAATCACTCCGGAGGCTCACCGGGTAAAGTTTCGCAGTCTAAGGCGGAAAGAGGGACAGTCCTGCACAGAGTGGGTGCATCGCATGATCCGGGCGGCAGAAGGATGGATTAAGGGTTGTCAGGCTACCACGGTCAATGAGGTACTGCAGCTACTGGTGCTGGAACAATTCTATGAACATGCCCCCTTGGCTGCAAGGGATTGGGTACGAGATCGCAAGCCAATTACCGCAGACCAAGCCGCGGTGTTAGCCGACCAATATCTGGATGCAAGACGGACTGTGACTCCTGAAACTCGGGCTCCACCAGCCCGTTATGTACCTCCCCAGCCCGAGTGCCTCCACCGGTACGACCCTTGACAACTGGCCCTCCAACCAGACCCAGTGTCTCCGGTCCCTCACGGGCGGCACACACTAGATGCTATGGGTGTGATCAGCTTGGACACATGCGGAGCAACTGCCCGAACCGTCCTGGCCGGGACTCAGGAGCTAGACCTTACATCACGGGGGCGCGAACCAGTGCACATTGTGTCAGGCAGGAAGACATTCATCCGACCAGAGGATGGACAGAGGAGGAGTGGGGACTGTTGCACGAAGCAGACCCCGTCCAAGCAGCAGCCAGCGACAACCGGGCCCATCATCGGCAGGCGGTTTGGGTCAATGGACAGCCAGCCCAAGGTTTAAGGGACACAGGAGCTACCATCACTCTGATCCAACCCCAGCTTGCCGACCCCCGCAACCAGACGGGCCGATCCATAGTTGTCCGGGTGGCAGGAGGGAAAGTGCACCGGATCCCCACGGCCCATATCCACCTGGACTGGGGAGTTGGGGCTCGTAATGTGGAAGTAGGGGTCATGCGCAACTTGCCAGCTGAGGTGTTGTTGGGGAATGATTTGGGCCACCTCATCTCCACCTACAGTGCCAACCTCCAGGACCCTGCTGCCTGCGCGGCCGTGACCCAACAACAGTCCAGAAGAGCTGACATTCCCGCTGTGCCCAACGCTCAGACACCTCTGCTTTTGGATTGGGAGCCGTACTAAGCCAAGTGGGACCTGATGGTCGTGAGCATCCGGTGATCTACATTAGCCGAAAACTGCTGCCCCGGGAAGTGGGGTACGCCACCGTGGAAAAGGAGTGTCTGGCCTTGGTATGGGCCCTCAAGAAACTGCAGCCCTATTTGTATGGTCGCTCCTTTACGGTCCTCACCAACCACAACCCTTTAACCTGGCTTAATCGAGTTTCCGGGGATAAGGGCAGACTATTGCGATGGAGCCTAGCCTTGCAGCCCTATAATTTTACTATCCAATACCGCCCGGGCAGCCAAAACGGAAATGCAGATGGCTTGTCCCGTCAGTCGGAGCTGGAGACATAGGAAGACTTTGTTCCGGTCAGCCCCAAGTAGACCCGTGGAGGATCTAGCCGGGTCTGCCGGACTGGAGGGGGGGAGCCATGTTACGGGTGTGGGTTGTGTGACGGAACGCCATCACTTGTGAACCAGGGGCTCTTTTGGTTTGGGGGGGGGCCTGGACTGGAAGCGGCCATTTGGCCATACAGAATCATGGGCCAAACTACAAAATGGAGAAGGGTGTCAGCCAGACTCCAGGGTGGCACTAGGCCTGAGACCCTATTATGTATTGGGGGGTGGGGCAGTGACTACCTGGAATGGTATCTGGAGACTGGGAGTCAAATGTCCTATTGCCTCACCCATTGTATGCTGTGTTATTGTTTAAATGCAAAGTAGGTTTCCTGGGGTTATGTGGTTCCATTTGTTGGTTTGTGAAACTGATTGTATTATGTCAGTCACTGATGTAATTACCTGAGCAGACCTGATAGAGGGCTGTGTGTTTTGTATTCTATTGTGTGTTAATGTATTTAAGTCTCAGCAAGACTGGTGGTGTTGTGAATCTTATTTGCTATTGGTTGACTGTGATCACAAACCTGTATATAAACCTTGTATGTGTCCAAATAAAGTGTTCTTGTTCTACCCTCAACACTGGTCCTGTCTAGTGATTGAGGGAACCAGCGATACCAGAGCTGAAGTTTGGGAGGCAGTGGTACTGCGACAGCTGGCGTGACGGTGGTACTGACCTGCTGTACTGGGACTCACGTCACACCTACATTACCTCCCCACTCACTGACACTGCTCAGCAATGCATTACCCACCTCCCCTAGCACTGACTTCCTGTCTTATCCCTACATTACCTCCCCACTCACTGACACTGCTCAGCAATGCATTACCTACCTCCCCTAGCACTGACTTCCTGTCTTAGCCCTACATTACCTACCCCACTCACTGACATTGCTCAGCAATGCATTACCCACCTCCCCTAGCACTGACTTCCTGTCTTAGCCCTACATTACCTACCCCACTCACTGACATTGCTCAGTAATGCATTACCCACCTCCCCTAGCACTGACTTCTTGTCTTATCCCTACATTTCCTCCCCACTCACTGACACTGCTCAGCAATGCATTACCCACCTCCCCTAGTACTGACTTCCTGTCTTATCCCTACATTACCTACCTCACTCACTGACACTGCTCAGCAATGCATTACCTACCTCCCTTAGTACTGACTTCCTGTCTTATCCCTACATTACCTCCCCACTCACTGACACTGCTCAGCAATACATTACCCACCTCCCCTAGCACTGACTTCCTGTCTTATCCCTACATTACCTCCCCCACTCACTAACACTGCTCAGTAATATATTGCCCACCTCCCCTAGCACTGACTTCCTGTCTTATCCCTACATTACCTCCCCACTCACTGACACTGTTCAGCAATGTATTACCCACCTCCCCTAGCACTGACTTCCTGTCTTATCCCTACATTATCTTCCCCACTCACTGACACTGATCAGCAATGCATTACCCACCTGCCCTAGCACTGACTTCCTGTCTTATCCCTACATTACGTCCCCCACTCACTGACATTGCTCAGCAATGCATTACCCACCTCCCCTAGCAATGACTTCCTGTCTTACCCCTACATTACCTCCCCCACTCACTGACACTGTTCAGCAATCTATTACCCACCTCCCCTAGCACTGACTTCCTGTCTTATCCCTACATTATCTCCCCCACTCACTGACACTGATCAGCAATGCATTGCTAACCCCCTACCGACTTCCTGTCTTATTCCTACATTACCTCCCCACTCACTGACACTGCTCAGCAATGCAGAAAAACCTTGAAGAATTTTTTTCTGAACAAACTTCAGCCAATGATGAATCAAATAACACGTGGCCTTCCCTGCTGAAAGAATTGAAATCTTTGTTACAATCTGAAACACAATCATGGTGGAATGCAATTATTATTCCCCCAGAACACAGATCAGGATATTCTGTCTGATCTACTTCATCTCCTAGAAGAAAATGAGGCAGTTGATCTTAGAATAACTGATTTTACATGGATTAAAGGGATAGTAATACTTCATTTTTACTATCCCCCTCTTGTAGCCCTTAAAAAACTGAATTAAACGAGCCCAGCGGCATCTGTCAAACCTTTATGGTTTGAGAGATGTCCTCATTCAAAATTCCCTCTCCCCAGAATTTAGCATTGTAGCTGACAGCAGGGGAATCCGGTCCGTGAGCAAGAGGCGGCTCTGCAGCAGTGCTGAGATTGCATTATAGAAACCGAAATCCTTCACTGAAATGGTCTTCTACGTGTACTTGGTTTGCGATTGGTTTGTGCTTGGTTTGCTCTTGGTTTGTGCTTGGTTTGCGTTTGGTTTGCTCTTGGTTTGTGCTTGGTTTGCTCTTGGTTTGTGCTTGGTGTGCTCTTGGTTTGTTCTTGGTTTGTGATTGGTTTGCGTTTGGTTTGCTCTTGGTTTGCTCTTGGTTTGCTCTTGGTTTGTGCTTGGTGTGCTCTTGGTTTGTGCTTGGTTTGCTGTTGGTTTGCTCTTGGTTTGTGATTGGTTTGCGTTTGGTTTGCTCTTGGTTTGCGCTTGGTTTGCACTTGGTTTGCTCTTGGTTTGCTCTTGGTTTGCGCTTGGTTTGCACTTGGTTTGCTCTTGGTTTGCTCTTGGTTTGTGCTTGGTTTGCTCTTGGTTTGTGCTTGGTTTGCTCTTGGTTTGCTCTTGGTTTGCGCTTGGTTTGCACTTGGTTTGCTCTTGGTTTGCTCTTGGTTTGTGCTTGGTTTGCACTTGGTTTCTGCTTGGTTTGCGTTTGGTTTGCTCTTGGTTTGTGCTTGGTTTGCTCTTGGTGTGTGCTTGGTTTGCGCTTGGTTTGTGCTTGGTTTGCGCTTGGTCTGTACTTGGTTTGCGCTTGGTTTGTGCTTGGTTTGCTCTTGGTTTGCGCTTGGTTTGCTCTTGGTTTGAGCTTGGTTTGCTCTTGGTGTGTGCTTGGTTTGCGCTTGGTTTGTGCTTGGTTTGCGCTTGGTCTGTGCTTGGTTTGCGCTTGGTTTGTGCTTGGTTTGCTCTTGGTTTGCGCTTGGTGTGCTCTTGGTTTGTGCTTGGATTGTACTTGGTTTGCTCTTGGTTTGTGCTTGGTTTGCTCTTGGTTTGTGCTTGGTTTGCTCTTGGATTGTACTTGGTTTGTGCTTGGTTTGCTCTTGGTTTGCGCTTGGTTTGTGCTTGGTTTACGCTTGGGTTGCTCTTGGTTTGCTCTTAGTTTGTGCTTGGTTTGCTCTTGGTTTGCTCTTAGTTTGTGCTTGGTTTGCTCTTGGTTTGCTCTTGGTTTGTGCTTCGTTTGCTCTTGGTTTGCGCTTGGGTTGTGCTTGGTTTGCTCTTGGTTTGTGCTTGGTTTGCTCTTGGTTTGCACTTGGTTTGCTGTTGGTTTGTGCTTGGTTTGCACTTGGTGTGCCCTTGGTTTGCGCTTGGATTGTGCTTGGTTTGCGCTTGGTTTGTGCTTGGTGTGCTTTTGGTTTGCGCTTGGATTGTGCTTGGTTTGCACTTGGTTTGTGCTTGGTTTGCGCTTGGTGTGCTCTTGGTTTGTGCTTGGATTGTGCTTGGTTTGCTCTTGGTTTGCGCTTGGTTTGTGCTTGGTTTGCGCTTGGGTTGCTCTTGGTTTGCTCTTAGTTTGTGCTTGGTTTGCTCTTGGTTTGCTCTTAGTTTGTGCTTGGTTTGCTCTTGGTTTGCTCTTGGTTTGTGCTTCGTTTGCTCTTGGTTTGCGCTTGGGTTGTGCTTGGTTTGCTCTTGGTTTGTGCTTGGTTTGCTCTTGGTTTGCACTTGGTTTGCTGTTGGTTTGTGCTTGGTTTGCACTTGGTGTGCTCTTGGTTTGTACTTGGTTTGCTCTTGGTTTGTGCTTGGTTTGCTCTTGGTTTGCGCTTGGTGTGCTTTTGGTTTGCGCTTGGATTGTGCTTGGTTTGCGCTTGGTTTGCTCTTGGTGTGCTCTTAGTTTGTGCTTGGTTTGCTCTTGGTTTGCTCTTGGTTTGTGCTTCGTTTGCTCTTGGTTTGCGCTTGGGTTGTGCTTGGTTTGCTCTTGGTTTGTGCTTGGTTTGCTCTTGGTTTGCACTTGGTTTGCTGTTGGTTTGTGCTTGGTTTGCACTTGGTGTGCTCTTGGTTTGTACTTGGTTTGCTCTTGGTTTGTGCTTGGTTTGCTCTTGGTTTGCGCTTGGTGTGCTTTTGGTTTGCGCTTGGATTGTGCTTGGTTTGCGCTTGGTTTGCTCTTGGTGTGCTCTTGGTTTGCGCTTGGTTTGCTCTTGGTTTGCTCTTGGTGTGCTCTTGGTTTGTGCTTGGTTTGCTCTTGGTTTGTGCTTGGTTTGTGCTTGGTTTGCGTTTGGTTTGCTCTTGGTTTGTGCTTGGCTTGCTCTTGGTTTGCGCTTGGTTTGCTCTTGGTTTGCTCTTGGTTTGATCTTGGTGTGCTCTTGGTTTGCGCTTGGTTTGCTCTTGGTTTGAGCTTGGTTTGCTCTTGGTGTGTGCTTGGTTTGCGCTTGGTTTGTGCTTGGTTTGCGCTTGGTTTGTGCTTGGTTTGCTCTTGGTTTGCGCTTGGTGTGCTCTTGGTTTGTGCTTGGATTGTACTTGGTTTGCTCTTGGTTTGTGCTTGGTTTGCGCTTGGTGTGCTTTTGGTTTGCGCTTGGATTGTGCTTGGTTTGCGCTTGGTTTGTGCTTGGTTTGCTCTTGGTTTGCGCTTGGTGTGCTCTTGGTTTGTGCTTGGATTGTGCTTGGTTTGCTCTTGGTTTGCTCTTAGTTTGTGCTTGGTTTGCTCTTGGTTTGCTCTTGGTTTGCTCTTGGTTTGTGCTTGGTTTGCACTTGGTTTGCTCTTGGTTTGTGCTTGGTTTGCTCTTGGTTTGCGCTTGGGTTGTGCTTGGTTTGCTCTTGGTTTGTGCTTGGTTTGCGCTTGGTGTGCTTTTGGTTTGCGCTTGGATTGTGCTTGGTTTGCGCTTGGTTTGTGCTTGGTTTGCTCTTGGTTTGCGCTTGGTGTGCTCTTGGTTTGTGCTTGGATTGTGCTTGGTTTGCTCTTGGTTTGCTCTTAGTTTGTGCTTGGTTTGCTCTTGGTTTGCTCTTGGTTTGCTCTTGGTTTGTGCTTGGTTTGCACTTGGTTTGCTCTTGGTTTGTGCTTGGTTTGCTCTTGGTTTGCGCTTGGGTTGTGCTTGGTTTGCTCTTGGTTTGTGCTTGGTTTGCTCTTGGTTTGCACTTGGTTTGCTCTTGGTTTGCACTTGGTTTGCGCTTGGTTTGCTCTTGGTTTGCACTTGGTTTGTTCTTGGTTTGTGCTTGGTTTACACTTGGTTTGTGCTTGGTTTGTGCTTGGTTTGCTGTTGGTTTGTGCTTGGTTTGCACTTGGTGTGCTCTTGGTTTGTACTTGGTTTGCTCTTGGTTTGTGCTTGGTTTGCTCTTGGTTTGCGCTTGGTGTGCTTTTGGTTTGCGCTTGGATTGTGCTTGGTTTGTGCTTGGTTTGTGCTTGGTTTGCTCTTGGTTTGTTCTTGGTGTGCTCTTGGTTTGTGCTTGGTTTGCGCTTGGTTTGTGCTTGGTTTGCTCTTGGTTTGCTCTTGGTTTGTGCTTGGTTTGTGCTTGGTTTGCACTTGGTTTGTGCTTGGTTTGCTCTTGGTTTGTGCTTGGTTTCTACTTGGTTTGCTCTTGGTTTGTGCTTGGTTTGCTCTTGGTTTGCGCTTGGGTTGTGCTTGGTTTGCTCTTCGTTTGTGCTTGGTTTGCTCTTGGTTTGCGCTTGGTTTGCTCTTGGTTTGCTCTTGGTTTGCACTTGGTTTGCGCTTGGTTTGCTCTTGGTTTGCGCTTGGTTTGTTCTTGGTTTGTGCTTGGTTTGCACTTGGTTTGTGCTTGGTTTGTGCTTGGTTTGCTCTTGGTTTGTTCTTGGTTTGCACTTGGTGTGCTCTTGGTTTGTGCTTGGATTGTGCTTGGTTTGCTCTTGGTTTGTGCTTGATTTGCGCTTGGTTTGCTCTTGGTTTGTGCTTGGTTTGCGCTTGGTTTGTGCTTGGTTTGCTTTTGGTTTGCGCTTGGTTTGTGCTTGGTTTGCGCTTGGTTTGCTTTTGGTTTGTGTTTGGTTTGCTCTTAGTTTGTGCTTGGTTTGCTCTTGGTTTGCGCTTGGTTTGCTCTTGGTTTGTCCTTGGTTTGTGCTTGGTTTGCGCTTGATTTGTGCTTGGTTTGTGCTTGGTTTGCTCTTGGTTTGTGCTTGGTTTGTGTGTGGTTTGTGATTGGTTTGCTCTTGGTTTGTGCTTGGTGTGTGCTTGGTTTGCACTTGGTTTGTGCTTGGTTTGCGCTCGGTTTGTGCTTTTTTTGCGCTTGGTTTGCTCTTGGTTTGTGCTTGGTTTGCGCTTGGTTTGCTTTTGGTTTGCGCTTGGTTTGCGCTTGGTTTGTGCTTGGTTTGCTCTTGGTTTGCTCTTGGTTTGTTCTTGGTTTGTGTGTGGTTTGTGATTGGTTTGCTCTTGGTTTGTGCTTGGTTTGCTCTTGGTTTTCTCTTGGTTTGCTCTTGGTTTTTGCTTGGTTTGTGCTTGGTTTCCGCTTCATTTGCTTTTGGTTTGTGCTTGGTTTGTGCTTGGTTTGCGCTTGGTTTGTGCTTGGTTTGTGCTTGGTTTGCTCTTGGTTTTTGCTTGGTTTGTGCTTGGTTTTCTCTTGGTTTGCTCTTGGTTTGTGCTTGGTTTTCTCTTGGTTTGCTCTTGGTTTGCTCTTGGTTTGTGCTTGGTTTTCTCTTGGTTTGCTCTTGGTTTGCTGTTGGTTTTTGCTTGGTTTGTGCTTGGTTTCCGCTTCATTTGCTTTTGGTTTGTGCTTGGTTTGTGCTTGGTTTGCTCTTGGTTTGTGCTTGGTTTGCGGTTGGTTTGTGCTTGGTTTGCTCTTGGTTTGTGCTTAGTTTGCGCTTGGTTTGCTCTTGGTTTGCTCTTGGTTTGCTCTTGGTTTGTGCTTGGTTTGCACTTGGTTTGCTCTTGGTTTGTGCTTGGTTTGCTCTTGGTTTGCGCTTGGGTTGTGCTTGGTTTGCTCTTGGTTTGTGCTTGGTTTGCTCTTGGTTTGCACTTGGTTTGCTCTTGGTTTGCACTTGGTTTGCGCTTGGTTTGCTCTTGGTTTGCACTTGGTTTGTTCTTGGTTTGTGCTTGGTTTACACTTGGTTTGTGCTTGGTTTGTGCTTGGTTTGCTGTTGGTTTGTGCTTGGTTTGCACTTGGTGTGCTCTTGGTTTGTACTTGGTTTGCTCTTGGTTTGTGCTTGGTTTGCTCTTGGTTTGCGCTTGGTGTGCTTTTGGTTTGCGCTTGGATTGTGCTTGGTTTGCGCTTGGTTTGTGCTTGGTTTGCTCTTGGTTTGTGCTTGGTGTGCTCTTGGTTTGTGCTTGGTTTGCTCTTGGTTTGCGCTTGGTTTGTGCTTGGTTTGCGCTTGGTTTGCTCTTGGTTTGTGCTTGGTTTGTGCTTGGTTTGCACTTGGTTTGTGCTTGGTTTGCTCTTGGTTTGTGCTTGGTTTCTACTTGGTTTGCTCTTGGTTTGTGCTTGGTTTGCTCTTGGTTTGCGCTTGGGTTGTGCTTGGTTTGCTCTTCGTTTGTGCTTGGTTTGCTCTTGGTTTGCGCTTGGTTTGCTCTTGGTTTGCTCTTGGTTTGCACTTGGTTTGCGCTTGGTTTGCTCTTGGTTTGCGCTTGGTTTGTTCTTGGTTTGTGCTTGGTTTGCACTTGGTTTGTGCTTGGTTTGCTCTTGGTTTGTTCTTGGTTTGCACATGGTGTGCTCTTGGTTTGTGCTTGGATTGTGCTTGGTTTGCTCTTGGTTTGTGCTTGGTTTGCGCTTGGTTTGCTCTTGGTTTGCTCTTGGTTTGTGCTTGGTTTGCGCTTGGTTTGTGCTTGGTTTGCTTTTGGTTTGCGCTTGGTTTGTGCTTGGTTTGCGCTTGGTTTGCTTTTGGTTTGTGTTTGGTTTGCTCTTAGTTTGTGCTTGGTTTGCTCTTGGTTTGCGCTTGGTTTGCTCTTGGTTTGTCCTTGGTTTGTGCTTGGTTTGCGCTTGATTTGTGCTTGGTTTGTGCTTGGTTTGCTCTTGGTTTGTGCTTGGTTTGTGTGTGGTTTGTGATTGGTTTGCTCTTGGTTTGTGCTTGGTGTGTGCTTGGTTTGCACTTGGTTTGTGCTTGGTTTGCGCTCGGTTTGTGCTTTTTTTGTGCTTGGTTTGCTCTTGGTTTGTGCTTGGTTTGCACTTGGTTTGTGCTTGGTTTGCGCTTGGTGTGCTCTTGGTTTGTGCTTGGATTGTGCTT
Source organism: Rhinophrynus dorsalis (assembly GCA_037306005.1). Classification (NCBI taxonomy): domain Eukaryota; kingdom Metazoa; phylum Chordata; class Amphibia; order Anura; family Rhinophrynidae; genus Rhinophrynus; species Rhinophrynus dorsalis. The sequence goes on from CM074724.1 coordinate 3,725,708, forward strand.
GGTTTGCTCTTGGTTTGCGCTTGGTTTGTGCTTGGTTTGCGCTTGGGTTGCTCTTGGTTTGCTCTTAGTTTGTGCTTGGTTTGCTCTTGGTTTGCTCTTAGTTTGTGCTTGGTTTGCTCTTGGTTTGCTCTTGGTTTGTGCTTCGTTTGCTCTTGGTTTGCGCTTGGGTTGTGCTTGGTTTGCTCTTGGTTTGTGCTTGGTTTGCTCTTGGTTTGCACTTGGTTTGCTGTTGGTTTGTGCTTGGTTTGCACTTGGTGTGCTCTTGGTTTGTACTTGGTTTGCTCTTGGTTTGTGCTTGGTTTGCTCTTGGTTTGCGCTTGGTGTGCTTTTGGTTTGCGCTTGGATTGTGCTTGGTTTGCGCTTGGTTTGCTCTTGGTGTGCTCTTAGTTTGTGCTTGGTTTGCTCTTGGTTTGCTCTTGGTTTGTGCTTCGTTTGCTCTTGGTTTGCGCTTGGGTTGTGCTTGGTTTGCTCTTGGTTTGTGCTTGGTTTGCTCTTGGTTTGCACTTGGTTTGCTGTTGGTTTGTGCTTGGTTTGCACTTGGTGTGCTCTTGGTTTGTACTTGGTTTGCTCTTGGTTTGTGCTTGGTTTGCTCTTGGTTTGCGCTTGGTGTGCTTTTGGTTTGCGCTTGGATTGTGCTTGGTTTGCGCTTGGTTTGCTCTTGGTGTGCTCTTGGTTTGCGCTTGGTTTGCTCTTGGTTTGCTCTTGGTGTGCTCTTGGTTTGTGCTTGGTTTGCTCTTGGTTTGTGCTTGGTTTGTGCTTGGTTTGCGTTTGGTTTGCTCTTGGTTTGTGCTTGGCTTGCTCTTGGTTTGCGCTTGGTTTGCTCTTGGTTTGCTCTTGGTTTGATCTTGGTGTGCTCTTGGTTTGCGCTTGGTTTGCTCTTGGTTTGAGCTTGGTTTGCTCTTGGTGTGTGCTTGGTTTGCGCTTGGTTTGTGCTTGGTTTGCGCTTGGTTTGTGCTTGGTTTGCTCTTGGTTTGCGCTTGGTGTGCTCTTGGTTTGTGCTTGGATTGTACTTGGTTTGCTCTTGGTTTGTGCTTGGTTTGCGCTTGGTGTGCTTTTGGTTTGCGCTTGGATTGTGCTTGGTTTGCGCTTGGTTTGTGCTTGGTTTGCTCTTGGTTTGCGCTTGGTGTGCTCTTGGTTTGTGCTTGGATTGTGCTTGGTTTGCTCTTGGTTTGCTCTTAGTTTGTGCTTGGTTTGCTCTTGGTTTGCTCTTGGTTTGCTCTTGGTTTGTGCTTGGTTTGCACTTGGTTTGCTCTTGGTTTGTGCTTGGTTTGCTCTTGGTTTGCGCTTGGGTTGTGCTTGGTTTGCTCTTGGTTTGTGCTTGGTTTGCTCTTGGTTTGCACTTGGTTTGCTCTTGGTTTGCACTTGGTTTGCGCTTGGTTTGCTCTTGGTTTGCACTTGGTTTGTTCTTGGTTTGTGCTTGGTTTACACTTGGTTTGTGCTTGGTTTGTGCTTGGTTTGCTGTTGGTTTGTGCTTGGTTTGCACTTGGTGTGCTCTTGGTTTGTACTTGGTTTGCTCTTGGTTTGTGCTTGGTTTGCTCTTGGTTTGCGCTTGGTGTGCTTTTGGTTTGCGCTTGGATTGTGCTTGGTTTGTGCTTGGTTTGTGCTTGGTTTGCTCTTGGTTTGTTCTTGGTGTGCTCTTGGTTTGTGCTTGGTTTGCGCTTGGTTTGTGCTTGGTTTGCTCTTGGTTTGCTCTTGGTTTGTGCTTGGTTTGTGCTTGGTTTGCACTTGGTTTGTGCTTGGTTTGCTCTTGGTTTGTGCTTGGTTTCTACTTGGTTTGCTCTTGGTTTGTGCTTGGTTTGCTCTTGGTTTGCGCTTGGGTTGTGCTTGGTTTGCTCTTCGTTTGTGCTTGGTTTGCTCTTGGTTTGCGCTTGGTTTGCTCTTGGTTTGCTCTTGGTTTGCACTTGGTTTGCGCTTGGTTTGCTCTTGGTTTGCGCTTGGTTTGTTCTTGGTTTGTGCTTGGTTTGCACTTGGTTTGTGCTTGGTTTGTGCTTGGTTTGCTCTTGGTTTGTTCTTGGTTTGCACTTGGTGTGCTCTTGGTTTGTGCTTGGATTGTGCTTGGTTTGCTCTTGGTTTGTGCTTGATTTGCGCTTGGTTTGCTCTTGGTTTGTGCTTGGTTTGCGCTTGGTTTGTGCTTGGTTTGCTTTTGGTTTGCGCTTGGTTTGTGCTTGGTTTGCGCTTGGTTTGCTTTTGGTTTGTGTTTGGTTTGCTCTTAGTTTGTGCTTGGTTTGCTCTTGGTTTGCGCTTGGTTTGCTCTTGGTTTGTCCTTGGTTTGTGCTTGGTTTGCGCTTGATTTGTGCTTGGTTTGTGCTTGGTTTGCTCTTGGTTTGTGCTTGGTTTGTGTGTGGTTTGTGATTGGTTTGCTCTTGGTTTGTGCTTGGTGTGTGCTTGGTTTGCACTTGGTTTGTGCTTGGTTTGCGCTCGGTTTGTGCTTTTTTTGCGCTTGGTTTGCTCTTGGTTTGTGCTTGGTTTGCGCTTGGTTTGCTTTTGGTTTGCGCTTGGTTTGCGCTTGGTTTGTGCTTGGTTTGCTCTTGGTTTGCTCTTGGTTTGTTCTTGGTTTGTGTGTGGTTTGTGATTGGTTTGCTCTTGGTTTGTGCTTGGTTTGCTCTTGGTTTTCTCTTGGTTTGCTCTTGGTTTTTGCTTGGTTTGTGCTTGGTTTCCGCTTCATTTGCTTTTGGTTTGTGCTTGGTTTGTGCTTGGTTTGCGCTTGGTTTGTGCTTGGTTTGTGCTTGGTTTGCTCTTGGTTTTTGCTTGGTTTGTGCTTGGTTTTCTCTTGGTTTGCTCTTGGTTTGTGCTTGGTTTTCTCTTGGTTTGCTCTTGGTTTGCTCTTGGTTTGTGCTTGGTTTTCTCTTGGTTTGCTCTTGGTTTGCTGTTGGTTTTTGCTTGGTTTGTGCTTGGTTTCCGCTTCATTTGCTTTTGGTTTGTGCTTGGTTTGTGCTTGGTTTGCTCTTGGTTTGTGCTTGGTTTGCGGTTGGTTTGTGCTTGGTTTGCTCTTGGTTTGTGCTTAGTTTGCGCTTGGTTTGCTCTTGGTTTGCTCTTGGTTTGCTCTTGGTTTGTGCTTGGTTTGCACTTGGTTTGCTCTTGGTTTGTGCTTGGTTTGCTCTTGGTTTGCGCTTGGGTTGTGCTTGGTTTGCTCTTGGTTTGTGCTTGGTTTGCTCTTGGTTTGCACTTGGTTTGCTCTTGGTTTGCACTTGGTTTGCGCTTGGTTTGCTCTTGGTTTGCACTTGGTTTGTTCTTGGTTTGTGCTTGGTTTACACTTGGTTTGTGCTTGGTTTGTGCTTGGTTTGCTGTTGGTTTGTGCTTGGTTTGCACTTGGTGTGCTCTTGGTTTGTACTTGGTTTGCTCTTGGTTTGTGCTTGGTTTGCTCTTGGTTTGCGCTTGGTGTGCTTTTGGTTTGCGCTTGGATTGTGCTTGGTTTGCGCTTGGTTTGTGCTTGGTTTGCTCTTGGTTTGTGCTTGGTGTGCTCTTGGTTTGTGCTTGGTTTGCTCTTGGTTTGCGCTTGGTTTGTGCTTGGTTTGCGCTTGGTTTGCTCTTGGTTTGTGCTTGGTTTGTGCTTGGTTTGCACTTGGTTTGTGCTTGGTTTGCTCTTGGTTTGTGCTTGGTTTCTACTTGGTTTGCTCTTGGTTTGTGCTTGGTTTGCTCTTGGTTTGCGCTTGGGTTGTGCTTGGTTTGCTCTTCGTTTGTGCTTGGTTTGCTCTTGGTTTGCGCTTGGTTTGCTCTTGGTTTGCTCTTGGTTTGCACTTGGTTTGCGCTTGGTTTGCTCTTGGTTTGCGCTTGGTTTGTTCTTGGTTTGTGCTTGGTTTGCACTTGGTTTGTGCTTGGTTTGCTCTTGGTTTGTTCTTGGTTTGCACATGGTGTGCTCTTGGTTTGTGCTTGGATTGTGCTTGGTTTGCTCTTGGTTTGTGCTTGGTTTGCGCTTGGTTTGCTCTTGGTTTGCTCTTGGTTTGTGCTTGGTTTGCGCTTGGTTTGTGCTTGGTTTGCTTTTGGTTTGCGCTTGGTTTGCGCTTGGTTTGCTTTTGGTTTGTGTTTGGTTTGCTCTTAGTTTGTGCTTGGTTTGCTCTTGGTTTGCGCTTGGTTTGCTCTTGGTTTGTCCTTGGTTTGTGCTTGGTTTGCGCTTGATTTGTGCTTGGTTTGTGCTTGGTTTGCTCTTGGTTTGTGCTTGGTTTGTGTGTGGTTTGTGATTGGTTTGCTCTTGGTTTGTGCTTGGTGTGTGCTTGGTTTGCACTTGGTTTGTGCTTGGTTTGCGCTCGGTTTGTGCTTTTTTTGTGCTTGGTTTGCTCTTGGTTTGTGCTTGGTTTGCGCTTGGTTTGCTTTTGGTTTGCGCTTGGTTTGTGCTTGGTTTGCTCTTGGTTTGTTCTTGGTTTGTGTGTGGTTTGTGATTGGTTTGCTCTTGGTTTGTGCTTGGTTTGCTCTTGGTTTTCTCTTGGTTTGCTCTTGGTTTTTGCTTGGTTTGTGCTTGGTTTCCGCTTCATTTGCTTTTGGTTTGTGCTTGGTTTGCGCTTGGTTTGTGCTTGGTTTGTGCTTGGTTTTCTCTTGGTTTGCTCTTGGTTTGTGCTTGGTTTGTGCTTGGTTTTCTCTTGGTTTGCTCTTGGTTTGTGCTTGGTTTTCTCTTGGTTTGCTCTTGGTTTGCTCTTGGTTTGTGCTTGGTTTTCTCTTGGTTTGCTCTTGGTTTGTGCTTGGTTTTCTCTTGGTTTGCTGTTGGTTTTTGCTTGGTTTGTGCTTGGTTTCCGCTTCATTTGCTTTTGGTTTGTGCTTGGTTTGTGCTTGGTTTGCTCTTGGTTTGCTCTTGGTTTGTGCTTAGTTTGCGCTTGGTTTGCTCTTGGTTTGCTCTTGGTTTTTGCTTGGTTTGCGGTTGGTTTGTGCTTGGTTTGCTCTTGGTTTTTGCTTGGTTTGCTCTTGGTTTTTGCTTGGTTTGTGCTTGGTTTGCTCTTGGTTTGCACTTGGTTTGTGCTTGGGTTGCTCTTGGTTTGCTCTTAGTTTGTGCTTGGTTTGCTCTTGGTTTGTGCTTGGTTTGTGATTGGTTTGCGCTTGGTTTGCTCTTGGTTTGTGCTTGGTTTTCTCTTGGTTTGTGCTTGGTTTGTGCTTGGTTTGTTCTTGGTTTGCACTTGGTTTGTACTTGGTTTGTGCTTGGTTTGCTCTTGGTTTGTGCTTGGTTTGTTCTTGGTTTGCACTTGGTTTGTACTTGGTTTGTTCTTGGTTTGCTCTTGGTTTGTTCTTGGTTTGCACTTGGTTTGTACTTTGTTTGTGATTGGTTTGCGCTTGGTTTGCGCTTGGTTTGCTCTTGGTTTGCGCTTGTTTTGCTCTTGGTTTGTGCTTGGTTTGCGCTTGGTTTGCTCTTGGTTTGCGCTTGTTTTGCTCTTGGTTTGTTCTTGGTTTGCACTTGGTTTGTACTTGGTTTGTGCTTGGTTTACTCTTGGTTTGTGCTTGTTTTGTTCTTGGTTTGCTCTTGGTTTGCTTTTGGTTTGCTCTTGGTTTGTGCTTGGTTTGTGGTTGGTTTGTGATTGGTTTGTGTTTGGTTTGCGATTGGCTTGCTCTTGGTTTGCGCTTGGTTTGTGCTTGGTTTGTTCTTGGTTTGCGCTTGTTTTGTGCTTGGTTTGTTCTTGGTTTGCGCTTGGTTTGTTCTTGGTTTGTGTGTGGTTTGTGCTTGGTTTTCTCTTGGTTTGCTGTTGGTTTTTGCTTGGTTTGTGCTTGGTTTCCGCTTCGTTTGCTTTTGGTTTGTGCTTGGTTTGCTCTTGGTTTGTGCTTGGTTTGCGCTTGGTTTCTGCTTGGTTTGCTCTTGGTTTGTGCTTGGTTTGCTCTTGGTTTTTGATTGGTTTGTGCTTGGTTTTCTCTTGGTTTGCTCTTGGTTTGTGCTTGTTTTGCTCTTGGTTTGCTCTTGGTTTGCTCTTGGTTTGTGCTTGGTTTGCTCTTGGTTTGCACTTGGTTTGCTCTTGGTTTGCTCTTGGTTTGTGCTTGGTTTGCTCTTGGTTTGCACTTGGTTTTCTCTTGGTTTGCTCTTGGTTTGTGCTTGTTTTGCTCTTGGTTTGCTCTTGGTTTGCTCTTGGTTTGTGCTTGGTTTGCTCTTGGTTTGCACTTGGTTTGCTCTTGGTTTGCTCTTGGTTTGCACTTGGTTTGCTCTTGGTTTGCTCTTGGTTTTTGCTTGGTTTGCGGTTGGTTTGTGCTTGGTTTGCTCTTGGTTTTTGCTTGGTTTGTGCTTGGTTTGCTCTTGGTTTGCACTTGGTTTGTGCTTGGTTTGCGCTTGGGTTGCTCTTGGTTTGCTCTTAGTTTGTGCTTGGTTTGCTCTTGGTGTGCGCTTGGTTTGTGCTTGTTTTGCTCTTGGTTTGTGCTTGGTTTGTTCTTTGTTTGCACTTGGTTTGTGCTTGGTTTGCTCTTGGTTTGTGCTTGTTTTGTTCTTGGTTTGCTCTTGGTTTGCTTTTGGTTTGTTCTTGGTTTGTGCTTGGTTTGTGGTTGGTTTGTGATTGGTTTTTGCTTGGTTTGCGCTTGGTTTGCTCTTGGTTTGTGTTTGGTTTGCTCTTGGTTTGTGCTTTGTTTGTGCTTGGTTTGCTCTTGGTTTGCGCCTGGTTTTCTCTTGGTTTGTGCTTGTTTTGCTCTTGGTTCGCTCTTGGTTTGCGCTTGGTTTGTGCTGGGTTTGTGCTTGGTTTGCTCTTGGTTTGTGCTTGGTTTGGGTTTGGTTTGTGCTTGGTTTGCTCTTGGTTTGTGCCTGGTTTGTTCTTGGTTTGTGCTTAGTTTTCTCTTGGTTTGCTCTTGGTTTGTGCTTGTTTTGCTCTTGACTTGCTCTTGGTTTGCACTTGGTTTGCTCTTGGTTTGTGCTTGGTTTGCACCTGGTTTGCTCTTGGTTTGTGCTTGGTTTGCTCTTTGTTTGTGCTTGGTTTGTGCTTGGTTTGCTCTTGCTTTGTGCTTGGTTTGCGCTTGGTTTGTGCTTGGTTTGCTCTTGGTTGGTGCTTGGTTTGCTCTTGGTTTTCGCTTGTTTTGTTCTTGGTTTGTGCTTGGTTTGCTCTTGGTTTGCGCTTGGTTTGGTTTGTGCTTGGTTTGCGTTTGGTTTGTTCTTGGTGTTCGTTTGGTTTGTTCTTGGTTTGTGCTTGGTTTGTTCTTGGTTTGAGCTTGGTTTGCTCTTGGTTTGCAAGCACACGTAGAAGACCATTTCAGTGAAGAATTTCTGTTTGTATAACTCTTGCCACTGCTGCAGAGCCGCCACTGGTCCCGGGACCGGATTCCCCTGCTGTCACCTAGAACACTGACGTCAGAGGAGAGGGGAACTTTGAATGCGGATATCTCTCAAACCATAAAGGTTTGACAGATGCCGCTGGTCTCGTTTAATTCCGATTTTCAAGGGCTACAACACGGGGGATAGTAAAAATGAAGTATTAATATCCTTTTAAGAACTTAAAAATCAAATCCAACTTTACATCTCCAATTATCATCAGCCATACAGTGAGAACATTTTTGGATATAGTAAGTGATTACATATAAGAATAATTCAGAGGGGATAGTCTAATACTCTAATATTCTCATTATATCCATTTTTCTGGTGATAGGAGACATGTTGAGAGACCGTTGCCCTAGGGTTAATTTCCCTGTGGATATTGCAAGAACTGTAGCATGGTGGCTCAGTGGTTAGCACTGTTGCCTTGCAGCGCTGGGGTCCTGGGTTCAAATCCCACCAAGGACAACATCTGCAATGAGTTTGTATGTTCTCACCGTGTTTGCGTAAATTTCCTCCGGGTACTCCGGTTTCCTCCCACACTCTGAAAAACATACCTGAAAGGTGAATTTAGATTGTGAGCCCCAATGGGGACAGGGGCCGACATGACCAATATGAGTGTAAAGTGCTGCGTAATCTGTGTGCACTATATAAATAAATAAAATAATATATATGAGCAAAAACTAGGAAACTAAGGATAGGTTTGGACAAATGTAATGATTTTATTACTTGTCAGACTTCGAGTTCTATATTGCCTACAATGCACATGCAATCTGAGATATGTAGGCAAAACTTCACGTAAACTATGGGTCAGACTTGGTGAACATATCAACAGTATCAAAAATGCATCTATACATGCAAGAAACCAAGGTCGCATGTTAACCTCTGTGTCCAAGCGTTTTGTATTACATCATAATTCAAATCCCAGAGATTTGCAATGCTGGGGTTTGCAAGTAGCAAAAATAGATATCAGGAGAGGTAAAGTAAATAAAACATTGTTACAATTACAGTCAAAATGGATATATCTTTTGAATAGTATTGATCCTAGGAGTTTTTTTGTGAATGTTAATATTCATTTTGGTGTATGCATTCAGATACTTCTCTTTGAGATTGTTATTTACAGTAATATATCAAGGATCAATATGTGGAGTACCATCTATATATGGATTATAATGACTATTCACTTTATATTTTATATTATATAAATATAATATATATTTAATACTCATATAGGTATTATTAATTATTTTATCACTTCATCATTTCACACTTTGTATCACTACACACTTTCGAGCACCACATATATGTATGTACATGTCTAGTATGAGGTTTGTGTTATCACTAGTGTTGAGCGAGCACCCCGATGCTCGGGTGCTCGGGTGCTCTGACCGAGCACCCCCTGAGGCTCGAGTGCTCGGCCGAGCACCCGAGCCCCATTGAAAAGCATGGGGCGACACGAGCATTTCACCAGGCACCCCCTGCTCTGATGAGGGGAGGGTGCCTGGTCAATGCCCCCCTTCATCTCCGCTATGCCCCCTACATCTCTGAATGCCCCCTTCATCTCCGCAATGTCCCCCTTCATCTCCGCAATGTCCCCCTTCATCTCCGCTATGCCCCTCTTCCACAATGTCCCCCTTCATCTCCGCTATGCCCCTCTTCCACAATGTCCCCCTTCATCTCCGCTATGCCCCTCTTCCACAATGTCCCCCTTCATCTCCTAGAGGAGATGAAGGGGGACATTGTGGAAGAGGGGCATAGCGGAGATGAAGGGGGACATTGTGGAAGAGGGGCATAGCGGAGATGAAGGGGGACATTGTGGAAGAGGGGCATAGCGGAGATGAAGGGGGACATTGTGGAAGAGGGGCATAGCGGAGATGAAGGGGGACATTGTGGAAGAGGGGCATAGAGTCTATGCCCCTCTTCCACAATGTCCCCCTTCATCTCCGCTATGCCCCCTTCATCTCCGCAATGCCCCCGTACCTCCAGTCCCTGGTGGTCCAGCGGAGCGTCTTCTGATCTGTGCCTCTTCCGGCACAGATCCCCGCCACCCGAACATGGCGGGAGAGCACATGGCGGTACTCGACGAGTACCGCCATGTGCCGAGCAGAGCGATGCTCGAGCCGATCCGAGCATCGGCCGAGCACGCTCGCTCAACACTAGTTATCACCTTATTTATATCACATTCCTATTTTTTTAATGAACAAATATTACAACTCTTTAGAGTATTTAGTTAATTGAATTGGTATATGTGATATTTTCACCTTATTTATATCACAATTTAGATTCGTCACTATTCACTGTAAATTTAATTATTTATTTTATTAAAATCCATAGTTTTTATCACTTCCATATGTACTGAAAAATTAACAGAATTTTATTGAATAATTAGTTTCACATATTGGACATCTAATTTTCCTTCTTTCCTTATGCAAATTCATCTCGTTCAAATAAACGGGAATGGATGTTCCATTGACTTCAATAGATTGATAATTAAGATGCGATTATTTGGTTAATTTTTATGGTAAGGAGAGTGAAAAATCTCCCTACTAATAAATAATTGACTATCATGTGACCTCTTGCAAAATGAGAGGCGATGCTTTTTCTATTCAACCGAAAAGTTTAGATAACAAACAGTTATGATTGGTCCATTTGAATCTCGGTAACTGTGTTTGATTGGATGAGCCCTATATAAAAAACACTCAACAAGGTTAGCTCTGTTGCCTTCTCGTGAAACGCGTGTCGGCGTTTTAGTTATACTATTCCAGAATGTGTTTACAAATATAATTGTTAAGATGAGAAACCTTTGGTGTCTATACATAGGATAACTTGAGATCCAACTAGAGACACCATTCAGGCAGGATGGATAACTCTTGAAAATATATTTTAATTACAAGTGTACTCTGAATCAATGGATACCCATTTCAGTGTAAGAGTAAGGTCATTCCTATTAGTACCAGCAGGGGTCAGTATAAAGCAGTACCAGAACCATTCACATAACACATTGTGGGTCATCAGTGTAAGAGCATAACAACTGTATAATTATATATAATTAAAGGAAAAGTCACCCTTTATTTTCTCCTTACATATTCTACAAGTGCATAACAAGCAAATTCAAAGTTCCTATACTGTGTAATATTTTGTATGCTTGTATGTACTGCATGATTAGTTCCCTGGATCTAATGGCAGGGAGCTTTCTGTCAGAGAACATGAAAGCAGAAAATGATATGGAGAACTCATTGCTTCAGGGATAGTGTTACATTGAATCGCTATCTTGCGTTCATGGTTAGCTGTCCAGAAAACGGAAAACGATCTGGTTACTGTATCTTTAACTCTGTGAACACTACACAGGACTCCAGTGAGTTCTTTGCAATGCAAACCCTTCTGGCACTCAAACAGTTACATCAGTGGTTCCCAAACCCTTAGACATGGACCCCCCACCTAAGGTTTTTACCAAACCCTAATGACCCCCACTATTGTAACTGAATTAAAATGAACCCTTCACACCTATATTTATTATTATTATTCATTAAATGAATTAAAATGAACCCTTCACACCTATATTTATTATTATTATTCATCTTCATTTTATTTATCTTGTAATCGGTTTTTTAGAAGAAACGTCTTCATTTCACATAATGGTATTGAGTGCAGCCTTTTGTACAGACCAATATATATGTAGGCTTCTCAACAAACCTGTGCCTATCACAGGCACAACATGGCTGCCTGCACCTATCACAGGCACAACATGGCCACCTGCACCAAGCCTGCACCTATCACAGACACATCATGTCCGCCTGCACCAAACCTGCGCCTATCATAGGCACAACATGGCCGCCTGCACCAAACCTGCACCTATCACAGGCACAACATGGCCACCTGCACCAAGCTTGCACCTATCACAGGCACAACATGGCCACCTGCACCAAACCTGCGCCTATCACAGGCATAACATGGCCACCTGCACCAAACCTACACCTATCACAGACACATCATGTCCGCCTGCACCAAACCTGCGCCTATCACAGGCACAACATGGCGGCCTGCACCAAACCTGCACCTATCACAGGCACAACATGGCCACCTGCACCAAGCTTGCACCTATCACAGGCACAACATGGCCACCTGCACCAAACCTGCGCCTATCACAGGCACAACATGGCCACCTGCACCAAACCTACACCTATCACAGACACATCATGTCCGCCTTCACCAAACCTGCGCCTATCACAGGCACAACATGGCCGCCTGCACCAAACCTACACCTATCACAGGCACATCATGTCCGCCTGCACCAAACCTGCGCCTATCACAGGCACAACATGGCTGCCTGCACCAATCCTGTGCCTATCAAAGGCACAACATGGCTGCCTGCACCAAACCTGCGCCTAACACAGGCACAACATGGCCACCTGCACCAAACCTGCGCCTATCACAGGCACAACATGGCCACCTGCACCAAACCTGCACCTATCACAGGCACAACATGGCCGCCTGCACCAAACCTACACCTATCACAGACACATCATGTCCGCCTGCACCAAACCTGCGCCTATCACAGACACAACATGGCCGCCTGCACCAAACCTGCACCTGTCACAGGCACAACATGGCTGCTTGCACCAAACCTACACCTATCACAGACACATCATGGCTGCCTGCGTCAAACCTGCGCCTATCACAGGAACAACATGGCCACCTGCACCAAACCTGCGCCTATCACAGGCACAACATGGCCGCCTGCGTCAAACCTGCGCCTATCACAGACACAACATGGCCGCCTGCGTCAAACCTGCGCCTATCACAGGCACAACATGGCCACCTGCACCAAACCTGCGCCTATCACAGGCACAACATGGCCGCCTGCACCAAACCTGCACCTATCACAGGCACATCATGTCCGCCTGCACCAAACCTGCGCCTATCACAGGCACAACATGGCCGCCTGCGTCAAACCTGCGCCTATCACAGGCACAACATGGCCACCTGCACCAAACCTGCGCCTATCACAGGCACAACATGGCCACCTGCACCAAACCTGCGCCTATCAGAGACACAACATGGCTGCCTGCACCAAACCTACACCTATCACAGACACATCATGTCCGCCTGCACCAAACCTGCGCCTATCACAGGCACAACATGGCCACCTGCACCAAACCTGCGCCTATCAGAGACACAACATGGCTGCCTGCACCAAACCTGCACCTATCACAGGCACATCATGTCCGCCTGCACCAAACCTACACCTATCACAGGCACAACATGGCCGCCTGCGTCAAACCTGCGCCTATCACAGGCACAACATGGCCACCTGCACCAAACCTGCGCCTATCACAGGCACAACATGGCCGCCTGCACCAAACCTGCGCCTATCAGAGACACATCATGTCCACCTGCACCAAACCTGCGCCTATCACAGGCACAACATGGCTGCCTGCACCAATCCTGTGCCTATCAAAGGCACAACATGGCTGCCTGCACCAAACCTGCGCCTATCACAGGCACAACATGGCCACCTGCACCAAATCTGCTCCTATCACAGACACATCATGTCCGCCTGCACCGAACCTGCGCCTATCACAGGCACATCATGTCCGCCTGCACCGAACCTGCGCCTATCACAGGCACAACATGGCTGCCTGCACCAATCCTGTGCCTATCACAGGCACAACATGGCTGTCTGCACCAAACCTGTGCCTATCAAAGGCACAACATGGCTGCCTGCACCAAACCTGCGCCTATCACAGGCACAACATGGCCGCCTGCGTCAAACCTGCGCCTATCACAGGCACAACATGGCCACCTGCACCAAACCTGCGCCTATCACAGGCACAACATGGCCGCCTGCACCAAACCTGCGCCTATCAGAGACACATCATGTCCACCTGCACCAAACCTGCGCCTATCACAGGCACAACATGGCTGCCTGCACCAATCCTGTGCCTATCAAAGGCACAACATGGCTGCCTGCACCAAACCTGCGCCTATCACAGGCACAACATGGCCACCTGCACCAAATCTGCTCCTATCACAGACACATCATGTCCGCCTGCACCGAACCTGCGCCTATCACAGGCACATCATGTCCGCCTGCACCGAACCTGCGCCTATCACAGGCACAACATGGCTGCCTGCACCAATCCTGTGCCTATCACAGGCACAACATGGCTGTCTGCACCAAACCTGTGCCTATCAAAGGCACAACATGGCTGCCTGCACCAAACCTGCGCCTATCACAGGCACAACATGGCCACCTACACCAAACCTGCGCCTATCACAGGTACAACATGGCCGCCTGCACTAAACCTACACCTATCACAGACACATCATGTCCGCCTGCACCAAACCTGCGCCTATCACAGACACAACATGGCTGCCTGCACCAAACCTGCGAATATCACAGACACAACATGGCTGCCTGCACCAAACCTGCGCCTATCACAGGCAAAACATGGCCGACTGCATCAAACCTGCGCCTATCACAGGCACAACATGGCCGCCTTCACTAAACCTGCGTCTATCACAGGCACAACATGGCCGCCTGCACCAAACCTGCACCTATCACACGCAAAACATGGCCTCCTGCACCAAACCTGTGCCTATCAAAGGCACAACATGGCCGCCTGCACCAAACCTGCATCTATCACAGTCAAAACATGTCCGACTGCATCAAACCTGCGCCTATCACAGGCACAACATGGCCGCCTGCACCAAACCTGCGCCTGTCAAAGGCACAACATGGCTCCTGCACCAAACCTGCGCCTATCACAGGCACAACATGGCCGCCTGCACCAAACCTACACCTATCACAGGCACAACATGGCTGCTTGTACCAAACCTGCGCCTATCACAGACACATCATGTCCGCCTGCACCAAACCTGCGCCTATCACAGACACAACATGGCCGCCTGCACCAAACCTGCGCCTGTCACAGGCACAACATGGCCGCCTCACCAAACCTACACCTATCACAGACACATCATGTCCGCCTGCACCAAACCTGCGCCTATCACAGGCACAACATGGCCGCCTGCGTCAAACCTGCGCCTATCACAGGCACAACATGGCCACCTGCACCAAACCTGCGCCTATCACAGGCACAACATGGCCGCCTGCACCAAACCTACACCTATCACAGGCACAACATGGCTGCTTGTACCAAACCTGCGCCTATCACAGACACAACATGGCCGCTTGCACCAAACCTGCGCCTGTCACAGGCACAACATGGCCGCCTGCACCAAACCTACACCTATCACAGACACATCATGTCCGCCTGCACCAAACCTGCGCCTATCACAGACACAACATGGCCGCCTGCACCAAACCTGCGCCTGTCACAGGCACAACATGGCCGCCTGCACCAAACCTACACCTATCACAGACACAACATGGCCGCCTGCGTCAAACCTGCGCCTATCACAGGCACAACATGGCTGCCTGCACCAAACCTGCGCCTATCAAAGGCACAACATGGCTGCCTGCACCAAACCTGCGCCTATCACAGACACAACATGGCTGCCTGCACCAAACCTACACCTATCATAGGCACATCATGTCCGCCTGCACCAAACCTGTGCCTATCACAGGCACAACATGGCCACCTGCACCAAACCTGCGCCTATCACAGGCACAACATGGCCGCCTGCACCAAACCTGCACCTATCACAGACACATCATGTCCGCCTGCACCAAACCTACACCTATCACAGGCACAACATGGCCGCCTGCACCAAACCTACACCTATCAAAGGCACAGCATGGCTGCCTGCACCAAACCTGCTCCTATCACAGACACAACATGGCTGCCTGCACCAAACCTACACCTATCACAGGCACAACATGGCTGCCTGCACCAAACCTGTGCCTATCACAGGCACAACATGGCTGCTTGCACCAAACCTGCGAATATCACAGACACAACATGGCCGCCTGCACCAAACCTCTGCCTATCACAGGCACAACATGGCTGCTTGCACCAAACCTGCGAATATCACAGACACAACATGGCCGCCTGCACCAAACCTGCTCCTATCACAGGAAACATGGCTGCTTGTACCAAACCTGCACCTATCACAGGAAACATGGCCGCCTGCACCAAACCTGCACCTATCAAAGGCACAACATGGCCGCCTGCACCAAACCTGCACCTATCACAGACACAACATGGCCGCCTGCACCAAACCTGGGCCTGTCACAGACACAACATGGCCGCCTGCACCAAACCTGCGCCTATCACAGGCACAACATGGCCGCCTGCACCAAACCTGCGCCTATCACAGGAACAACATGGCCGCCTGCACCAAATCTGCGCCTATCACAGGCACAACATGGCCACTTGGTCCAAACCTGCATCTATCACAGGCACAACATGGCCGCCTGCACCAAACCTGCTCCTATCACAGGCACAACATGGCCGCCTGCGTCAAACCTGCGCCTATTACAGGCACAACATGGCCACCTGCACCAAACCTGTGCCTATCACAGGAACAACATGGCCTCCTGCACCAAATCTGCGCCTATCACAGGCACAACATGGCCACTTGGTCCAAACCTGCATCTATCACAGGCACAACATGGCCGCCTGCACCAAACCTGCTCCTATCACAGGCACAACATGGCCGCCTGCACCAAACCTGCTCCTATCACAGGAACAACAT
Source organism: Rhinophrynus dorsalis (assembly GCA_037306005.1). Lineage (NCBI taxonomy): Eukaryota > Metazoa > Chordata > Amphibia > Anura > Rhinophrynidae > Rhinophrynus > Rhinophrynus dorsalis. The sequence goes on from CM074724.1 coordinate 3,741,567, forward strand.
GGCCACCTGCACCAAACCTGCTCCTATCACAGGCACAACATGGCCGCCTGCACCAAACCTGCTCCTATCACAGGAAACATGGCCGCCTGCACCAAACCTGCGCCTATCACAGGCACAACATGGCCGCCTGCACCAAACCTGCTCCTATCACAGGCACAACATGGCTGCCTGCGTCAAACCTGCGCCTGTCACAGGCACAACATGACCGCCTGCACCAAACCTGCGCCTATCAAAGTCACAACATGGCCGTCTGCGTCAAACCTGCGCCTGTCACAGGCACAACATGGCCGCCTGCACCAAACCTGCGCCTATCAAAGGCACAACATGGCCGCCTGCGTCAAACCTGCGCCTGTCACAGGCACAACATGGCCGCCTGCACCAAACCTGCTCCTATCACAGGCACAACATGGCCGCCTGCACCAAACCTGCTCCTATCACAGGCACAACATGGCTGCCTGCGTCAAACCTGCGCCTGTCACAGGCACAACATGACCGCCTGCACCAAACCTGCGCCTATCAAAGGCACAACATGGCCGCCTGCGTCAAACCTGCTCCTATCACAGGAAACATGGCCACCTGCACCAAACCTGCATCTATCACAGGCACAACATGGCCACCTGCACCAAACCTGCACCTATCACAGGCACAACATGGCCACCTGCACCAAACCTGCGTCTATCACAGGCACAACATGGCCGCCTGCACCAAACCTGCGCCTATCACAGGCACAACATGGCCGCCTGCACCAAACCTGCATCTATCACAGGCACAACATGGCCACCTGCACCAAACCTGCACCTATCACAGGCACAACATGGCCGCCTGCACCAAACCTGCGCCTATCACAGGCACAACATGGCCGCCTGCACCAAACCTGCACCTATCACAGACACATCATGTCCGCCTGCACCAAACCTGCGCCTATCACAGACACAACATGGCTGCCTGCACCAAACCTGCGCCTATCACAGACACAACATGGCCGCCTGCACCAAACCTGCTCCTATCACAGGAACAACATGGCCGCCTGCACCAAACCTGCTCCAATCACAGACACAACATGGCCGCCTGCACCAAACCTGCTCCAATCACAGACACAACATGGCCGCCTGCACCAAACCTGCTCCTATCACAGGAACAACATGGCCGCCTGCACCAAACCTACACCTATCACAGGCACAACATGGCCGCCTGCACAGTACACAATCACAACAGTTCTCTGCATCACACTTTTCTGACAAAAAAACAAGTCCTTTTGCTCCCACCTGGAAGTGGTTCAGGTCTCCCTAAGGAGGCGTGCCCCTCAGTTTGGGAAATACAATTTAACCCTTTGAGTGCCAAAGCAATGTGTTGGATACCCCTCTGACACTCAAAGGGTTAAATTCTGCTTATGCCAACTTCCTTTTTTAAATGGCAGGCTGGCAGCATTCGCCTTCTTGCCAAGATTTCCACACGTGATACTCTTGGATTTGGTACAAATCTCAGGGTGGGAGAGACCACAGTGGCCTGCTATCTGATCTGCACCAATCAGCTGCTTCTTAGTCACAGACTTGGTGCCATTTTACTGAAGTCCTGCTTGTTTTGTGTGGATTCCATTATCTCTCTTAGTTGTGGGGGTCACAGGAGAAGTGACTGGAGAACCACTAGCAGAATGCACGCAGGGACAGATTGCCTGGAGGGAAGATAATTACTTTGGTTTTGCCAAGGTAAAGTCTGAGTTGACGGGAGACACCCAGGAAGAGGCAGCAGACAGACAGTCAGATACCTGGGACAGGAGGGAAGGGGAGAGGTCTAGGAAGGAAAGATAGATTTGAGTGTCATCAGCACAGAGATGATGGTGAGACCCAAAGGAGTTTATTAGTTTGCCAAGGGACGCGGTGTAAATTGAAAAGAGCAAGGGGCCCAGGACTAATACTTGAGGGACTCCGACAGACAGAGGGAGGGGTGGGGAAGTGGAGCCAGAATATTAAGCAGATATTCATACTTGTTACTGTATGCTAATGTGTGCTAATAAATTATGGTATCTGTGCTGTTTCATATGGTAGCGAAGCCTTTCTTGTGCCATTTCATATGAATGAAGGTTTTCAATGATGTGTCATATGCTAATTAAGCTGTAGGCTGTACCAGTAGACTTTCACTGTCACTTTCCCAGAAATAAGTGTGAATATCCCCTAAACTGTACTGAGCTTCTGGTTAATCCGACACATAGACAGTTTTGAATGAAGTTTCCAAATATGTAAAAAAATCAAGGTGATGGGTTAATATTAAAGGGATAGTAATACTTCTATTAATGTTTATCTCTGAGTCCTCTTTATAATTCTTGTAACATGCAGTGCTATATTTAATTACTTACAGTGTTGTAGTTCAAACTCTATTTATTGCCAAAGGATCCCCCGCCCGCACCTTCTGGCCACGTCCCATTAGATCTGGAATCAGGTCATGGGACCGGATGGATGCAGCAAGGGACAATCTTCATTCAGTAAGTATAAGGACACCCCACCTTGAGGAAGGAGGGTAGGATTTCCTTTTGCTTAATGAAGATTGTCCCTCACCGCGCTCCATTAGGACCACACCAAGTGATGCAGGGAAAGGGGCAGGAGGGGGATCCTTTCAGGTTGACTAGCGTTTGAACTACAACACTGTGAGTAGTTAAATATAGCACTACATCTTAAAAATTTAAAGAAGACTTGGAGCTAAACTTTAACAGAGGTATTACTATCCCTTTAAGGGGCTAAGCACGCAATACTGGCACATGTTAAGACGCTTCTAGGCTAGTCCCAGCAAATGGTAAGGACAAAGAGTATATAGGGCACTGAGTGAAATATCTTTTTAAAGGGATAGTAATGTCAGAAAAAAAAGTATAACTATATGGTAGATACAATTGTAGATTATGTTAGCGTTAGTGTACTCATAATCTTAATTTTAGTAATGACAGGAGGCGAGTATTTTGCATTATCTTTCTTTACTGAATCTCCATAGCAGCACAGTAACCAATCACAAACAGAAACAGAAAGTATAAATAGCCTGGTATATGCAGACTACTTCCTCTTTCGCAGCATAAACAACAAGCTGACATAGAGAAACAAAATAACAACAAAAAACTCCTGCAGACGATCCTCTAACCCCCAGAATTTCCGTCCGTCACTGGAAGCAGATCACACTGAAAAAGAAGGAGATACTTGTGAAAGATCACTGATCCAAACCACAGTGTATAAAATAAAACAGTACTTGCATCAAAGAAAAAGTATATCAAACAAGAGTAAACAATTCAATATCATAGATAGCATAAAAGCAAGCCCAACCTTAAACATCATTGAAGTAACCACACTCCCTGAATATCCGTCAATACTCACCCCTTGAGTCTCCGGTAAGGAAAAATTGGGAAAGGGCTGGGCGGGAAAATACTCGCCTCCTGTCATTACTAAAATTAAGATTATGAGTACACTAACGCTAACATAATCTACAATTTTACCACATGACAGGAGGCTTCCTATTTTGCAATTTTAACGCTAAGACACCAACACTTGTGACGCATGAGCCGGAGGGCGAAAATAAAATAGACGAAAAGTGTGCTCTCTAGACCAATCTGCGGAACGTAAAATGTCAGCAAGAGAAGCCCCAGCTAATGCTGCCCCAGACGCAGCAGCCCCTCGGACCGAATGAGCACCGAAATTAGAGTCAACCCCCGCCAAGGATAAAACCCAACGAATCCACCGAGCCAAAGTAGTAGTGGAGACAGGTTTATGAGGTCGAACATAAGAGACAAGAAGTTGTCCCGAAGGAGATGAACGTAATGACGACGTCATTTGAACATACTGAAGTAAGACCTCCACCACACAAAGCTGAGGAACCTCTCGGAAAAAAGGATAAAACACTGAAACAGAATCAGACTTAGTACGACGAGAAATAGAGAAAGACACCCCCTCAGGAAGCACAGAAAAACCGTCCACATCAAAAGCTCGGACATCCGAAACTCTGCGAAAAGAAACTAAACAAAGAAGAATTGTAAGTTTAGCTGATATCTGTCTAAGGGACAGACACTCATTAGAAGGCCAATTACGCAAGAAACGCAGAACCACCTCCACGTCCCAAAAAGTAGAGTACCTAGGACCCGGGGGTCTAGCTAACTTGATCCCCCGCAAAAGTCTACAAACTAAGGGATCGCGTCCCACCGGAACACCCGCAACCGGGACATGAGCAGCAGAAATAGCTGAACGAATAACATTCAGCGAACGAAACGACAGACCTGAAGAAAACCGAAAAGATAGGTAATTCAGGATGGCCGTCACAGGTGCCGTAAAGGGATCGCAACCCCTCTCCAAACACCAGCCAGACCAGGCATGCCAGGAGGACATATAAGACCGTCTAGTACCAGGGGCCCAGGAATCCCACAAGAGCTTCCTAGCCTCCTGCGATAATCCATCGACTGCCCAAGCACCCCTGAAATCGCCCAAGCCACCAGATGTAGCCGGTCTTGAAGGACGAGCGGATGAGGATTCCCTTGAGGATCCGAGAGAAGAAGTGGATGCAAAGGAAGAAGAAGAGGATCCTGAAACGATAACTCCAGCAGGTCCGGGTACCAAGGCTGACTCGGCCACAACGGAGTAACCAAAAGAATGCTTACCTGTTGAAGCCGAACCTGGTGTAAGACTCTCGCCAGCATCGCAAACGGGGGAAACGCATACGCCCCCTGATTCGGCCACTTCTGAAGGAACGCATCCACTGCCCTGGAGTCCGGATCCGGCAGCCAGCTGAAGTATGTCGGTAGTTGACGATTGGTTCTGGAAGCAAACAGATCCAAGCGTAAAGGACCCCTGAGGAGACACAGACGATGAAACAGTGATACATCCAGCTTCCAATCGCTCGTGTCTCTCCAATGACGGGAGAACCAATCCGCCGTGAAGTTGGAAATCCCCGGGAGATACTCTGCCCGCAGCGAAATGTTGTGGCTGAAGCAAAACTTGTAAAGGTCTTTTGTCGCCTCCGTCAGAACTCGCGACCTGGCGCCTCCTAGTTTGTTTATATATTGCACTGCAGAGAAATTGTCCATCCGTAGAAGAATGCAACAGCCCTCGGCGTCTTTGGCGAAACTGCGAACCGCAAAGGACCCCGCTATCAATTCCAAGCAATTGATATGAAGACCTTCTTCCGCCACTGACCAAGGACCTCCCGTGGCCAGCTCTGCACAATGGGCGCCCCAACCCCAAAGACTGGCGTCCGATTCCACGACAAAGTCGGGGGAAGGTCCAAACACTGCCCGGCCGTTCCAGGCCTGCATATGAAGGAGCCACCAACGAAGTTCTGCACGAACCTCCGGAGACAGCTCCACTAAATGGTCGTAGGACCTGCCCAAACGCAGGTGATGAGTCTTCAAGCGTTGCATTGCCCGATAATGAAGCGGTCCCGGAAAGATTGCCTGAATTGATGAAGAAAGGAGACCGACTATACGGGCCAGTAAACGCAAAGGAACTAAAGACTGGCGCAGAACGCGCCGAATTTCCTTCCGGATTGCCGCCACCTTTGACACCGGAAGACGAAGAAGGCAACGAACAGAATCTATTTCGAAGCCTAGAAACTGGACCACCTGAGAAGGTTCCAACGCCGATTTCTCCACGTTGATGACAAACCCTAAGGACTCCAGAAAGTGCACCACAAAGCGCATCTGAGATCGAAGTCTGACAGCATCGTTGCAAAAGATCAAAAGATCGTCGAGGTAAATGAGACAACGAACACCCAAAGCCCTCAAACGCGCCACCACCGGCTTCAGAAGCTTCGTGAAGCACCATGGAGCTGAGCTGAGGCCGAAAGGGAGGCATGTGAACTGGCACGGACGCCCTTGCCAGCGAAAGCGAAGGAAAGGACGACAGCTCGGGTGGATCGGAACTGAAAGGTACGCATCTTTCAGATCTAGCCGAGCAAACCAGTCTCCCTGGATCAAAAGATCGCGCAAAAGATGGATTCCTTCCATCTTGAAATGCCGGTAAACAACAAAAGCGTTGAGCCGTCTCAGGTTGATGACCGGACGAAAATCCCCTGTTTTTTTGCGGACAAGAAAGATGTTGCTGAAAAAACCTGTCTCGTCTGGCGCGAATTGAACTGCGCCTTTGGAAAAAAGCGAGGCGATCTCTTTGTCGATCAATTCCTGATCCCGCGTCGAAAAAAGAGAAGCAGGAGGCGGGTCCATCTGCACCGGAGGAAACTGGAACTCGATGACATAGCCTTGAACGCACTGCAGGACCCAAGCGTCCGAAGAAATTTCTTGCCAGGCCTGCAAATGAGAAGAAATCTTTCCCGCGGTAAACTGCATAGGGGAAATTGGAACATGATTTAAAATTGGTAATCTTACCTGCTGGAAACTTGGCCCGGCCTCTGCCTCTGTGAGCTCTGGCTCTGTCCGCCCCTCTGGAGAAAGTAGTGGCCCGGTAGGAAGTTGAAGGGAAGAATCCTGGCGAGGATGGAGTGAAGCGGGGGCCGGAGGTCCAAAACCTGCTGGCGGCACGGCCCCGCTGCCGACCAGCCCTTCCAAAAACACCCCTAGAAGATGTAGGGCGGAACACCTGACGCATGGAAGACTGCGCCTTGTTGAGGGTGGTGAATAAATTCACATGGCGTTTAAGCTCCGCAATGAACTGGTCACCAAAAAGCAATCCGTTGGCTGAAGGACCCAATTCTTTCGAACCCAACTCTGCTAACTTGGGGTCGATCCTCAGCAGAGCCGCCTTCCTTCTCTCAGCGGAAATGGCTGCGTTAGCATTTCCCAAAAGACAGATCGCACGTTGAGCCCATTCTCTAATGGCATTAGCGTCCAAAGATTCGCCGTGTTCCAGAGCCTGGTCAGCGAAGAACAATATCTTGGCGAGGGGACCCAGAATGTCCAGCAATTTATCCTGAGACGCCTTGAGACCTTTCTCTATGCCCTTCCGTGGATCCCGGCCAGACCGAGTCATAAACGTAAGGACGGTGGGATCAAAATCAGGAGTGGCAGCAACTTTGTCCGGAAGGACTGGCCTTGGGCATTCAGCGCGAAGACGACCCCTCACGTCTCGGTCCATAGACTGACGGAGCCAGAAATGGACAAAGCGGGCCAAATGATCAGGCAGGCCCCACTCTGAAGATCTTGGATGGCGAATGGAACGGGGATCAAACAGTGGAACTCCACGTGCATCCACAAAACGGTCTTCTTCTGGAAAGGAACTATCCTGCAGGGCAACCGAAGGTGATTCCACCACCGTCTCCTTGACGAAACCAGAGGTAGAAGAACCAGGAGCCTGATCCCAAAGGTCATCCTCCGAACCTGAGGCAGCACACCATTCATCCACTACCGCCAATGGTCTAGGAGAGTAGGCATCATTATCTGAAGAATGAGGAGAGTGGAGGACAGGAGCGGAAGAATCCTCACGTCTGGGACGCTTCAACGGTGTCTTCCCCTTACCATCACGGTTCCCCGTCCGATCCTCTGAAGATTCGTTGGAAGGGAAAGGTCCTACATCCCTTGCAGGGAAAGCAGAAGAGGATTCCGGAGAAAGGACTCTGGACAGAACCTTTTCCACCGAAGCAGCAACAGCTGCATCAATAAGGGCCTGCAAGTCAGCAGAAGTAGCACTCATAATGGAGCAGATGGTGTAATAGCCAGACCTTGAAACAACCTGGAAAACAAGGGATAAAAACCCAACGTAAGGGCATGGAAAACACCTAAATGTGGAACAAAAAAGGTGAGTCCCAAGAAGGTACAGACTGGGGCTCACCCAGATTAAAAGGAGACAACACTCCTCAGCATTGTGGAATGGCGAGGCATTCACCGTCAGGAAAAAGGGGGCTCACCCCTGTGGCTATAGATATGTAGAAATAATAATTAAGTGTTTTTTTTTTTTTTTTTTTTTTTTTTATTCCAGAAAGGCTGAAACCCTGCAAGGAAAGAAGGGGGCTCACCCCTAATAACAGTGGGGCTCACCCACAAATAGAAACAGTCCACAGACTGTAAACTCAGACAGGGACCTGAAAACCAGTAACTGGATCACAGGCACCAAACCATTAGGGGCCACAAAGGAATGTGGGCTCACCCACTGATCATGCACAGATAAGGGGGCTCACCCCAGATGTACCTTGGGGCTCACCCAGGTACAGGACAGTGCTTTATGATATGGTGTGATAGTACAGTAGTGTTATTATACGTTAGGGTTAAAACAATAGAAGCCAAGCAAAGTTCACCCCTGAACTAGTTTTAAACTTTATTGAACAGGAGCAGAGGTGAACGATGCAAACAAAGAGATAGTAGAAGACGCCGCTCCGAAGCTGGAACAACCCAGCCGCAGAGCGGAGCCCACACTACCGACGGCCGCCGAGAATCTCGCGATATGAGATTCAAGATGGCCGCCGCAAGAACAAGCCCGGTCAGCAGACCGCCGCCGACACGCAGGCAACCAAGCTTAGGGTAGCGTTGCAAACCGCCCCAGTGCCTTGGGAAGGCGATGTTCAGTATTCAACATGAAGCAATTGGAAGAACCATAGTAGCGTTGACTGCCGCGAACCCCAAACCCAACACAGCCCTAGATAATAAATGCCCCACAATGGTCACAGGGAACAGTGAGGGGAACATAAGGCACAAGACCGCAACACAGCTAACCCGTTTTTGAATAGGCAAGCTGGGATGAGAAATCAGGGCAGCGAAGGGTAGTAGAGAACCAGGCAGTCAAGAGTGGTAACAGAACCAAAAGGAAAGGAAGGGGAAAAACAACCCCAGACGACCAGAATACAATGGGATAGCACAAAATACAACAGTGAACCCACAAATACCCACAAGCATTACTATAACAATGGTGAATAAAAGGTGCAAAAACTCTGACCTGTGCAGCTTGTTGGAGCAGCAAGAAAGAGGAAGTAGTCTGCATATACCAGGCTATTTATACTTTCTGTTTCTGTTTGTGATTGGTTACTGTGCTGCTATGGAGATTCAGTAAAGAAAGATAATGCAAAATAGGAAGCCTCCTGTCATGTGGTAAAATTAAAAGAGAGTACTTGCACCTATTCGTATCTCTCAAACTGTTACTGTTTGAGAGATACAGGAAAATAAAGCTCTCCGCTCCCTCCCCTTTCTGCTTGATGTGCTGTAAAGCTGTCAGAAGCAGATTCTGGTTCCTGGATCAGACGGCGGCTCTTCAGCAGCGCCGACATAGCGATACCTAAAAATAAATACTTAATCGGGGCTCTCTTTTAATTGTATTTACCAAATAGTTAATACTTTTTCCTGACATTACTATCCCTTTAAGGATGAGAAGGATGTACACTGCTTGGTCCTTAAAAGATAAATAGACAAAGGTATCACATGTTGGGATGCCCCTGAGCCACGTACAGTTTAACCCTTTGAGTGCCAGAAGGGTATGCATACATTGCAAAGCAATGCATTGTGTACCCCTCTGGCACTAAAAGGGTTAATGACAAGCAGAACGTGTAAGTAGAATACTGGATTAATTTAACTCTTCAAGCACCATAGTGGTGTACAAAACAAGTGAATCAATAAGCAGCGCATCTCCCTGTCCTTACAGGGTTAATCTTTTAAACCCAAAGACAAATGTACAGAAGCTGGATCCAGGGGCAGGAGCCAAAACCAGGGACGGACTATAGAAATCCAGTCCAGCTGGCGGGTGCGGATTTAAAGTAAACCTGTTACCTTATAGAGATGTAAACATAGGCACAATGTTTTGGTGGCCAGTCCCCCTAGAAGGCACGGCCTGTGTCTGTGTGTTCTAGGGCTTTTCCTGTTGCTCACTATCGGGTTAACCCTTTAAGTGCCAGAGTGGTAGCCAACGCATTAGATACCGCTCAAGCTCTCAAAGTGTTAACCAAGGACATTCCCACTGTTTTGTTAAACAAGGCCACGCCCACCGTCGGCTTACTCGTGCCCACATGCACTGCTCAGAGATTTCACCCAAAGTCATTGCACCTCATATTTAGTTTCTAATCAAACTGTTAACAACACAAGCCAAATGGTGTCCAGAAGGCAGTTATCTTTTTAATGCAATGTGGGGGGGACGCTTGAAAAACTGGGGTGATGTATAAAAAGCATTTTTCTTGTATGTTTAAGAATTGTCATTTTGGATAGGGGAGTCTTATTTATAAAGCAGTAAATGCATGTTTATATGTAAATATGATTAAATTCACTAATGAGAACTGGTTTTTGCATGCTTTTATTTCACTCAGTGCCTTGTATATGTCCATTAATAACAGCATTTGACTGGCGCTAAGATTTAGGACAGCGCAAGCGCACAGATGCCTCAACAGCAAGATGCCCGCGCTGTCGTCTCCCGTTGAGTCTCCGAAGAAGTTCAATATCTAAATAATGTTGCACTTACTAAGGATAATAAAAATATTGATATGCTTAGCACTATATTAAAAATTATTTTGGGAGCACATTAATATGTATAAAAGTTCTGCTTTAACAAACACCTTTTGTCCAAACCTGGACTCTAAACCTGCACAGGAAAACCAACTCTTCCCGGTACCCCATCAGCCAGCTAAAAACTCAAGCCCAATGAGTATGGTCAAATTAACCCGTGGTAAAGTCTGGGGGGGATCCCCTAAGACCACTGGCCTGAACCATTGCCTCAAGTATCTGCATCCCTTAGATTACCCTATCTGCTTGGCAAGGACTAACCGCCACCAGGTCGGGCTGATTACCCCCTAATCCACCCTGACCTTCCCCCAAAGAAAATAAAGCTATGGCTCTCTCCATGAAACTTATGAGCTTGAGAATAAAGAAGTCAGAACTCACATTATTGGGGTGAACCCCATCATCAACAAACATGCAATGGTCTTTTTCCTCAAAATCTCTGTGCCGTACAGAGAAACCTCAGAAGAAGACCACTAATGTCCCCAACCACCTGTTCAACTTCATCCTGGCTTTATCCACTGCTCTATGATCTCTGCATACTTCCAGCTCCACCTAAGAATAACCTCCGACCAAACAACCATCAAATCAGGGAACATGAACAACAACTTGGAAACATCCAGCTTCATCGTTTTACCCTGGCTCCAAACTGGAAATGTGCCGAGATCATCCCCCGAGATGAACCAACAATACATCAGGACCATAAAATACAGCAACAGCTGACCCCACAATATCCTTCTGGTACTGAACCAGGAAACCCGAGAAGAGTCAATGGACAACTGCAAACAAATCGCTGAAGAGCCCCCATTTCCTGGCCCATTACACATAAGAATGACCCAGGATCCACACATGTAATGGAAATTTACCTATAAGACAAGAAAAAAAATTGTAGCCCCTGACACACCCGATTATACCTGTAACAACTTGACAGATGGGGGAAAGAGTCTAAACAGACAAAAAATACTTAACACAAAGGTAGACCCTCCCACCAGATACAAAGCTTAAAAGTATATAAACATACTAGCAGGTGTGTGTGTGGCACGGTTTCGCCTTTATGTTGAACCTATTTATGCCAAAGGCTATATGTCATTCTCTATACACCAAACGCTATATGCAATGTGCCAAGCATTATATACAATTTAACAAATGCAATACACCACACATGATTTGCCAGACGTTATTCTCCAACTGCTACACGACAAACGCTATACCTATATACCCCAAACACTATACCTATATACCCCAAACGCTATACTCCAAACGCTATACCTATATACCGCAAACGCTATACTCCAAACGCTATACCTATATACCCCAAAAGCTATACTCCAAACACTATACACCAGTAATAACAACAATGGTTTTGTTATTTCAGAATAGTTATCAATGAATTTCCAGGAATAATTCATCATGCCTGGGAAGGATCTCTATTCATTATAGATTATACTATATTATATACTCCAAACGCTACACACCATTTGCCAAACACTATTCATCAAACTATTTATACCAAACGCTATATGCCAAATCTATACACCAAAAGCAATACGCCAAATGCTATACACAGTTTGCCAAACACTACACCACATATGCCAAACACTATGTCACACACTCTATAAGCAAAGCGCTATACACTGTACGTCAGACGCAATACTGTGTACACCAAACACTATAAGCAATATGCCATACGCTATACACAATGCGCTATATGCCTGATGATATATTCTATTTACCAAACACTATAACAAAAAGCTATACGCAACACACTGCACCCAAACGCTATATACAATAGGAACATTGCTATACTCAGTAGACAAAACACAGTATGCTATACACTATGTGCAATAGGCAAAATGGTATTCACAATATGCAACACACAATGCTATTAGGCAATATTCTGTACGCAATACACTGTATGCAATACACACAAAACACACAAGCTCACACACGTTCATAATACACACACACACACTGATGGAGAGTTGTGTAATACAGGACCTTTTTGGAGATGAAAGTGCTGAGCACTGATAATTCAATATGCCAGTCGTATTATTACCCACACGGGCAATGCCACGCCAATATACATATATGTGTATAAATCTATGTATTACATGAGCTGCCAGGGATCTTAACAAGTTACATGTTTAACAAGAAGAACTATAGAAGAACCTTGGATACGACTCTCAGCTCTGTATAGAAACAATTCTCAAAGACAAATCGCACAAATACACTTTAATTAAACATATCGGCGTTTATTGGCAGCTCCTCTGTGTAGCTGGGCGGGTGGCGTGGGTGCTGTCCTCTAGATCAGGTTGTTGTGAAGTGCACTTCTGTACACAGCTGAGAGGTGTGTAGATTCTTTCTTTTGTGTTACATATGTGGCTTCTCTCTGTAATGCTGAGTGGCACAGGTAAATATTTGGGCGCAGTCCTTATGAATAGACTGCATTCCTATTTCTGTCCATCACATACCAGTGGCAGCACAGATCCCATAAATACACTGGACAGTGTCAGGTCTCGTAATAAATGCACTTGGCAGTTCCTTACAATCAAACATGTACTGATGCCAAGGTTCGTTGTGTCCTTACTGAAATCTCACCGTAACACGAGGATTAGAGTGTAACGATGCCAAGAAAGCTGCTAATGCACCTATAGTAAACAGAGCATAACCATCTGCAGTGCCAACCTCACCCTTACTGTAATGTATCATGGCATGGAAACACAGCATTCATACCATACCAGTCTTCGTCTTACTGTACTGTATCATGGGAACACAGCATTCATACCATACCAGTCTTCCTATTACTGTACTGTATCATGGGAACACAGCATTCATACCATACCAGCCTTCCTCTTACTGTACTGTATCATGGGAACACAGCATTCATACCATACCAGCCTTCCTCTTACTGTACTGTATCATGGATACACAGCATTCATACCATACCAGCCTTCCTCTTACTGTACTGTATCATGGGAACACAGCATTCATACCATACCAGCCTTCCTCTTACTGTACTGTATCATGGGAACACAGCATTCATACCATACCAGTCTTCCTCTTACTGTACTGTATCATGGGAACACAGCATTCATACCATACCAGCCTTCCTCTTACTGTACTGTATCATGGGAACACAGCATTCATACCATACCAGCCTTCCTCTTACTGTACTGTATCATGGGAACACAGCATTCATACCATACCAGTCTTCCTCTTACTGTACTGTATCATGGGAACACAGCATTCATACCATACCAGCCTTCCTCTTACTGTACTGTATCATGGGAACACAGCATTCATACCATACCAGCCTTCCTCTTACTGTACTGTATCATGGGAACACAGCATTCATACCATACCAGCCTTCCTCTTACTGTACTGTATCATGGGAACACAGCATTCATACCATACCAGTCTTCCTCTTACTGTACTGTATCATGGGAACACAGCATTCATACCATACCAGCCTTCCTCTTACTGTACTGTATCATGGGAACACAGCATTCATACCATACCAGTCTTCCTCTTACTGTACTGTATCATGGGAACACAGCATTCATACCATACCAGTCTTCCTCTTACTGTACTGTATCATGGGAACACAGCATTCATACCATACCAGCCTTCCTCTTACTGTACTGTATCATGGGAACACAGCATTCATACCGTACCAGCCTTCCTCTTACTGTACTGTATCATGGGAACACAGCATTCATACCATACCAGTCTTCCTCTTACTGTACTGTATCATGGGAACACAGCATTCATACCATACCAGCCTTCCTCTTACTGTACTGTGTCATGGGAACACAGCATTCATACCATACCAGTCTTCCTCTTACTGTACTGTATCATGGGAACACAGCATTCATACCATACCAGCCGTCCTCTTACTGTACTGTATCATGGGAACACAGCATTCATACCATACCAGTCTTCCTCTTACTGTACTGTATCATGGGAACACAGCATTCATACCATACCAGTCTTCCTCTTACTATACTGTATCATGGGAACACAGCATTCATACCATACCAGTCTTCCTCTTACTGTACTGTATCATGGGAACACAGCATTCATACCATACCAGTCTTCCTCTTACTGTACTGTATCATGGATACACAGCATTCATACCATACCAGCCTTCCTCTTACTGTACTGTATCATGGGAACACAGCATTCATACCATACCAGCCTTCCTCTTACTGTACTGTATCATGGGAACACAGCATTCATACCATACCAGCCTTCCTCTTACTGTACTGTATCATGGGAACACAGCATTCATACCATACCAGCCTTCATCTTACTGTACTGTATCATGGATACACAGCATTCATACCATACCAGTCTTCCTCTTACTATACTGTATCATGGGAACACAGCATTCATACCATACCAGTCTTCCTCTTACTGTACTGTATCATGGATACACAGCATTCATACCATACCAGTCTTCCTCTTACTTTACTGTATCATGGATACACAGCATTCATACCATACCAGTCTTCCTCTTACTGTACTGTATCATGGATACACAGCATTCATACCATACCAGTCTTCCTCTTACTGTACTGTATCATGGGAACACAGCATTCATACCATACCAGCCTTCCTCTTACTGTACTGTATCATGGATACACAGCATACATACCATACCAGCCTTCCTATTACTGTACTGTATCATGGGAACACATCATTCATACCATACCAGCCTTCCTCTTACTGTACTGTATCATGGGAAACACAACATTCATACCATACCAGTCTTCCTCTTACTATACTGTATCATGGGAACACAGCATTCATACCATACCAGTCTTCCTCTTACTGTACTGTATCATGGGAACACAGCATACATACCATACCAGCCTTCCTCTTACTGTACTGTATCATGGATACACAGCATTCATAGCATACCAACCTTCCTCTTACTGTACTGTATCATGGATACACAGCATTCATACCATACCAGCCTTCCTCTTACTGTACTGTATCATGGGAACACAGCATTCATACCATACCAGTCTTCCTCTTACTGTACTGTATCATGGATACACAGCATTCATACCATACCAGCCTTCCTCTTACTGTACTGTATCATGGGAACACAGCATTCATACCATACCAGTCTTCCTCTTACTGTACTGTATCATGGGAACACAACATTCATACCATACCAGCCTTCCTCTTACTGTACTGTATCATGGGAACACAGCATTCATACCATACCAGCCTTCCTCTTACTGTACATGTATCATGGATACACAGCATTCATACCATACCAGCCTTCCTCTTACTGTACTGTATCATGGATACACAGCATTCATACCATACCAGCCTTCCTCTTACTGTACTGTATCATGGGAACACAGCATTCATACCATACCAGTCTTCCTCTTACTGTACTGTATCATGGATACACAGCATTCATACCATACCAGCCTTCCTCTTACTGTACTGTATCATGGGAACACAGCATTCATACCATACCAGTCTTCCTCTTACTGTACTGTATCATGGATACACAGCATTCATATCATACCAGCCTTCCTCTTACTGTACTGTATCATGGGAACACAACATTCATACCATACCAGCCTTCCTCTTACTGTACTGTATCATGGGAACACAACATTCATACCATACCAGCCTTCCTCTTACTGTACTGTATCATGGGAACACAGCATTCATACCATACCAATCTTCCTCTTACTGTACTGTATCATGAGAACACAGCATTCATACCATACCAGCCTTCCTCTTACTGTACTGTATCATGGGAACACAGCATTCATACAATACCAGCCTTCCTCTTACTGTACTGTATCATGGGAACACAGCATTCATACCATACCAGTCTTCCTCTTACTATACTGTATCATGGGAACACAGCATTCATACCATACCAGCCTTCCTCTTACTGTACTGTATCATGGGAACACAGCATTCATACCATACCAGTCTTCCTCTTACTGTACTGTATCATGGGAACACAACATTCATACCATACCAGTCTTCCTCTTACTGTACTGTATCATGGGAACACAGCATTCATACCATACCAGCCTTCCTCTTACTGTACTGTATCATGGGATACACAGCATTCATACCATACCAACCTTCCTCTTACTGTACTGTATCATGGGAACACAGCATTCATACCATACCAGTCTTCCTCTTACTGTACTGTATCATGGGAACACAGCATTCATACCATACCAGTCTTCCTCTTACTATACTGTATCATGGGAACACAGCATTCATACCATACCAGCCTTCCTCTTATTGTACTGTATCATGGGAACACAGCATTCATACCATACCAGTCTTCCTCTTACTGTACTGTATCATGGGAACACAGCATTCATACCATACCAACCTTCCTCTTACTGTACTGTATCATGGATACACAGCATTCATACCGTACCAGCCTTCCTCTTACTGTACTGTATCATGGGAACACAGCATTCATACCATACCAGCCTTCCACTTACTGTACTGTATCATGGGAACACAGCATTCATACCATACCAGCCTTCCTCTTACTGTACTGTATCATGGGAACACAGCATTCATACCATACCAGCCTTCCTCTTACTGTACTGTATCATGGGAACACAACATTCATACCATACCAGCCTTCCTCTTACTGTACTGTATCATGGGAACACAGCATTCATACCATACCAGCCTTCCTCTTACTGTACTGTATCATGGGAACACAGCATTCATACCATACCAGTCTTCCTCTTACTATACTGTATCATGGGAACACAGCATTCATACCATACCAGTCTTCCTCTTACTGTACTGTATCATGGGAACACAGCATACATACCATACCAGCCTTCCTCTTACTGTACTGTATCATGGATACACAGCATTCATAGCATACCAACCTTCCTCTTACTGTACTGTATCATGGATACACAGCATTCATACCATACCAGCCTTCCTCTTACTGTACTGTATCATGGGAACACAGCATTCATACCATACCAGTCTTCCTCTTACTGTACTGTATCATGGATACACAGCATTCATACCATACCAGCCTTCCTCTTACTGTACTGTATCATGGGAACACAGCATTCATACCATACAAGTCTTCCTCTTACTGTACTGTATCATGGGAACACAACATTCATACCATACCAGCCTTCCTCTTACTGTACTGTATCATGGGAACACAGCATTCATACCATACCAGCCTTCCTCTTACTGTACATGTATCATGGATACACAGCATTCATACCATACCAGCCTTCCTCTTACTGTACTGTATCATGGATACACAGCATTCATACCATACCAGCCTTCCTCTTACTGTACTGTATCATGGGAACACAGCATTCATACCATACCAGTCTTCCTCTTACTGTACTGTATCATGGATACACAGCATTCATACCATACCAGCCTTCCTCTTACTGTACTGTATCATGGGAACACAGCATTCATACCATACCAGTCTTCCTCTTACTGTACTGTATCATGGATACACAGCATTAATATCATACCAGCCTTCCTCTTACTGTACTGTATCATGGGAACACAACATTCATACCATACCAGCCTTCCTCTTACTGTACTGTATCATGGGAACACAACATTCATACCATACCAGCCTTCCTCTTACTGTACTGTATCATGGGAACACAGCATTCATACCATACCAATCTTCCTCTTACTGTACTGTATCATGAGAACACAGCATTCATACCATACCAGCCTTCCTCTTACTGTACTGTATCATGGGAACACAGCATTCATACAATACCAGCCTTCCTCTTACTGTACTGTATCATGGGAACACAGCATTCATACCATACCAGTCTTCCTCTTACTATACTGTATCATGGGAACACAGCATTCATACCATACCAGCCTTCCTCTTACTGTACTGTATCATGGGAACACAGCATTCATACCATACCAGTCTTCCTCTTACTGTACTGTATCATGGGAACACAACATTCATACCATACCAGTCTTCCTCTTACTGTACTGTATCATGGGAACACAGCATTCCTACCATACCAGCCTTCCTCTTACTGTACTGTATCATGGGATACACAGCATTCATACCATACCAACCTTCCTCTTACTGTACTGTATCATGGGAACACAGCATTCATACCATACCAGTCTTCCTCTTACTGTACTGTATCATGGGAACACAGCATTCATACCATACCAGTCTTCCTCTTACTATACTGTATCATGGGAACACAGCATTCATACAATACCAGCCTTCCTCTTATTGTACTGTATCATGGGAACACAGCATTCATACCATACCAGTCTTCCTCTTACTGTACTGTATCATGGGAACACAGCATTCATACCATACCAACCTTCCTCTTACTGTACTGTATCATGGATACACAGCATTCATACCGTACCAGCCTTCCTCTTACTGTACTGTATCATGGGAACACAGCATTCATACCATACCAGCCTTCCACTTACTGTACTGTATCATGGGAACACAGCATTCATACCATACCAGCCTTCCTCTTACTGTACTGTATCATGGGAACACAGCATTCATACCATACCAGCCTTCCTCTTACTGTACTGTATCATGGGAACACAACATTCATACCATACCAGCCTTCCTCTTACTGTACTGTATCATGGGAACACAGCATTCATACCATACCAGCCTTCCTCTTACTGTACTGTATCATGGGAACACAGCATTCATACCATACCAGCCTTCCTCTTACTGTACTGTATCATGGGAACACAACATTCATACCATACCATCCTTCCTCTTATTGTACTGTATCATGGGAACACAGCATTCATACCATACCAGTCTTCCTCTTACTGTACTGTATCATGGGAACACAGCATTCATACCATACCAGTCTTCCTCTTACTGTACTGTATCATGGGAACACAGCATTCATACCATACCAGCCTTCCTCTTACTGTACTGTATCATGGGAACACAGCATTCATACCATACCAGTCTTCCTCTTACTGTACTGTATCATGGGAACACAGCATTCATACCATACCAGCCTTCCTCTTACTGTACTGTATCATGGGAACACAGCATTCATACCATACCAGTCTTCCTCTTACTGTACTGTATCATGGGAATACAGCATTAATACCATACCAGTCTTCCTCTTACTATACTGTATCATGGGAACACAGCATTCATACCATACCAGTCTTCCTCTTACTATACTGTATCATGGATACACAGCATTCATACCATACCAGTCTTCCTCTTACTGTACTGTATCACGGGAACACAGCATTCATACCATACCAGCCTTCCACTTACTGTACTGTATCATGGGAACACAGCATTCATACCATACAAGCCGTCCTCTTACTGTACTGTATCATGGGAATACAGCATTCATACCATACCAGTCTTCCTCTTACTGTACTGTATCATGGGAACACAGCATTCATACCATACCAGTCTTCCTCTTACTATACTGTATCATGGATACACAGCATTCATACCATACCAGTCTTCCTCTTACTGTACTTTATCATGGGAACACAGCATTCATACCATACCAGCCTTCCACTTACTGTACTGTATCATGGGAACACAGCATTCATACCATACCAGCCTTCCTCTTACTGTACTGTATCATGGGAACACAGCATTCATACCATACCAGTCTTCCTCTTACTGTACTGTATCATGGGAACACAGCATTCATACCATACCAGCCTTCCTCTTACTGTACTGTATCATGGGAACACAGCATTCATACCATACCAGTCTTCCTCTTACTGTACTGTATCATGGGAACACAGCATTCATACCATACCAGTCTTCCTCTTACTGTACTGTATCATGGGAACACAGCATTCATACCATACCAGCCTTCCTCTTACTGTACTGTATCATGGGAACACAGCATTCATACCATACCAGTCTTCCTCTTACTGTACTGTATCATGGGAACACAGCATTCATACCATACCAGCTTTCCTCTTACTGTACTGTATCATGGGAACACGGCATTCATACCATACCAGTCTTCCTCTTACTGTACTGTATCATGGGAACACAGCATTCATACCATACCAGCCTTCCTCTTACTGTACTGTATCATGGGAACACAGCATTCATACCATACCAGCCTTCCTCTTACTGTACTGTATCATGAGAACACAACATTCATACCATACCAGCCTTCCTCTTACTGTACTGTATCATGGGAACACAGCATTCATACCATACCAGTCTTCCTCTTACTGTACTGTATCATGGATACACAGCATTCATACCATACCAGCCTTCCTCTTACTGTACTGTATCATGGGAACACAGCATTCATACCATACCAGCCTTCCACTTACTGTACTGTATCATGGGAACACAGCATTCATACCATACCAGCCTTCCTCTTACTGTACTGTATCATGGGAACACAGCATTCATACCATACCAGTCTTCCTCTTACTGTACTGTATCATGGGAACACAGCATTCATACCATACCAGCCTTCCTCTTACTGTACTGTATCATGGGAACACAGCATTCATACCATACAAGTCTTCCTCTTACTGTACTGTATCATGGGAACACAGCATTCATACCATACCAGCCTTCCTCTTACTGTACTGTATCATGGGAACACAGCATTCATACCATACCAGTCTTCCTCTTACTGTACTGTATCATGGGAACACAGCATTCATACCATACCAGCCTTCCTCTTACTGTACTGTATCATGGGAACACAGCATTCATACCATACCAGCCTTCCTCTTACTGTACTGTATCGTGGATACACAGCATTCATACCATACCAGTCTTCCTCTTACTGTACTGTATCATGGGAACACAGCATTCATACCATACCAGCCTTCCTCTTACTGTACTGTATCGTGGGAACACAGCATTCATACCATACCAGTCTTCCTCTTACTGTACTGTATCATGGGAACACAGCATACATACCATACCAGCCTTCCTCTTACTGTACTGTATCATGGGAACACAGCATTCATACCATACCAGCCTTCCTCTTACTGTACTGTATCATGGGAACACAGCATTCATACCATACCAGTCTTCCTCTTACTGTACTGTATCATGGGAACACAGCATTCATACCATACCAGTCTTCCTCTTACTGTACTGTATCATGGAAACACAGCATTCATACCATACCAGCCTTCCTCTTACTGTACTGTATCATGGGAACACAACATTCATACCATACCAGTCTTCTTCTTACTGTACTGTATCATGGGAACACAGCATTCATACCATACCAGTCTTCCTCTTACTGTACTGTATCATGGGAACACAGCATTCATACCATACCAGCCTTCCTCTTACTGTACTGTATCATGGGAACACAGCATTCATACCATACCAGCCTTCCTCTTACTGTACTGTATCATGGGAACACAGCATTCATACCATACCAGCCTTCCTCTTACTGTACTGTATCATGGGAACACAGCATTCATACCATACCAGTCTTCCTCTTACTGTACTGTATCATGGGAACACAGCATTCATACCATACCAACCTTCCTCTTACTGTACTGTATCATGGGAACACAGCATTCATACCATACCAGCCTTCCTCTTACTGTACTGTATCATGGGAACACAGCATTCATACCATACCAGTCTTCCTCTTACTGTACTGTATCATGGGAACACAGCATTCATACCATACCAGTCTTCCTCTTACTGTACTGTATCATGGAAACACAGCATTCATACCATACCAGCCTTCCTCTTACTGTACTGTATCATGGGAACACAACATTCATACCATACCAGTCTTCTTCTTACTGTACTGTATCATGGGAACACAGCATTCATACCATACCAGTCTTCCTCTTACTGTACTGTATCATGGGAACACAGCATTCATACCATACCAGCCTTCCTCTTACTGTACTGTATCATGGGAACACAGCATTCATACCATACCAGCCTTCCTCTTACTGTACTGTATCATGGGAACACAGCATTCATACCATACCAGCCTTCCTCTTACTGTACTGTATCATGGGAACACAGCATTCATACCATACCAGTCTTCCTCTTACTGTACTGTATCATGGGAACACAGCATTCATACCATACCAACCTTCCTCTTACTGTACTGTATCATGGGAACACAGCATTCATACCATACCAGCCTTCCTCTTACTGTACTGTATCATGGGAACACAGTATTCATACCATACCAGTCTTCCTCTTACTGTACTGTATCATGGGAACACAGCATTCATACCATACCAGCCTTCCTCTTACTGTACTGTATCATGGGAACACAGTATTCATACCATACCAGTCTTCCTCTTACTGTACTGTATCATGGGAACTCAGCATTCATACCATACCAGTCTTCCTCTTATTGTACTGTATCATGGGAACACAACATTCATACCATACCAGCCTTCCTCATACTGTACTGTATCATGGGAACACAGCATTCATACCATACCAGCCTTCCTCTTACTGTACTGTATCATGGGAACACAGCATTCATACCATACCAGCCTTCCTCTTACTGTACTGTATCGTGGATACACAGCATTCATACCATACCAGTCTTCCTCTTACTGTACTGTATCATGGGAACACAGCATTCATACCATACCAGCCTTCCTCTTACTGTACTGTATCGTGGGAACACAGCATTCATACCATACCAGTCTTCCTCTTACTGTACTGTATCATGGGAACACAGCATTCATACCATACCAGTCTTCCTCTTACTGTACTGTATCATGGGATACACAGCATTCATACCATACCAGTCTTCCTCTTACTGTACTGTATCGTGGGAACACAGCATTCATACCATACCAGCCTTCCTCTTACTGTACTGTATCGTGGGAACACAGCATTCATACCATACCAGCCTTCCTCTTACTGTACTGTATCATGGGAACACAGCATTCATACCATACCAGCCTTCCTCTTACTGTACTGTATCATGGGAACACAGCATTCATACCATACCAGTCTTCCTCTTACTGTACTGTATCATGGGAACACAGCATTCATACCATACCAGTCTTCCTCTTACTGTACTGTATCATGGGAACACAGCATTCATACCATGCCAGTCTTCCTCTTACTGTACTGTATCATGGGAACACAGCATTCACACCATACCAGCCTTCCTCTTACTGTACTGTATCATGGGAACACAGCATTCATACCATACCAGTCTTCCTCTTACTGTACTGTATCATGGGAACACAACATTCATACCATACCAGTCTTCTTCTTACTGTACTGTATCATGGGAACACAGCATTCATACCATACCAGTCTTCCTCTTACTGTACTGTATCATGGGAACACAGCATTCATACCATACCAGCCTTCCTCTTACTGTACTGTATCATGGGAACACAGCATTCATACCATACCAGCCTTCCTCTTACTGTACTGTATCATGGGAACACAGCATTCATACCATACCAGCCTTCCTCTTACTATACTGTATCATGGGAACACAGCATTCATACCATACCAGTCTTCCTCTTACTGTACTGTATCATGGGAACACAGCATTCATACCATACCAGTCTTCCTCTTACTGTACTGTATCATGGGAACACAGCATTCATACCATACCAACCTTCCTCTTACTGTACTGTATCATGGGAACACAGCATTCATACCATACCAGCCTTCCTCTTACTGTACTGTATCATGGGAACACAGTATTCATACCATACCAGTCTTCCTCTTACTGTACTGTATCATGGGAACACAGCATTCATACCATACCAGCCTTCCTCTTACTGTACTGTATCATGGGAACACAGTATTCATACCATACCAGTCTTCCTCTTACTGTACTGTATCATGGGAACACAGCATTCATACCATACCAGTCTTCCTCTTATTGTACTGTATCATGGGAACACAACATTCATACCATACCAGCCTTCCTCTTACTGTACTGTATCATGGGAACACAGCATTCATACCATACCAGCCTTCCTCTTACTGTACTGTATCATGGGAACACAGCATTCATACCATACCAGCCTTCCTCTTACTGTACTGTATCATGGGAACACAGCATTCATACCATACCAGCCTTCCTCTTACTGTACTGTATCATGGGAACACAGCATTCATACCATACCAGTCTTCCTCTTACTGTACTGTATCATGTGAACATGGCATTCATTCCATACCAGTCTTCCTCTTACTGTACTGTATCATGGGAACACAGCATTCATACCATACCAGCCTTCCTCTTACTGTACTGTATCATGGGAACACAGCATTCATACCATACCAGTCTTCCTCTTACTGTACTGTATCATGGGAACACAGCATTCATACCATACCAGCCTTCCTCTTACTGTACTGTATCATGGGAACACAGCATTCCTACCATACCAGTCTTCCTCTTACTGTACTGTATCATGGGAACACAGCATTCATACCATACCAGCCTTCCTCTTACTGTACTGTATCATGGGAACACAGCATTCATACCATACCAGCCTTCCTCTTACTGTACTGTATCATGGGAACACAGCATTCCTACCATACCAGTCTTCCTCTTACTGTACTGTATCATGGGAACACAGCATTCATACCATACCAGTCTTCCTCTTACTGTACTGTATCATGGGAACACAGCATTCATACCATACCAGTCTTCCTCTTACTGTACTGTATCATGGGAACACAGCATTCATACCATACCAGTCTTCCTCTTACTGTACTGTATCATGGAAACTCAGCATTCATACCATACCAGCCTTCCTCTTACTGTACTGTATCGTGGGAACACAGCATTCATACCATACCAGCCTTCCTCTTACTGTACTGTATCGTGGGAACACAGCATTCATACCATACCAGCCTTCCTCTTACTGTACTGTATCGTGGGAACACATCATTCGTATCATACCAGCCTTCCTCTTACTGTACTGTATCGTGGGAACACAGCATTCATACCATACCAGCCTTCCTCTTACTGTACTGTATCATGGGAACACGGAATTAATACCATACCAGCCGTCCTCTTACTGTACTGTATCATGGGAACACAGCATTCATACCATACCAGTCTTCCTCTTACTGTACTGTATCATGGATACACAGTATTCATACCATACCAGCCTTCCTCTTACTGTACTGTATCATGGGAACACAGCATTCATACCATACCAGCCTTCCTCTTACTGTACTGCATCATGGGAACACAGCATTCATACCATACCAGCCTTCCTCTTACTGTACTGTATCATGGGAACACAGCATTCATACCATACCAGCCGTCCTCTTACTGTACTGTATCATGGGAACACAGCATTCATACCATACCAGCCTTCCTCTTACTGTACTGTATCATGGGAACACAGCATTCATACCATACCAGTCTTCCTCTTACTGTACTGTATCATGGGAATACAGCATTCATACCATACCAGTCTTCCTCTTACTGTACTGTATCATGGGAACACAGCATTCATACCATACCATCCTACCTCTTACTGTACTGTATCATGGGAACACAGCATTCATACCATACCAGCCTTACTCTTACTGTACTGTATCATGGGAACACAACATTCATACCATACCAGCCTTCCTCTTACTGTACTGTATCATGGGAACACAGCATTCATACGATACCAGTCTTCCTCTTACTGTACTGTATCATGGGAACACAGCATTCATACCATACCAACCTTCCTCTTATTGTACTGTATCATGGGAACACAGCATTCATACCATACCAGCCTTCCTCTTACTGTACTGTATCATGGATACACAGCATTCATACCATACCAGCCTTCCTCTTACTGTACTGTATCATGGGAACACAGCATTCATACCATACCAGTCTTCCTCTTACTGTACTGTATCATGGGAACACAGCATTCATACCATACCAGCCTTCCTCTTACTGTACTGTATCATGGGAACACAGCATTCATACCATACCAGCCTTCCTCTTACTGTACTGTATCATGGGAACACAACATTCATACCATACCAGCCTTCCTCTTACTGTACTGTATCATGGGAACACAGCATTCATACCATACCAGTCTTCCTCTTACTGTACTGTATAATGGAAACACAGCATTCATACCATACCAGCCTTCCTCTTACTTTACTGTATCATGGGAACACAGCATTCATACCATACCAGCCTTCCTCTTACTGTACTGTATCATGGGAACACAGCATTCATACCATACCAGTCTTCCTCTTACTATACTGTATCATGAGAACACATCATTCGTATCATTCCAGCCTTCCTCTTACTGTACTGTATCATGGGAACACAGCATTCATACCATACCAGTCTTCCTCTTACTGTACTGTATCATGGGAACACAGCATTCATACCATACCAGCCTTCCTCTTACTATACTGTATCATGGAAACACAGCATTCATACCATACCAGCCTTCCTCTTACTGTACTGTATCATGGGAACACAGCATTCATACCATACCAGCCTTCCTCTTACTGTACTGTATCATGGGAACACAGCATTCATACCATACCAGTCTTCCTCTTACTATACTGTATCATGGGAACACAGCATTCATACCATACCATCCTTCCTCTTACTTTACTGTATCATGGGAACACAGCATTCATACCATACCAGCCTTCCTCTTACTGTACTGTATCATGGGAACACAGCATTCATACCATACCAACCTTCCTCTTACTGTACTGTATCATGGGAACACAGCATTCATACCATACCAGTCTTCCTCTTACTGTACTGTATCATGGGAACACGGCATTCATACCATCCCAGTCTTCCTCTTACTGTACTGTATCATGGGAACACAGCATTCATACCATACCAGCCTTCCTCTTACTGTACTGTATCATGGAAACACAACATTCATACCATACCAGGCTTCCTCTTACTGTACTGTATCATGGGAACACAGCATTCATACCATACCAGCCTTCATCTTACTGTACTGTATCATGGGAGCACAGCATTCATACCATATCAGCCTTCCTCTTATTGTACTGTATCATGGATACACAGCATTCATACCATACCAGTCCTCCTCTTACTGTACTGTATCATGGATACACAGCATTCATACCATACCAGCCTTCCTCTTACTGTTCTGTATCATGGGAACACATCTTTCATACCATACCAGCCTTCCTCTTACTGTACTGTATCATGGGAACACAGCATTCATACCATACCAGCCTTCCTCTTACTATACTGTATCATGGGAACACAGCATTCATACCATAACAGCCTTCCTCTTACTGTTCTGTATCATGGGAACACATCATTCATACCATACCAGTCTTCCTCTTACTGTACTGTATCATGGGAACACAGCATTCATACCATACCAGCCTTCCTCTTACTATACTGTATCATGGGAACACAGCATTCATACCATACCAGTCTTCCTCTTACTGTACTGTATCATGGAAACACAGCATTCATACCATACCAGCCTTCCTCTTACTGTACTGTATCATGGGAACACAACATTCATACCATACCATCCTTCCTCTTACTGTACTGTATCATGGGAACACAGCATTCATACCATACCAGCCTTCCTCTTACTGTACTGTATCATGGGAACACAGCATTCATACCATACCAGCCTTCCTCTTATTGTACTGTATCATGGGAACACAGCATTCATACCATACCAGCCTTCCTCTTACTATACTGTATCATGGGAACACAGCATTCATACAATACCAGCCTTCCTCTTACTGTACTGTATCATGGATACACATCATTCATACCATACCAGCCTTCCTATTACTGTACTGTATCATAGGAACACAGCATTCATACCATACCAGCCTTCCTCTTACTATACTGTATCATGGGAACACAGCATTCATACCATACCAGCCTTCCTCTTACTGTTCTGTATCATGGGAACACATCATTCATACCATACCAGTCTTCCTCTTACTGTACTGTATCATGGGAACACAGCATTCATACCATACCAGCCTTCCTCTTACTATACTGTATCATGGGAACACAGCATTCATACCATACCAGTCTTCCTCTTACTGTACTGTATCATGGAAACACAGCATTCATACCATACCAGTCTTCCTCTTACTGTACTGTGTCATGGGAACACAACATTCATACCATACCATCCTTCCTCTTACTGTACTGTATCATGGGAACAGAGCATTCATACCATACCAGCCTTCCTCTT
The DNA here is from genome assembly GCA_037306005.1 of Rhinophrynus dorsalis. Lineage (NCBI taxonomy): Eukaryota > Metazoa > Chordata > Amphibia > Anura > Rhinophrynidae > Rhinophrynus > Rhinophrynus dorsalis. The sequence goes on from CM074724.1 coordinate 3,770,152, forward strand.
ACTGTACTGTATCATGGGAACACAGCATTCATACCATACCAGCCTTCCTCTTATTGTACTGTATCATGGGAACACAGCATTCATACCATACCAGCCTTCCTCTTACTATACTGTATCATGGGAACACAGCATTCATACAATACCAGCCTTCCTCTTACTGTACTGTATCATGGATACACAGCATTCATACCATACCAGCCTTCCTATTACTGTACTGTATCATGGGAACACAGCATTCATACCATACCAGCCTTCCTCTTACTGTACTGTATCATGGGAACACAGCATTCATACCATACCAGCCTTCCTCTTACTGTGCTGTATCATGGGAACACAGCATTCATACCATACCAGCCTTCCTCTTACTGTACTGTATTATGGGAACACAGCATTCATACCATACCAGCCTTCCTCTTACTGTACTGTATCATGGGAACACAGCATTCATACCATACCAGCCTTCCTCTTACTGTACTGTATCATGGGAACACAACATTCATACCATACCAGCCTTCCTCTTACTGTACTGTATCATGGGAACACAGCATTCATACCATACCAGCCTTCCTCTTACTGTACTGTATCATGGATACACAGCATTCATACCGTACCAGCCTTCCTATTACTGTACTGTATCATGGATACACAGCATTCATACCATACCAGCCTTCCTCTTACTGTACTGTATCGTGGGAACAGAACATTCATACCATACCAGCCTACCTCTTATTGTACTGTATCATTGGAACACAGCATTCATACCATACCAAACTTCCTCTTACTGTACTGTATCATGGGAACACAGCATTCATACCATACCAGTCTTCCTCTTACTGTACTGTATCATTGGAACACAGCATTCATACCATACCAGCCTTCCACTTACCGTCCTGAAAAATGGTACACACACTGGTATACACACACACTTTTTTTAAACTTTATTTTTATGAGCTTTCTAAATTACAGAAAAAGAGAAACATATTTTATATAATTTAACAACAATTAAAGAAATCAAATATTTAACAAAATATTGAATCATTTATCAGATAAACATATTTACAATTCTTCAAATAACTGTTACTCTAAAAATTGTATAACTTTCTCACTTCAATCTACACAGAAAATAGAGGATTAAATGTTTTCTAGAGAGTATTATTATTATTTTGAGGATTCGATAACCAAGGAGACCAAATAATCATCACTCAAAGCACAGACTTTCTCATTTGTAAATATATAGTTTACCTTATTTTTAATTATTACCGAGGAAACCACATCAACCTTTCACTGAAGTGATACGTAGTTTAGCAGCAGAACAAATATATGTGACTAATTTATCTTCTTTTTTTCGGTTCCATTTCTCTATTTTGCATCTGATAATCTGATAATAGATCTACTATCAACTGTCAGGTATGTCCAACAGACATGCACAATGATCCCTCACCACCAGAAATTCTAAAACAAATATTTCTTTGTGTCACAAAACATCGTAATCAATCTTTCAGGTACCAGATAAGTTAGATGTAGTATTTTTAAACTAGAATCAGAGACGCCCAACTAGGAACGAGCCTTCAGTACAAATATGCAGGCTCTCTAGCATACCTCCCAACATTTGGAATGGTGAAATAGGGACACTTTCGTTTTAGGGAGCGTTGCTGGTAGGCAGGGTATTGCCGAGAAATATTACGTTATTTCATGACCTACTGCCTAACTGATTAAATGAACAGAGCAAGACCAAAGTATTTTATTTACAGACTAATTTATAGAAACATATATGGAAGTATAAACAGACATTAAAGGGATAGTATTACTTTATTATTACTATCCCCCATTTTGGACATATTTGTAAAATAAATTAATAGCCCCCAGGTTCATCTCTCCGACCTTTATGGGTTGAGAGATAACCGAAGGCAAAGTTCCCCCCTCTGTCCCCCTTCCCTGAAGTCAGCATTGTACTGGCTGCTGGGGAAGTCTGTCGTACAGGCTTGCGGCTCTGCAGCTGAGCCGATATCGCGTTAGTAACAAAGACAAATCTCAAGGGTAATTTGCATATGTAAAGGGGAAGTCAGAGACACTCAACTAGGAATGAGCCTGAAATACAAATTTGCAAGCTCTCTAGCAGTGGTATCCTACCCAGGGTGCCGTCTCTTTTAGCCCACTAGTGCCTTTCACAGAGAGGAAACATTCTAAATCATATCATATTGGTCCTACCATTACAGCAGTCCAACCACAAAATACCAGGCAATTCCTCTGTGAACAAGAGAAGCAGCCAACCCCAGACGTACGTTTCAGCCTTGTTGGGCCTCATCAGTGAGGTGAAGCTGATCTCTCTAGGCACTTGTGAGGATTAAATAACCAAGGAGACCACATTTGCTGATAGTGCTTTACTCAAAGCACTGAGATACTCATTTCTACATATATAGTTTATCTTACCCAATAAACCATATGAGTCTTCCACAGAAATGTGACTAATGTACCTTCCGGTTTTTAGTTCCTTTGTTCTACTAATTCTGATAATAAATCAGAGTTTATCCCAAATTCTTTTAACTTTCGGGCATGTCCACCAGATATGCACAAAATTTCCCTCACCATCACAATTTCTAAAACAAATATTAATTGCGTCATTAAACATGTTATTCACTCTTTCAGGTACCAGATAAGTCAGAATTAGTATTTTACTGGATTGTTCCTGTACATTTAGAAATTTGATTAAAGATTTCGGACCAATCTGCTGCCTCTAATTCTTCCCCAGAAATATTCTCCCAAACATCTTGGTATTTTAGTCTGTAATCATCTTTTATCAAAATCCTATAGATAACGGATACTGTGAATGTCTGAGGGATCCAACTCGCTACAAATGTTTCAAAGTTTGTTGATGTAAATCAAATATAATTTCCTAAATAGACTACAATGACTCTCTTTAGATTTTCATAAATATATTTACTTCCTTCATTTAGTTTAGAAATATCTTTAAACATTTTTACTTCATATTACTTATTTTGAAAAATCAGGTCACAAATAAATCTGATAACTTTCTACATCAGAAGATTTATTACATCAAGTCCGGCCTCTTGCATCCAAACAAAGACAGATCCCAAACTGAGTTTTTCTATGCAAAATTCTATGTCTTAAAGTACCTTAGATTTATTCCACAATTTAAAAAATGTATTTGTACTATACAGAAGTGAGAGCGGGATTCATTCACCCTGTTTCACCTTACCCCAAAAATAACTGCACACAAGGTATAAAAGACACCTCGATCTGCCCACCGTGGTCTAAGCAGCTTACCAGCTTTCTCACTAAATAAAATAAAGATTGAGCAATTCTAGCTGATAAAGATTAGGAATCAACATTCCTACACACACACACACACACACACACACACACACACACACACACACACACACACACACACACACACATACATACACACACATACATACACACACACACATACATATACACACACACACACACACACATACACACATACACACACACACATACACATATACACACACACACATACACATATATACACACACACACACACACACACATATACACACACACACATACACACACACACACACACACATACACACACACACACACACACACACACACACACACATACACACACACATACACACATACATACACACACACACACAAAAATATACACATACACACACAGATATACACACACACCTACACAGACATATACATACATACACACACACATACATATACACACTCATACACACATACACGCATATATACACACACAGATATACACACACATACACATACACACACACACATACACACCTACACAGACATATACATACATATACATACATACAAACACACACACGCATACATACATACACACACATACACACACTCACACATACACTCACACATACACACACACACACACACACACACACACACACACACATACTGTGAGATCTGTAGCAGGTATAGTGAAGCCTGGCGGATGCGGCAGTGAGAAAGTATGTCACATGTCTGAGACTCAAGGGTGACCAAGCGGTGTCTCCTCTGTCGGTCTGGCTCAAGTCGCCGTGCTGTAGAGAGATCTCCCGCTCCACTGGCAAGAGGTCAAGACTCCCGGGGGCACCGCCGGACGTCCTCTACTCCATTCCTACATTGTTTAAAGCAAAATAAACAGAGTTCACCAGTTGCCACTCCATTAAGAGATCACAGTGTGTGCACTCCTTCTTTTATACTTTTGGGACACAACACATACACATATATACACATGTAAACACACACACACATATACACACACATACATACATATACACATACATATACACACACATACATACATATACACACAGATACATACATATACACACATACACACACCAACATACACACACAAACTCACACAACATATATACACTAACACATACACACATACATATACACATACATACACAACACAGACAAACAGAAATACACTAACACACATGCACTCACATACACACAAACACACATATATACACACACATACACAAAGACACACACACACACACACACCTATATATATACACAAACACACATACATACACACACACGTGCATACACACACAAACACACACTCATACACACAAACACACATATACACACAATCAGACACAGACACAACATACACACTAACAGAAACACACACACTCACACACACACATACATACATACACACTAACAGACACACGCATACTAACAGAAACACACTAACACACACCCAGTAACACACACATACACGCTAACAGAAACACACAGACACACACACATACACACTAACAGAAATACACACTAACACATATACACACTAACACACACACACACACACTAAGAGAAACACACTAACACACACACTAACACACACATACACACACATACACACACATACACACTAACAGAAACAAACAGACATGCACACACACAAATGCATACATATGCATACACAAACACATGCACACACAAACACACACACATTCATACACACACATACACGTATACACACACACACACACACACCAACTCATATACCCACACAACCTCTATATTAACTTAATTCTTTCTGGGCCTAATGACTGTTACATAACTAGGCAGGGCAGTACATTTATACTATAGAAAGCAGTCTCCACCCATAGTAACATGTAAATACACAGCACAGGTACAGTGCAGACAGTGAAAGTGCCAGTCTCCTCACACACACACACACACACCTACACCATGACATGTATACACAGCACAGGTACAGTGCAGACAGTGAAAGTGCCAGTCTCCTCACACACACACTACTACACCATGACATGTATACACAGCACAGGTACAGTGCAGACAGTGACAGTACCAGTCTCCTCACATACACACTACTACACCATGACATGTATACACAAAACAGGTACAGTGCAGGCAGTGACAGTACCAGTCTCCTCACACACACACACTACTACACCATGACATTTATACACAGCACAGGTACAGTGCAGACAGTGACAGTACCAGTCTCCTCACATACACACTACTACACCATGACATGTATACACAACACAGGTACAGTGCAGACAGTGACAGTACCAGTCTCCTCACATACACACTACTACACCATGACATGTATACACAGCACAGGTACAGTGCAGACAGTGACAGTACCAGTCTCCTCACAAACACACTACTACACCATGACATGTATGCACAAAACAGGTACAGTGCAGGCAGTGACAGTACCAATCTCCTCACACACACTACTACACCATGACATGTATACACAGCACAGGTACAGTGCAGGCAGTGGCAGTGCCAGTCTCCTCCTCACACACACACCACTACACCATGTCATGTATACACAGCACAGGTACAGTGCAGGCAGTGGCAGTGCCAGTCTCCTCACACACACTACTACACATTGACATGTATACACAGCACAGGTACAGTGCAGGCAGAGGCAGTGCCAGTCTCCTCACACACACTACTACACCATGACATGTATACACAGCACAGGTACAGTGCAGGCAGTGGCAGTGCCAGTCTCCTCACACACACACACTACTACACCATGACATATATACACAGCACAGGTACAGTGCAGGCAGTGACAGTGCCAGTCTCCTCACACACACTACTACACCATGACATGTATACACAGCACAGGTACAGTGCAGGCAGTGACAGTGCCAGTCTCCTCACACACACTACTACACCATGACATATATACACAGCACAGGTACAGTGCAGGCAGTGGCAGTACCAGTCTCCTCCTCACACACTACTACACCATGACATGTATACACAGCACAGGTACAGTGCAGGCAGTGGCAGTACCAGTCTCCTCACACACACTACTACACCATGACATGTATACACAGCACAGGAACAGTGCAGGCAGTGGCAGTGCCAGTCTCCTCACACACACTACTACACCATGACATGTATACACAGCACAGGTACAGTGCAGGCAGTGTCAGTACCAGTCTCCTCACACACACACACACTACTACACCATGACATGTATACACAGTACAGGTACAGTACAGGCAGTGGCAGTGCCAGTCTCCTCACACACACTACTACACCATGACATGTATACACAGCACAGGTACAGTGCAGGCAGTGGTAGTGCCAGTCTCCTCCTCACACATACACTACTATACCATGACATGTATACGCAGCACAGGTACAGTGCAGGCAGTGGTAGTGCCAGTCTCCTCACACACACTACTACACCATGACATGTATACACAGTACAGGTACAGTGCAGGCAGTGGCAGTGCCAGTCTCCTCCTCACACACACTACTACACCATGACATGTATACACAGCACAGGTACAATGCATGCAGTGGCAGTGCCAGTCTCCTCCTCACACACACACTACTACACAATGACATGTATACACAGCACAGGTACAATGCAGGCAGTGACAGTGCCAGTTTCCTCCTCACACACACTACTACACCATGACATGTATACACAGCACAGGTACATTGCAGGCAGTGGCAGTGCCAGTTTCCTCCTCACACACACTACTACACCATGACATGTATACACAGCACAGGTACAGTGCAGGCAGTGGTAGTGCCAGTCTCCTCCTCACACACACACTACTATACCATGACATGTATACGCAGCACAGGTACAGTGCAGGCAGTGGCAGTGCCAGTCTCCTCCTCACACACACACTACTACACCATGACATGTATACACAGTACAGGTACAGTGCAGGCAGTGGTAGTGCCAGTCTCCTCCTCACACACTACTACACCATGACATGTATACACAGCACAGGTACAGTGCAGGCAGTGGCAGTACCAGTCTACACACACACACTACTACACCATGACATGTATACACAGCACAGGTACAGTGCAGGCAGTGGCAGTGCCAGTCTCCTCACACACACACTACTACACCATGACATGTATACACAGCACAGGAACAGTGCAGGCAGTGGCAGTGCCAGTCTCCTCCTCACACACACTACTACACCATGACATGTATACACAGTACAGGTACAGTGCAGGCAGTGGTAGTGCCAGTTTCCTCCTCACACACACTACTACACCATGACATGTATACACAGTACAGGTATAGTGCAGACAGTGGTAGTGCCAGTCTCCTCACACACACTACTACACCATGACATGTATACACAGTACAGGTACAGTGCAGACAGTGGCAGTGCCAGTCTCCTCCTCACACACACTACTACACCATGACATGTATACACAGTACAGGTACAGTGCAGGCAGTGGTAGTGCCAGTCTCCTCCTCACACACACTACTACACCATGACATGTATACACAGCACAGGTACAGTGCAGGCAGTGGTAGTGCCAGTCTCCTCCTCACACACACTACTACACCATGACATGTATACACAGCACAGGTACAGTGCAGGCAGTGGCAATGCCAGTCTCCTCACACACACTACAACACCATGACATGTATACACAGCACAGGTACAGTGCAGACAGTGACAGTGCCAGTCTCCTCACACACACACTACTACACCATGACATGTATACACAGTACAGGTACAGTGCAGGCAGTGGTAGTGCCAGTCTCCTCCTCACACACACTACTACACCATGACATGTATACACAGCACAGGTACAGTGCAGGCAGTGGCAATGCCAGTCTCCTCACACACACACACACTACTATACCATGACATGTATACGCAGCACAGGTACAGTGCAGGCAGTGGTAGTGCCAGTATCCTCCTCACACACACACTACTACACCATGACATGTATACACAGCACAGGTACAGTGCAGACAGTGGCAGTGCCAGTCTCCTCACACAAACACTACTACACCATGACATGTATACACAGCACAGGTACAGTGCAGGCAGTGGCAGTGCCAGTCTCCTCACACACACACACACACACTACTACACCATGACATGTATACACAGCACAGGTACACTGCAGGCAGTGGCAGTGCCAGTCTCCTCACACAAACACTACTACACCATGACATGTATACACAGTACAGGTACAGTGCAGGCAGTGGCAGTGCCAGTCTCCTCACAAACACTACTACACCATGACATGTATACACAGCACAGGTACAGTGCAGACAGTGGCAGTGCCAGTCTCCTCACACACACTACTACACCATGACATGTATACACAGTACAGGTACAGTGCAGGCAGTGGTAGTGCCAGTCTCCTCCTCACACACACTACTACACCATGACATGTATACACAGCACAGGTACAGTGCAGGCAGTGGTAGTGCCAGTCTCCTCCTCACACACACTACTACACCATGACATGTATACACAGCACAGGTACAGTGCAGGCAGTGGCAGTGCCAGTCTCCTCACACACACTACTACACCATGACATGTATACACAGCACAGGTACAGTGCAGACAGTGGCAGTGCCAGTCTCCTCCTCACACACACTACTACACCATGACATGTATACACAACACAGGTACAGTGCAGGCAGTGGTAGTGCCAGTCTCCTCACACACACACTACTACACCATGACATGTATACACAGCACAGGTACAGTGCAGGCAGTGACAGTGCCAGTCTCCTGACACACACACTACTACACCATGACATGTATACACAGCACAGGTACAGTGCAGGCAGTGACAGTGACAGTCTCCTCACACACACTCTACTATACCATGACATGTATACACAGCACAGGTACAGTGCAGGCAGTGACAGTGCCAGTCTCCTCACACACTACTACACCATGACATGTATACGCAGCACAGGTACAGTGCAGGCAGTGGCAGTGCCAGTCTCCTCACACACACACACACACACACTACTACACCATGACATGTATACGCAGCACAGGTACAGTGCAGACAGTGGTAGTGCCAGTATCCTCCTCACACACACTACTACACCATGACATGTATACACAGTAGAGGTACAGTGCAGGCAGTGGCAGTGCCAGTCTCCTTCTCACACACACTACTACACCATGACATGTATACACAGCACAGAGCGGTGAACTGGGCACCCTGATCAGACAGTATCTCAGCTGGGAGCGCTACTCGGGTGAATACTTTAAGGAGGGTGGCCGCAATGCTTTCCGCTGTGATGGTGGAGAGCACCCCAGGTTCCGGATACCGAGTAGCAAAGTCCACAGTGGTAAGAATGAATTTCATACCAATGTGGTTGGGCTTCGCTAGGGGTCCTATGATGTCAATAGCTACTCTCTGAAATGGTTCTCCTATCAGGGGCAAGGGCTGTAAGGAGGCAGGCAGTTGATCGCCCCTCGTGCCGACCCGCTGACAGGTGTCACAGGTGCGACCGAAGGTGCGAACATCTGGGATAACAGGGGCCAAAAGAAAGGTTTGGTGAGGCGATGCTCAGTGCTCCGTACTCCCTAATGGCCGGCCAGGGGCACGTCATGAGCTAGGGACAGAAGCATGGCCCTATGCTGTAGGGACGCTAGTAATGGTGTGCAAGTGACAGGGGTGGCGCCTCAGCTACGAGTCTGGGTGCTTCGATATAGTAACCCATCCTCCCACAGGAACTGCTCCCCCTCTGCTCCTAACTTCCCTGTGGCTGCCTTACGCCTGTACCCTGCCAGGGTGGGGTCTTCTAACAGAGCAATGCGGAATTCTAGCGGGGGTAACAAAGCGATAGGGGCCTTGGAAGGGGCAGGGGAGTCAGATGGGAATGGGCTTACCCTCTGCTGCTGTGTGGCTGCTCTCGTGATCACCTGGCAGTCCTCAGAGGTCTCCGTGGGGACAAAGAGGCTTTGTAGGTGGCCCAAATCGTTCTCAAACAGGACTTCAGCAGGCAGACCAGGCATGACTCCCACAAGGCGATCCCTGTGACTGGAACCCCAATTCAGCTGCACATTGGCCATGGGCAGCTGGTAAATCTTGCCCCCAGCCACGCGGACCTCCACAACTTGATTGGTCTGGTAGCGGGTGGACACGCAGGAACGCTGCACCAGGGTGAGAGTAGCTCCTGTGTCCCGTAATCCAGTTGCAGGGTGTCCATTGAAGAGTACTGGCTGTAGGTGCTGGTGGCGGTTGTCTGGCTGGACGTCTTGTGTAAGGGCAATCTCATGGTAAGCCCCCATTCACAATGATCCCCTGGGGGAACGTAACTTCCAAGGGTCCCCATGATCCCTCCTGCTCACGCAGTGAGTAGGCCGTGGAGCTGGATGGGCAGACTGAGGGGCAGGGCATTTGACTTCTTCATAGTCTCTAATGTCCTCGTCCAGTATAGCCGGTATGCTTCCATGGCTCTGCTGGTTAGCTTCCCGGCGAGAATAGCAGTCCATTGGGTTTGCTCGACCTCCCATAAGTGGCACATCCATTCGAAGTTATGCAAAAATCCGCCAATGTCTCCTTGGGTGTCGTAGAACACGGGAAAGGTCTGATGAGTCACTGGCAGTCCCACTCGCCCTGAATCAGAGTGTGTCTCTGGTGTCAAAGAATGGCTCAGGGATGGGGCCTCCAACAAACTCTTCGCCCAGTCTTCTCTAGCCTGGGCCATGATCCAGTCAACAGTTTCAATCGACGGGTTGGGCCTGTAAAGTGGCAGTCTTTGTGCGACAATCTGAGTGACTGGATCCTCACCGTTGAACAACCACCAGGGAACCGGGCCGTCGACTATCCGTTGAATCAGCATGTAGTCGACACTCCGCCATGTCGAACCTACGGTATTGTGTCAGGATCACCGGAAAAAGACAAAGGATGATCCTCTGCGGGGAGCTCTGTCTGTTGGGCTAGCTCCGCTGCTTCCTCATCCATGTTGAGTAAGATCTGAATCAAGTCTTGCTTCCTTAATCCTGCTGTGTTCTGGCCCGGTTGAGCAACCAGATTCTGTAGAATAGTCAAAGGAGCGTGCTTATACAACTCCGCCATGATGTCTCCAGCGGGGTCCTCAGTTGGTGATTTTGACCTCCTTTAGAGAGAGAATCCCACCGCTGCCACCAGTATTACAGGAACCCAAGACGCTGGGGAGTCCTGGGCCGTCATCTCTGGATTCTCCTTTCTGGGGTCGGCTGGAAATAGTCTAACTGGACGGTCAAACAGAGAGGCAGGTTCTCGACCAACTTCAAGGCAGTTGCTTCCAAGGTTTGATACCAAGTCGAGTGTTAGTTCGTCAAAGTCAGGAACAGCTGGCAAGGAATAGTGAATCGCTCTGTACACCTTGCAGGGGTGGGAGTCAGAGACGACTCTTTAGACCACCCAGGTAAGTACGACACAAGGAGACTGCTTGCTCCAAACGAGAACATTTTATTGGCAAACCGACATACTTTTATACACATTTGAAACAATGCAAACAATCATACCGGGAGGGGCCCGGATTGCCAACGGCTGGAGTTACAGTAGGGGCCAATGAGAAAAGGTGCAGTAACACTAAGAGTCACCCGACTGGTCCGTTTCCCAGACCCACTGGGACCATGCTGGAGCGTGACACACAGAATGGAGTGGTTGAATGGCCAACATGATGAGGTTATTACACAAAGGGGTCCCAGTGGGGGGTACAGTTTCAATGGGTCATAATACAAATTCTTAAACACAAAGACAAACGTCTATGACTGTTGGTCGAACAATTCAAACTAGCCTCCCTTAACTGTGACCAATCCGTGTCGCAAAGTCTGTGTTGTCGTCCAATGGGGTTGACGCCTTGGCCTCCCTTTGTCGTGCGACAAGGTGTCGATATTCCCACCATTCTGTTAACCTTACGACCAGGCGTTGAAAGACCAGGGTAACCACAGGGTCGAACCAGTGAGTGGAATGCTCCGTACAACCTAGAGTCTAATACATATGTCGCATAAAACTGGGTCAATTGAGGTTGTGAATGTTCCGACAGTCCTAAGTGTTCCGGAATCTATCCCAGTTCATCACAGTCTATCACAAGGACAGGAATTCCCTTCCGTTTGTTCATAGCATAGCCCGTTACAAGTGGCAGTGCCAGTCTCCTCACACACTACTACACCATGACATGTATACACAGCACAGGTACAGTACAGGCAGTGGCAGTGCCAGTCTCCTCCACACACACACTACTACACCATGACATGTATACACAGCACAGGTACAGTGCAGGCAGTGGTAGCGCCAGTATCCTCACACACACACTACTACACCATGACATGTATACACAGCACAGGTACAGTGCAGGCAGTGGTAGCGCCAGTATCCTCACACACACACTACTACACCATGACATGTATACACAGTACAGGTACAGTGCAGGCAGTGGCAGTGTCAGTCTCCTCACACACTACTACACCATGACATGTATACACAGCACAGGTACAGTGCAGGCAGTGGCAGTGCCAGTCTCCTCACACACACACTACTACACCATGACATGTATACACAGCACAGGTACAGTGCAGGCAGTGACAGTGCCAGTCTCCTCACACACAACTACACCATGACATGTATACACAGCACAGGTACAGTGCAGGCAGTGGCAGTGTCAGTCTCCTCACACACACACACACTACTACACCATGACATGTATACACAGCACAGGTACAGTGCAGGCAGTGGCAGTGTCAGTCTCCTCACACACACACACTACTACACCATGACATGTATACACAGTACAGGTACAATGCAGGCAGTGGCAGTGCCAGTCTCCTCCTCACACACACACTACTACACCATGACATGTATACACAGCACAGGTACAGTGCAGGCAGTGGCAGTGCCAGTCTCCGCCTCACACACACACACACTACTACACCATGACATGTATACACAGTACAGGTACAGTGCAGGCAGTGGCAGTGCCAGTCTCCTCACACACACACACTACTACACCATGACATGTATACACAGCACAGGTACAGTGCAGGCAGTGGCAGTGTCAGTCTCCTCACACACACACTACTACACCATGACATGTATACACAGCACAGGTACAGTGCAGGCAGTGGTAGTGCCAGTCTCCTCACACACACACTACTACACCATGACATGTATACACAGTACAGGTACAGTGCAGGCAGTGGCAGTGCCAGTCTCCTCACACACACACACTACTACACCATGACATGTATACACAGCACAGGTACAGTGCAGGCAGTGGCAGTGCCAGTCTCCTCACACACAGACTACTACACCATGACATGTATACACAGCACAGGTACAGTGCAGGCAGTGGCAGTGGCAGTCTCCTCACACACACACACACACTACTACACAATGACATGTATACACAGCACAGGTACAGTGCAGGCAGTGGCAGTGCCAGTCTCCTCACACACACACACTACTACACCATGACATGTATACACAGCACAGGTACAGTGCAGGCAGTGGCAGTGCCAGTCTCCTCACACACACACTACTACACCATGACATGTATACACAGCACAGGTACAGTGCAGGCAGTGGCAGTGCCAGTCTCCTCACACACACACACACTACTACACCATGACATGTATACACAGCACAGGTACAGTGCAGGCAGTGGCAGTGTCAGTCTCCTCACACACACACTACTACACCATGACATGTATACACAGCACAGGTACAGTGCAGGCAGTGGCAGTGCCAGTCTCCTCACACACACTACTACATCATGTCATGTATACACAGCACAGGTACAGTGCAGACTGTGGCAGTGTCAGTCTCCTCACACACACACACTACTACACCATGACATGTATACACAGCACAGGTACAGTGCAGGCAGTGGCAGTGTCAGTCTCCTCACACACACACACACACTACTACACCATGACATGTATACACAGCACAGGTACAGTGCAGGCAGTGGCAGTGCCAGTCTCCTCACACACAACTACACCATGACATGTATACACAGCACAGGTACAGTGCAGGCAGTGGCAGTGCCAGTCTCCTCACACACAACTACACCATGCCATGTATACACAGCACAGGTACAGTGCAGACAGTGGCAGTGCCAGTCTCCTCACACACACACACACTACTACACCATGACATGTATACACAGCACAGGTACAGTGCAGGCAGTGGCAGTGCCAGTCTCCTCACACACAACTACACCATGACATGTATACACAGCACAGGTACAGTGCAGGCAGTGTCGGTGATCCAGTCCCAGTTCTAGTTGGGGATCTCTTATATCAGAGTCCATAGGACATACAGGGATAAGCTGAGATCCTCCAGCTATTTCCATAATCTCCTGACTCCTACCAGATGTTGGCTGTGCACGAATGATGGAAATTTAAAGTCCCCAACAGCTGGAGAAGCTCATCCTGCCCACCTGAGCCATAGAATAACAGAAGGGGCGATTTACTAAGGAGTGATAAAGAGGTTACTCTATAGAGACTATTCACTAAGATCTCTTCAGCGTTGGAGATCTTAGTACATAGGCTTCATACAATAACATAGGAACTGGAAAACTGATATCATTGGGGAAATCATTTCTACTTTATCACACATTTATCTCGCCTTATTGCTTCTCCCACAAGAGCTTCACAGAATATCTCACTGGAGAGTTTATCACACATTTATCTGGACTTAGTGCATAACCTCACATCCCATGTATACACAGCGCAGAGCAGTGGCAGTGCCAGGCTCCTTTACTCCTTCTTGTACTGAGTACACAAGGTGCAGTGCAGAGCCTTCCCCTCCGTCACATACACACACACACTGACCTGCAATGCACTCGCTCTGCATATCTCATTCTGGTAAATACATCAGTACAGGGTGCACCCAAATAGGTCAGTCCTGGTAAATCACACCGTGATGTACAGTGCGACTATTGTATGTTAATTTAATTAATCTGTAACATTACATAAACCTATAATTATTATCAAATATAAACTATAAAGCATTAGTTAATTTGTGTATATAACGAGGAAGACCTGTGTATCACAGTCATTACCTGGAGCTGGTGTAGGAATGTGCAAAATACACAGTAAAAGGTTCTGCACTCACAGGTCTTATCAAAAAGTCACTAATTTATCACAAGACAGAGATCTGACACGTCTCATCTTTGTCTTGAAATAAATAAATTAGTTTTCTGTAAAACCTGTGACTGCAGTGCGGTGATTTTATATATGTAAATATGACTGGGTGGCAGGAAGACACACATATATATATAGTAAACTGCAAAAGCTTTAGGCAGGTGTGGAAAATGCTGTAAAGTAAGAATGCTTTCAAAAATAGACATGTTAATAGTTTATTTTTATCAATTAACAAAATGATAGTGAGGGAACAGAAGAAAAATCTAAATCAAATCACTATTTGGTGTCACCACCCTTTGCCTTCAAAACACATCAGTTCTTCTAGGTCACTTGCATACAGTTTGTAAGGAACTCGGCAGGTAGGTTGTTCCAGACATCTTGGAGAACTAACCACAATTCTTCTGTGGATTTAGGAGCCTCAGTTGCTTCTCTCTCTTCATATAATCCCAGACAGACTCAAAGATGTAGAGATCAGGGCTCTGTGGGGTCATACCATCACTGAAGATAGTTCTTAATGACTTAATGACTTTGGCTGTATGTTTGGGGTCGTTGTCATGCTGCAGAATAAATTTGGGGTCAATCAGATGCCTCCCTGATGGTACTGTATGATGGATAAGTATCTGCCTGTACTTCTCTGCGTTGATGAGACCATTCATTCTAACTAAATCCCAATCTCTATTTGAAGAAATGCAGCCCCAAACTTGCAAGAAACCTCCATCATGCTTCACTATTACCTGCAGACATTCATTCTTGTACCACTCTCTGTAGCCCTTCGGTGAACAAACGGCTTTCTGCTACAGCCAGATATTTCAAATTTTGACTCATCAGTCCACAGGAAATGCTGCCATTTTTCTGCACCCCAGTTCCTGTGTTTTCATGCACAGTTGAGTCACTTGGCCTTGTTTCCACATCGGAGTTATGGCTTTTTGGCCGCAAGTCTTCCATAAAGACCACCTCTGACCAGGCTTCTCCAGGGTCCCACTGTTTTCTGCCAATTCTGAGCTGATGGCACTGCTGGACATCTTACGATTGTGAAGGGAAGTAAACATGATGTGTCTTTCATCTATTGCACTAGGTTTCCTTAGCCGAACACTGCGTCTACGGTCCCCAATATTGCCAGATTCTTTGTGCGTCTTCAAAAAGAGCTTGAAAAGCACATCTGGAAACCCATCTGCCTTGAAATTTCTGCCTGGGAGAGACCTTGCTGATGCAGTATAACTACCTTGTGTCTTGTTGCTGTGCTCAGTCTTGTAATGGTGTATGACTTTTGACATTAAACTGTCTTCAGCAACCTCACCTTGTTAGCTGGGTTTGGCTGTTCCTCACCCAGGTTTATTCCAGCTACACAGATGTTTCTGTTTCATTTAATGATTGTGTTTCAACCCACATATTAAACTGATGATCATTAGCACCTGTTTGGTATAATTGTCTAATCCTACACATGACTATTTACGAACAAAATCCCTGACTGTGTATAAGTGAACCTAGAAGAACTGATGCTGTTTTGAAGGCAAAGGGCGGTCACACCAAATATTGATTTGATTTATATTTTTCTTCTGTTCACTCACTGTGCATTTTGTTAATTGATAAAAATAAACTATTAACGTCTGTTTTTGAAAATATTCTTACTTTACACCTGGCTAAAACGACTGCAAATTACTGTATATATACACACAAAGATACACACACACTGGCACACACACACACACATAGATGCACAAACACACACATACTTAGATACATACACATACATAGATACACATACACCAGCCCATTCCCAACCCTCTCATCAGTCTTCCATTCATTATTCCTCTGAATCTCATTCCTGGTCCCACTTCCCTCCAGCTCATTCCTTGACCCATTCACCTGAAGCCCATTCCTTATCCCATTCACCTGAAGCCCATTCCTTGTCCCATTCCTCTGAAGTCCATTTATGATTCCTCGTCCCTCCAGCCCTTTCCTTGTTACTCTCCTCTGAACCACATTAATCATCCCCCTTCTCTCCAGCCATTTAGGGTTCCTCTGCAGGCTATTCCTGATCCATCCCTTTCCTCTTCAGTCTGTTCATCATCCCTCTCCTCCCCAGTCCATTCCTCATGCCTTTTCTCACCAGCCCATTCCTGGTCTCTCTCCTCTCAGCCCATTCCTGGTCCCTCTCCTCTCTTCTCCTCTTCAGCCCATTCCTGCAGTGCTCTCCCACCCCTATTAACTTGACATTATGTATTAAAACCTGGATCTAGAGGTGATTAAAATAAATAAACCAATTTGCAGATCCACAAATGCACAGAGATCTGAAGGTCCTGCTTACACTTGGATTTTTCTCAGTGTGTCTGCTTTTGCTTCAATGTTGTCTCAAAGTACTTTAGAATAGACATTATCTGAACTACAATACTATATGAAATCTTATAAATAATCATATTAACTCTTGACCTGATAAACTCTTAATGACAATCACAGAGCATATAGGGACAACAGGATCCAGGAAGAGGAAGCCTAAATCTGGGAATTGTCCTTCTTGACATGGACTGTTATCAATAAACCATCCATCTGCTGGCACCACTGAGAGAAACCATAAAGGGAATCCCCAAGAACTGAGTGCTTTGCATCAAAACGTGACATGCATCTATCAGGTATTAGAAAGGGATACAGCTAAATGTATGGAAGGTATATGTTTAAAATTTGGCACCAAGATAAATCTTATTAGGGACACAGTCCTTTTATATACCTGCTTGTTAATCAGTGGTCCTGTTTCCATGGGATTGGGTTCTGAAGTTACCAGTCCACTCAAACCTGTTATATTCATCAGCCTGCACAATGGAGACTTGGGTTAGCTTAGGTCAGACTCAAATACAGCTTGACTGATCAAAAAAAAAGGATGAAAAAAGTCTAAATATGGAATTAAACAATTGTCGAATGTATACATGAAGCTAGCTTGATTAAACATGGTACTATCTTAATAAATGTCAATGAAGCATGAGAAGGTTGATTGATCAAACCCTATGGCAAACTTATAAATGCTGATTGTATGCATGAAGCAAACTTGATCAAACAATAATTACAAAATAAAAAATAAAAAATGTTGATTATGTGAGCATTGTGCCAACTGAAGAAAACATTACATGAAATAAATGTTGATTGTGAGAATGAAGCGAAATTTATCGAACAAAACAATTGACTAACAAAAAAAAGGTTGAATGTGCTCACAAATCTCAGTCAATCAAACAAAACATGTTCATTGCGCAAGTGTAGTTAATTCAACTGAAAAAACTTTAGATGGAAAAAAGAGGAGAGATTTTCCCAATTTAAACATTTCACTAACAAGAAAAAAAATTATTGTGCCTGTGAATCTCACTCGATTTGAATAAAAAAGGGTAACGCATGTGTGCGGAGCGTTTTTGCTTGAACAAAAGATTATAGCGAAATAATCAAAAACAAAAGGTGAAAAAGAGAAAAGATAGCCTTGCATAATTCATCGCTCACGTGGCCAACCATTAAATAATCCCACAAGTATACAAAGATATAAGGAAGTAAACACACAAAAAAAGATAAAATATATCCTTTATTAGTGATTTGAGATAAGCATGGTGAAATATATTTAAAACAATATAATCACTTTCCTGTCCCGTATCCCTATCTGGATCATTTAGAAAAAGAGACGCCTATTAGATCGGATACAATGTAAAGTGTCAAATCCGATCTAATCTCTAGTACAGATCACTGACTGCCAATATGTTAGGTAAGAGTCTCAGACAGATGGAGTTTCGTTACATAAAGCTATGTATAATTAGGCAATTAGAGGATTGCACAGTTGCTATTGAGAGCTTTACATTTAAACATCAATATAGCCACAATATAGGTCATTGCATCTGTAGCAATCTCATATATGTAAGTGCATAGCCAAACTCAACATAACCCTAACATATACATGCAAATACTTAAATTAAATCGTAATGATCGGATGAGGCCTATTAGTTCCGATGCTTTAAACAAGCTATGCACTCGGAGCCGGCCTCATTCAAACAAAATATGTATGTATCTTTATTTATATAGCACCATACATGTACACAGAGCTTAACAATATTTTGAAATAGTATAATACAAAACTACAGAACTGGGTTAAGAGCATTAAGCTTAAAGGGATAGTAATACTTCGTTTTAACTTTATTTTATTTTGTAGGCATTAAAAAAACATTAAGAATGATATAAGTCTTATCTCTCAATCCTTTATGGTTTAGGAGATATTCACAAGCAAAGTTCCCCTCCCCGCCTCTTTTACCTAGTGTAAGCCATCTCTTCTCAGATGTGGATCAGGTTGTATGACAGGACAGATAACAGAAGGGGACAATTTTCTTTGTATGAAAACAATGAAAGCCCTTCCCCCCTTGACAAGTTTTTCAGGTTTTTCCCTTATCTTAATTGAAGATTGTCCCTCTCTGCAGTCTACCTGGGCACCTTCCTTCTGATCTGGTTGAACGGGGGGGGGTACTTTGTTTGTGAATATCTCTTAAACCATAAAGGTTTGAGAGATAAGACTTATATCATTCTTCATGTTTTTTAATGCCTACAAAATAAAATAAAGTTAAAACGAAGTATTACTATCCCTTTAAGTGCAGTCATTTCATTATTTGTGGTTAAAGTGCAGCAAGGGAATCACACACTGGGAAAAGGACCCTGCCCCAAGGAGTTTACAATCTAATTAGAATTCATGAAGACAAACAGTGACAGTAGGAGAAGGATTATAAGTTCAGGTACAAGGAGTGGTGAAGGAAGTGCAGAAGGATTCTGATGTGACTATCTGTGTGTAAGAGGAGGATATTGCTATTGAGATGCCTCCCTGAGCAGGTGGGTTTTGAGGAGATGCTTGAAAGTGATGATTGTGGATGATTGGTGAATGGTGATGGGGAGGGCATTCCAGAGTCGAGGAGCAGCCAATGAGAAAGCTTGTAGTTGAGAGATGGCTCGAGTTGTGTAGGGAGAGGACAGGAAGAACCTTTGGGAAGACCGTAGGGGACAAGACGAGGTGTAGCGGGAGATAAGAGCAGAAATGTAAGAGGGTGGTGAGGAGCACAGAGACTTAGAGGAGGAGAATCTTGTAAGAAATACGATACTTTATAGGTAGCCAATTGAGGGATTTCAGGAGGAGATGAGAGGGCAGGTATCTGGGAGCAAATGTGGAGATTCTTGCGGCTGAATTGATAACAGATTGAAGTGGAGAGAGATGAGAAGCAGGAAGACCAGAGGGTAAAATGTTGCAGTAGCTGAAGGGCAGAAAAATGATAGAATCACAACTATTGACTCATAGAGATAACTAGAAGTACTATGACTAGAATCAGTTACTGATAAAGCTGACATACTCCTATAAGGACGTTCCAACAAATAGTGCTCAATAGTGACTCAATAACGGATGAAGCCTATTAGTTCAGATATTGCCTCAAATTCGGCTGTTAGGTCCAATCCGGCTTTATGTGTATGAGCTAGCAAATGCTTTGTCAAAGTATCAAGGCTATATCAAAAACACTGTACGTAGGAACAGCATCAAATAGTATAGCCTGACTAACCCACGGATGAAGTCTATTAGTTCAGATATGAACATAAAGCTGGCTTTTGAATGTGATCAGGCTTCATACAAACAGGTAAACTGATATCCTCTCAACTATTTTCCATAGGAGCTACTAGTTCTAGTATCAAGACTAAACTAAGTACAGCATGAAGCCTATTAGTTCAGATGAAGCCATAAAATCTGGCTGTTAGATCTGATCCCGCGACATGCATATAAAGTATCTGACGCGCGTTTCGCACAGCAGCTTCTTCACAGAACAAAAGGAATCAAAAGAAAACAGAGTCTATTCAGCTATTTTGTTTGTATGAGGCCGGCTCAGAGTGCATAGCTTGTTTAAAGCATCGGAATTAATAGGCCTCATCCGATCATTACGATTTAATTTATAAGTATTTGCATGGATATGTTGGGTTTATGTTGAGTTTGGATATGCACTTACATATGTGAGATTGATACAGATGCAATTACCTATATTGTGGCTATATCGATGTTTAAATGTAAAGATCTCAGTAGCAACTGTGCATTCCTCTAACTGTCTAATTATACACAGCTTTATATAACGGAAATCCATCTGTCTGAGACACTTGCCTAGCTAACATATTGGCAGTTAGTGATCTGTACGAGGGAATAGATCGGATGTGACACTTTACATTGTGTCCGATCTAATAGGCGTCTCTTTTTCTGGCCATGTCAGAGCTCATTCATGCAAGGCTATCTTTTTTCTTTTTCTTCTGTTGTCTACTTTACCTTGTGAGCACCAGTTGCCAGTTATTTTATATTTCCCTAAGTACAAGAATACAATTTGGGTGTGCATTAGGGTTTCTTTTGTATTGCAGTCAAAAACAAGCAAGAATAAAAAAGCACAAGAAAGCCAATAATATAATTCTCACTCAAGTAAAAATAAAGAAAGCTGGTTATAGTTTAGAAAGGAGAAATTTACTCCCTCAACCCTTTCCCCCCTCAACCCTTTCCCCCCATGATTTGTGTTCATCAATTACATATTACAGGGCAGAGGGGATGGGTCATTCAGATAAAGTTCTCCCCTCCAAACTATAATTGCCATTTCCGTAGTTTAACATGAGTTTTCTTGCCTTAAAATCAAATTTTTGTTTGGTTCAAATCTATTAATGTCTGAAATTTCAGCCCCTTTTCCTGTAAACTGTGGTTTATTTACAGACAGACACACCCCGATAACACAATCAGTGCCATGTTTTCACTTCCCAGTAAGAAGAAAAGGGAGTTGGCACAATGGCAAAGCTGCCTGTGTCCTACCTACGTCTGTGTGTGTCTTTACACAAGTCAGGGTTTGTGTTCCGCCTGTGTCTCTGAGTGTGTGTCTGTACACATTTATACACTAATGTGCAAAAGTCTTAGGCAGGTGTGACAAAATGCTGTAAAGTAAGAATTCTTTCAAAAATAGACATGTTAATAGTTTATATTCATCAACTAACAAAATGCATAGTGAGTGAATAGAAGAAAAATCTAAATCAAATCAATATTTGGTGTGACCCCCATTTGCGTTCAAAACAGCATCAGTTCTTCTAGGTTCACTTGTACACAGTCAGGTGTATGATTATACAGTTATACCAAACAGGTGCTAATGATCATCAGTTTAATATGTGGGCTGAATCACAATCATTAACTGAAAGAGAAACAGGAATGGGCTGAAGAGGAGAAGAGAGGAGAGAGACCAGGAATGGGCTGAGAGGAGAGGGACCAGGAATGGGCTGAGAGGAGAGGGACCAGGAATGGGCTGAGAGGAGAGGGACCAGGAATGGGCTGAGAGGAGAGAGACCAGCAATGGGCTGGTGAGAAAAGGCATGAGGAATGGACTGGGGAGGAGAGGGATGATGAACAGACTGAAGAGGAAAGGGATGGACCCGGAATAGTCTGCAGAGGAACCCTAAATGGCTGGAGAGAAGGGGGATGGTGAATGGGATTAACAGGAGAGGATCCAGGAAAGAGCTGGAGGGAAGAGGAACCAGGAATGGGCTGGAGGGAAGAGGGACCAGGAATGGGCTGGAGGGAAGAGGGACCAGGAATGGGCTGGAGGGAAGAGGGGCCAGGAATGGGCTGGAGGGAAGAGGGACCAGGAATGGGCTGGAGGGAAGAGGGACCAGGAATGGGCTGGAGGGAAGAGGGGCCAGGAAAGGGCTGGAGGGAAGAGGGGGCCAGGAATGGGCTGGAGGGAAGAGGGACCAGGAATGGGCTGGAGGGAAGAGGGGCCAGGAATGGGCTGGAGGGAAGAGGGGCCAGGAAAGGGATGGAGGGAAGAGGAATCATAAATGGGCTTCAGGTGAATGGGACAAGGAAAGGGCTGGATAGAAGAGGGACCAGGAATTGGCTTCAGAGGAATGGGACCAGGAATGGGCTACAGACAAATGGGACAAGGGGACCAGGAATGGGCTATAGACAAATGGGACAAGGGGACAAGGAATGGGCTATAGACAAATGGGACAAGGGGACCAGGGAATGGGCTATAGACAAATGGGACAAGGGTACAAGGAATGGGCTATAGACAAATGGGACAAGGGTACAAGGAATGGGCTATAGACAAATGGGACAAGGGTACAAGGAATGGGCTACAGACAAATGGGACAAGGGTACAAGGAATGGGCTATAGACAAATGGGACAAGGGTACAAGGAATGGGCTACAGACAAATGGGACAAGGGTACAAGGAATGGGCTATAGACAAATGGGACAAGGGTACAAGGAATGGGCTATAGACAAATGGGACAAGGGTACAAGGAATGGGCTACAGACAAATGGGACAAGGGTACAAGGAATGGGCTATAGACAAATGGGACAAGGGTACAAGGAATGGGCTATAGACAAATGGGACAAGGGTACAAGGAATGGGCTACAGACAAATGGGACAAGGGGACAAGGAATGGGCTATAGACAAATGGGACAAGGGGACAAGGAATGGGCTACAGACAAATGGGACAAGGGGACAAGGAATGGGCTATAGACAAATGGGACAAGGGGACAAGGAATGGGCTATAGACAAATGGGACAAGGGGACAAGGAATGGGCTATAGACAAATGGGACAAGGGGACAAGGAATGGGCTATAGACAAATGGGACAAGGGGACAAGGAATGGGCTACAGACAAATGGGACAAGGGTACAAGGAATGGGCTATAGACAAATGGGACAAGGGGACAAGGAATGGGCTACAGAGGATTGGGACAAGGAATGGGCTACAGAGGATTGGGACAAGGAATGGGCTACAGAGGATTGGGACAAGGAATGGGCTGGAGGGAAGAGGAACCAGGAATGGGCTTCAGAGAATAAAGAATGGAAGAAGAACCAGATGGTTGAGAATGGGCTGTTGTGTGGGTGAGTAAATGTGTGTGTGTGTGTATAAATGTGTTTATATATATATATATATATATATACTAGTGTAAAAGTCCATGTACACGGGCCAATGCAGTTTAAAAGGCCACATGTATGTTTGTCCTATGAATATAGCTGGTGCTATTCTGCCCACAATATGCTGGTGATTATCGTTTCCCCTCCGGTTGTTTTTGGCTGCTCGTTACTGTCCTTCCTGTCAGTGCCACGAAGCCCTGCATCAGCAGTCTGTGCGGACACACGGAGCCCTGTATCAGCAGTCTGTGCGGACACACGGAGCCCTGTATCAGCAGTCTGTGCGGACACACGGAGCCCTGTATCAGCAGTCTGTGCGGACACACGGAGCCCTGTATCAGCAGTCTGTGCGGACACACGGAGCCCTGTATCAGCAGTCTGTGCGGACACACGGAGCCCTGTATCAGCAGTCTGTGCAGACACACGGAGCCCTGTATCAGCAGTCTGTGCGGACACACGGAGCCCTGTATCAGCAGTCTGTGCAGACACACGGAGCCCTGTATCAGCAGTCTGTGCGGACACACGGAGCCCTGTATCAGCAGTCTGTGCAGACACACGGAGCCCTGTATCAGCAGTCTGTGGGGACACACGGAGCCCTGTATCAGCAGTCTGTGCGGACACACGGAGCCCTGTATCAGCAGTCTGTGCGGACACACGGAGCCCTGTATCAGCAGTCTGTGTAGACACACGGAGCCCTGTATCAGCAGTCTGTGCGGACACACGGAGCCCTGTATCAGCAGTCTGTGCGGACACACGGAGCCCTGTATCAGCAGTCTGTGCAGACACACGGAGCCCTGTATCAGCAGTCTGTGCGGACACACGGAGCCCTGTATCAGCAGTCTGTGCGGGACACACGGAGCCCTGTATCAGCAGTCTGTGCAGACACACGGAGCCCTGTATCAGCAGTCTGTGCGGACACACGGAGCCCTGTATCAGCAGTCTGTGCAGACACACGGAGCCCTGTATCAGCAGTCTGTGCGGACACACGGAGCCCCTGTATCAGCAGTCTGTGCAGACACACGGAGCCCTGTATCAGCAGTCTGTGCGGACACACGGAGCCCTGTATCAGCAGTCTGTGCAGACACACGGAGCCCTGTATCAGCAGTCTGTGCGGACACACGGAGCCCTGTATCAGCAGTCTGTGCGGACACACGGAGCCCTGTATCAGCAGTCTGTGCGGACACACGGAGCCCTGTATCAGCAGTCTGTGCAGACACACGGAGCCCTGTATCAGTAGTCTGTGCGGACACACGGAGCCCTGTATCAGCAGTCTGTGCAGACACACGGAGCCCTGTATCAGCAGTCTGTGCGGACACACGGAGCCCTGTATCAGCAGTCTGTGCAGACACACGGAGCCCTGTATCAGCAGTCTGTGTAGACACACGGAGCTCTGTATCAGCAGTCTGTGTGGACACACGGAGCCCTGTATCAGCAGTCTGTGTGGACACACGGAGCCCCTGTATCAGCAGTCTGTGCGGACACACGGAGCCCTGTATCAGCAGTCTGTGCAGACACACGGAGCCCTGTATCAGCAGTCTGTGCGGACACACGGAGCCCTGTATCAGCAGTCTGTGCGGACACACGGAGCCCTGTATCAGCAGTCTGTGCGGACACACGGAGCCCTGTATCAGCAGTCTGTGCAGACACACGGAGCCCTGTATCAGCAGTCTGTGCGGACACACGGAGCCCTGTATCAGCAGTCTGTGCAGACACACGGAGCCCTGTATCAGCAGTCTGTGCAGACACACGGAGCTCTGTATCAGCAGTCTGTGCAGACACACGGAGCTCTGTATCAGCAGTCTGTGCGGACACACGGAGCCCTGTATCAGCAGTCTGTGCAGACACACGGAGCCCTGTATCAGCAGTCTGTGCGGACACACGGAGCCCTGTATCAGCAGTCTGTGCAGACACACGGAGCCCTGTATCAGCAGTCTGTGCAGACACACGGAGCCCTGTATCAGCAGTCTGTGCGGACACACGGGAGCCCTGTATCAGCAGTCTGTGCGGACACACGGAGCCCTGTATCAGCAGTCTGTGCGGACACACGGAGCCCTGTATCAGCAGTCTGTGCAGACACACGGAGCCCTGTATCAGCAGTCTGTGGGGACACACGAAGCCCTGTATCAGCAGTCTGTGCAGACACACGGAGCCCTGTATCAGCAGTCTGTGCAGACACACGGAGCCCAGTATCAGCAGTCTGTGCAGACACACGGAGCCCTGTATCAGCAGTCTGTGCAGACACACGGAGCCCTGCCCTGTATCAGCAGTCTGTGGGGACACACGGAGCCCTGTATCAGCAGTCTGTGCGTACACACGGAGCCCTGTATCAGCAGTCTGTGCGGCACACGGAGCCCTGTATCAGCAGTCTGTGCAGACACACGGAGCCCTGTATCAGCAGTCTGTGCAGACACACGGAGCCCAGTATCAGCAGTCTGTGCAGACACACGGAGCCCTGTATCAGCAGTCTGTGCAGACACACGGAGCCCTGTATCAGCAGTCTGTGGGGACACACGGAGCCCTGTATCAGCAGTCTGTGTAGACACATGGAGCCCCTGTATCAGCAGTCTGTGCAGGACACACGGAGCCCTGTATCAGCAGTCTGTGCGGACACACGGAGCCCTGTATCAGCAGTCTGTGCGACACACGGAGCCCTGTATCAGCAGTCTGTGCGACACACGGAGCCCTGTATCAGCAGTCTGTGCAGACACACGGAGCCCTGTATCAGCAGTCTGTGGGACACACGGAGCCCTGTATCAGCAGTCTGTGCGGACACACGGAGCCCTGTATCAGCAGTCTGTGCGGACACACGGAGCCCTGTATCAGCAGTCTGTGCGGACACACGGAGCCCTGTATCAGCAGTCTGTGCGGACACACGGAGCCCTGTATCAGCAGTCTGTGCGGACACACGGAGCCCTGTATCAGCAGTCTGTGCGGACACACGGAGCCCTGTATCAGCAGTCTGTGGGGACACACGAAGCCCTGTATCAGCAGTCTGTGCAGACACACGGAGCCCTGTATCAGCAGTCTGTGCGGACACACGGAGCCCTGTATCAGCAGTCTGTGCAGACACACGGAGCCCTGTATCAGCAGTCTGTGCAGACACACGGAGCTCTGTATCAGCAGTCTGTGCAGACACACGGAGCTCTGTATCAGCAGTCTGTGCGGACACACGGAGCCCTGTATCAGCAGTCTGTGCAGACACACGGAGCTCTGTATCAGCAGTCTGTGCGGACACCGGAGCCCTGTATCAGCAGTCTGTGCAGACACACGGAGCCCTGTATCAGCAGTCTGTGCGGACACACGGAGCCCTGTATCAGCAGTCTGTGCAGACACACGGAGCCCTGTATCAGCAGTCTGTGCAGACACACGGAGCCCTGTATCAGCAGTCTGTGCGGACACACGGAGCCCTGTATCAGCAGTCTGTGCGGACACACGGAGCCCTGTATCAGCAGTCTGTGCGGACACACGGAGCCCTGTATCAGCAGTCTGTGCAGACACACGGAGCCCTGTATCAGCAGTCTGTGGGGACACACGAAGCCCTGTATCAGCAGTCTGTGCAGACACACGGAGCCTGTATCAGCAGTCTGTGCAGACACACGGAGCCCAGTATCAGCAGTCTGTGCAGACACACGGAGCCCTGTATCAGCAGTCTGTGCAGACACACGGAGCCCTGTATCAGCAGTCTGTGGGGACACACGGAGCCCTGTATCAGCAGTCTGTGCGGACACACGGAGCCCTGTATCAGCAGTCTGTGCGGACACACGGAGCCCTGTATCAGCAGTCTGTGCAGACACACGGAGCCCTGTATCAGCAGTCTGTGCAGACACACGGAGCCCAGTATCAGCAGTCTGTGCAGACACACGGAGCCCTGTATCAGCAGTCTGTGCAGACACACGGAGCCCTGTATCAGCAGTCTGTGGGGACACACGGAGCCCTGTATCAGCAGTCTGTGTAGACACACGGAGCCCTGTATCAGCAGTCTGTGCAGACACACGGAGCCCTGTATCAGCAGTCTGTGGGGACACACGGAGCCCTGTATCAGCAGTCTGTGCGGACACACGGAGCCCTGTATCAGCAGTCTGTGCAGACACACGGAGCCCTGTATCAGCAGTCTGTGGGGACACACGGAGCCCTGTATCAGCAGTCTGTGCGGACACACGGAGCCCTGTATCAGCAGTCTGTGCGGACACACGGAGCCCTGTATCAGCAGTCTGTGCGGACACACGGAGCCCTGTATCAGCAGTCTGTGCGGACACACGGAGCCCTGTATCAGCAGTCTGTGCGGACACACGGAGCCCTGTATCAGCAGTCTGTGCGGACACACGGAGCCCTGTATCAGCAGTCTGTGCGGACACACGGAGCCCTGTATCAGCAGTCTGTGCGGACACACGGAGCCCTGTATCAGCAGTCTGTGCGGACACACGGAGCCCTGTATCAGCAGTCTGTGCGGACACACGGAGCCCTGTATCAGCAGTCTGTGGGGACACACGGAGCCCTGTATCAGCAGTCTGTGCGGACACACGGAGCCCTGTATCAGCAGTCTGTGCGGACACACGGAGCCCTGTATCAGCAGTCTGTGCGGACACACGGAGCCCTGTATCAGCAGTCTGTGCGGACACACGGAGCCCTGTATCAGCAGTCTGTGCGGACACACGGAGCCCTGTATCAGCAGTCTGTGCGGACACACGGAGCCCTGTATCAGCAGTCTGTGCAGACACACGGAGCCCTGTATCAGCAGTCTGTGCGGACACACGGAGCCCTGTATCAGCAGTCTGTGCAGACACACGAAGCCCTGTATCAGCAGTCTGTGCGGACACACGGAGCCCTGTATCAGCAGTCTGTGGGGACACACGGAGCCCTGTATCAGCAGTCTGTGCGGACACACGGAGCTCTGTATCAGCAGTCTGTACAGACACACGGAGCCCTGTATCAGCAGTCTGTGCGGACACACGGAGCTCTGTATCAGCAGTCTGTGCGGACACACGGAGCCCTGTATCAGCAGTCTGTGTGGACACACGGAGCCCTGTATCAGCAGTCTGTGCGGACACACGGAGCTCTGTATCAGCAGTCTGTGCAGACACACGGAGCCCTGTATCAGCAGTCTGTGCAGACACACGGAGCCCTGTATCAGCAGTTGTGCAGACACACGGAGCCCTGTATCAGCAGTCTGTGCAGACACACGGAGCCCTGTATCAGCAGTCTGTGCGGACACACGGAGCCCTGTATCAGCAGTCTGTGCGGACACACGGAGCTCTGTATCAGCAGTCTGTGGGGACACACGGAGCCCTGTATCAGCAGTCTGTGCAGACACACGGAGCCCTGTATCAGCAGTCTGTGCGGACACACGGAGCTCTGCCACTGACAAACTCCTCGCGCTTCTCCTAACTCTGCTGTCAATCAAAGCACTGTGCCATACACCTCCCAGCATTTTGTGCTCTTGTCACGGTCACACCAATAACGTTCAGGAGTCAGTACGGTATAGTTAAATGCATAATTTATTAATAATAGAAAAGTAGATCACACTATAAACACAAGTAGCAATCAGAGGGTTACAAGCCAGAGAGCACTGCTATCAGGAATAGTAGGCTGCCAAGCTTGACCTCTTTGTTGGAGACTAGGCCTCAGCCACTGGTTGTCTCTGCAGGAACCAGGAGCAGGAACAGGAGCACTGGATCTTGATCCGACGAAGCGAGAGTACTGACTCACGTCTGCAGTCAGTAGGGAGCAATATCTGACTCACGTCTGCAGTCAGTATAAGGAAAGGGATACCTGACTCACGCCTGCAGTCAGTATCGGAGCTAGTCTACCAGAGCCCCAGGTCCGCACTAGATTGGGGGTCTGCTAGGTACAAGGAACAAACATAAGAATAGTCAGACAGAGCCACAAGTCAGCACCAGAGGGGGTAGTCAGACAAGCCAGGTCATACACAGTTCAGGTAGTCAGCCAGTGCCACATGTCTGCACCAGGTTGGGTGTCCACTATAGGGATAAACAAAAGAATAGTCAGACAGAGCCACAGGTCAGCACCAGGTTGGATGGAAGACTAGCCAGGTCATACACAGAGCCCAAGGTAATAGAACTGCTATGAACAACAATGCAAGGGCATCTGAGTCAGGACACAGACTGCCCTTTAAACCCCTCCTCAGGAAGTAGGTAGGAGGAGCAGCTCAGAGGAAGGAAGTAGGTAGGAGGGGACTACAGGAAGCAAACACATAAAACAGAGGCCAGCTGCATGCTTGAAGCCTCATGCCTGTAGATGACGCTGAAAACAAGGTAACCTGTAACAGCTCTACTGCGCATGACTGCGTCGTTCGGGCAGTCTCTACTGCGCACGTGCGTGTTACACACACTGGAAGCGACGCATTCTGGCAAATTATATATATTGATATGTTTGTGTGTCTGTAATCTGTGTGTTTTTGTATGTGTGTCAGTGTGTGTGTGTGTAGGTATGTGTCTATGTGTGTATATATATATATGTGTGTGTGTGTGTGTGTGTGTGTATATATATATATATATATATATATATATATATATATATATATATATAAATATACAATAATGTACACATTTTTAGACAGGTGTAAAGTAGGAATGCTTTCAAAAATAGACATGTTAATAGTTTATTTTTATATCAGTTAACGAAATGCATAGTGAGTGAACTGAAGAAACATCTAAATCAAATCAATATTTGCTGTGACCCCCCTTTGTCTTCAAAACAGCATCAGTTCTTCTAGGTTCACTTGTATACAGTCAGGAATTCTGTAGGCATACAGTCAGGTGTATGATTAAACAATTATACCAAACAGGTGCTAATTATCATCAATTTAATATGTAGGATGAAACACCATCATTAACTGAAACAGAAACAGCTGTGTAGAAGGAATACAATTGAGGGAGGATCATCCAAACTCAGATAACAAGGTGAGGTTACTGAAGACAATTTAATGTCAAAAGTCAAACACCATGGCAAGACTGAGAACAGCAACAAGACACAAGGTAGTTATACTGCATCAGCAAGGTCTCTCACAGGCAGAAATGTCAAGGCAGACAGATGTGTTTTCCAAGCTCTTTTTTTGAAGAAGCACAAAGAAACGGGTAACATTGAGGACCCTAGACACAGTGGTCGGCCAAGGAAACTTAGTGCAGCAGATGAAGGACAGATCATGCTTACTTCCCTTCACAACTGGAAGCTGTCCAGCAGCGTCATCAGCTCAGAAATGGCAGAAAACAGTGGAACCCAGGTACACCAATCTATTTTCCGTGGTCTTCATTGAAGACTTGCGGCCAAAAACCATACCTCCGTCATGGAAACAAGGCCAAATGATTCAACTATGCATGAAAACTCAGGAACTGTGGTACAGAAAAATGGTAGCAGATTCTCTGGAATTATGAGTCAAAATCCTATATAATAATTCACTGAGATGTTTGTCAGAATCTGTCATGCGCAGTAGAGACTGCCCGGACGCACAGAATGCTGGGAGTTTTGTGCTGGGAGCATGGAATGCTGGAAGTTTTGTGCTGGGAGCACGGAATGCTGGGAGGTGTAGGAATGCTGGGAGTTCTGTGCTGGGAGCATTCTGTGATTTTGGGCAGTTTCTACAGGGCATGACTGCATTGGCGGCAGGACGCATAGCAGGACCAGCCTCTTAACCCTTTGAGTGCCAGAGGGGTACGCAACACTTTGCAAAGCTTTGCATACCCCTCTGGCACTCAAAGGGTTAACATTGCCCAGACCTTGGCCCGGTTTTATACTAGTTTGAAATATTTGACTGTAGCAGAAGGCAGTTTGTTTGCTAAACACTGGAGAGTGGTACAAGAATGAGTGTCTGCAGGCAACAGTGATGATGGTGGAAGTTTCTTGCAAATTTGGGGCTGCATTTCTGCAAATGGAGTTGGGGCTTTGGTCAGAATTAATGGTCTCCTCGATGCTGAGAAGTACAGGCTTATCAATCATGTAAAACCATCAGGGAGGCATCTGACTGGTCCCAAATGTATTCTGCAGCATGACAATGACCCCAAACATACAGCCAAAGTCATGAAGAATAAGCTTCAATGTAAAGAAGAACAAGGAGTCCTGGAAGTGATGGTATGGACCCCACAGAGCCCTGATCTCATCATCATTGAGTCTGTATACAATATACAGAGTAAGAGCTCAATATGCAAGAATGAAATTGCATTTACCAGCTAAATACTGAGCCAAAGACTGTTTAAACTTAAAGAACATCACTCCAGTTCTTGAAGAACATCACTCCAATTGTACAGGAGAGTAAGCTCACACCTTTTACCTATTTTCTTTTATACCTGCCCTCTACATTTGTACATCCATATCGTAGGGTTTTATATTCAAAGACTTTACCGCATTAGGCTATATGATCCAATATCTATATAGTGACATTGAATTTGCTATATGCAGTTGATCATATTTCTTGACTTGTGCGAATCGGTTTCGGCCTCTCTTGGAATTCATACAAATAAGGGTCATTCGTCATCATTCTGGCCGGTCAAAAGGCAAGGGCCACTCACAAAAAAACCCCAAATCCGAACAGCCCTGGTCTGAAATATCGTCGGAAATTTCGGAAATTCAGACAATGGTTTCCCGCACTACTCTCATGATTTCCGTGCATGTGCTACTTTCCCACCCTCTCTAGTCCAATTATTTTCTTTGTTTCATGATGAGGGTTGGATGGGGGTTGGGCTAATGACACAGACACCCAGACAGCCTGCATTTCCTGTTAGTCCGTTGTTGGAGCTCAGAGAGAGAAGAAGCAGAGGGAGAGTTGTTGTGTAGGGAGGCAAGCAGCATTAGTGCCTTATTGCCAATGCAAGGGAGTGTCATTTGTTTTTCCTGTGAAAAAAAAATATTAGCAATTTGTGCTAATAATTTTCAGAGTGACACAGCCAGTCTGATAGTTGTCGTGTGGCCAGGTTTTAAAATTTTAAAATTATTATAGTATGCTACCTATCTGTAATGGATTTGAGTCCCCGTGAACAAACTGATGTTCCTCGTCCTGGTACTAACTGCAGTGACCCAGCAACCACCAGCACCACCACAGTAACATTGCTTTCAAGCAGAGCTAGTAGCAGCAGGCAGCTAAAGAAGAGGACTGTCAGTAGTACTAGTAGTCAATGTCATAGTCAGACTCAGCAGCAGCACTCCAAACCAAAAAACAGAAATAAGAAGGGAACTGCAGGTCTTTCTACCTCTGCTAGCAGGGTAGAGAGGTCTAGGTCCTCCTCTGCGACAACGAAGCAGCTGGCATCTGTTTCTCGTCAGCTGTTTTGTAATGATCCCCCAGAACCACTTGCACAATGACTAGTGGCACTGCCAGTTTCATCACCACCTCCGCTATAGCCAGCTCTATAAAACTGAGGAGACCTAGCGCAAGAGTTTTATAGTGAATGTCCGTGCAAGCAGCCCAAATGGGAATTATTGCAGTATTTGGAGAAAATTTCTCCTGCCACCACTGTTACTGCCACTGAGAGCATATCTCTCCAAAAAAGATTATTGAGGGAGATAGTTTACCATTTCCCGGTAGCTGCCAGGCAGAAGAGGGAATTCATCAGGTCTCTCCAAAATCTGCTGCTGCTGATTTTTCTTCCTGTCCAAACCTACAAGAGGTAGAAGAAGAATATGAGGGACCAAGGTCTCCTAAGCTTGATTTTTCCCCTGAGCTTGATTTTTCCCCTGCTGCCCATAGTACTCCTCCTATTTCTCCAGCTACAATTGTGTCTTCTATTGAAAACTCACCACCTGCCTCTCCAGTTCCAATTGAGTCTCCCAGGCAGGTCATAGCCACCAGTACCACTGTTACTCCACTATCCTCCTCCAATCCAGTCCCAACATCCCTGCTGCCATCTTTAGGTCTACTAGTAGGCCTGTAAAGGTGCGTAGAACAAAAAAGCATAGTGAGGTTGCTCCAGCATGTGAAGATGAAGAAAGTGACACATCAGTTTCTCTTCTCCACCACCTTCCACGTCAACTGTCATCCGTCACTCCAAAGAGTGGAGCATTTTGTGACATTTGGCGATGGCCGGCTAGCTAAATGTAAATTGTGTGGCAGGGAAGTCAGCCATGTGAGGGTGTTGGGTCATCTAATCACCTCCAGTATGAACCAACACCTGAACAACTACCACAAGTCAGTGTTGTAAGTGCAGAATGTGGCACTACTACATATACCAGTGTCACACTCACCACCAGTAGGCAGGTGAAAGGGTAGTGGCAGACAGTCACAGCCTATCCCAAAATCAAGCACAGGTCACACTGGAAGATTTTGGTGGGTTTCATTCAAAGGGGATGTGCAGACAGCAGTCCTGAAAAATGACATGCCTCATTGCACAGCTCATAGCCTTTGGGGGTGCTACATTTAATTTGGTGGATGGGAAGCCCTTCCAGAAACTTACTGTATGGAGGCTGTCGCACCCCGATATAAAATTCCATCCTGCGCCACATTTAGTAGAACTATAGTGCCCTCACTGTACGGGTCATGCGTTGGGTTTTTGAAGGACCTGCTAGGAAAGGCTGGTGGCCAGTCAGTGCACTTTACCACTAACTTATGGAGTGCTCCGAGTGGCCAGCATGGCTTCTTATTATTGATGGTGCATTGGTGGAAGCCCAGTGTGTTTCAAGACACACTAATAGCAACAACAAGTTCAGGTGCAGTAGCCAAGCAGGCAGGACACCGCTCTTTCCTCCTCCATGCTGAGATAATGGATCAGCAGCACACCTCAGATAACATTTGCACTGCAGAACATGGTGGCGCAGTGGCTAGGGGAGCAGTCAGGCACACAGGCACAAATGGGGCTTGTGGTTACTGATGGTGCAGCTAACATGACAAAGGCTCTCGGGGATGGCAGATTTGTGGGTGTGTGCTGCTCAATGCATTTCTTCATCTAGTAGTGAAGGCTGCTCTCGATGATGGCAGTAACACTGGAAGGTTGTCAGCACTTCTGGAGTCCTGCCAAAAAACTGCTGGCCGCTCCCATTGTAGCGTCAAAGATAGCCATCTCCTCAGGG
This sequence comes from Rhinophrynus dorsalis, assembly GCA_037306005.1. Classification (NCBI taxonomy): domain Eukaryota; kingdom Metazoa; phylum Chordata; class Amphibia; order Anura; family Rhinophrynidae; genus Rhinophrynus; species Rhinophrynus dorsalis. Next base: position 3,805,547 of record CM074724.1, read on the forward strand.
TGGAACAGAAAAAGCCAGACCTCCCAGAGCACTGCCTCAAAAAAGATGTTGGCACCAGATGGAACTCCATCTTAGATATGCTAGAGAGTATCTGTCACAGAGTGACTAAGAAATAACAACACTGACAAGTACAGATGAACTTAAAATAAAGCTTTATTTTAAATACGATAGTGGCAGCAATGATGACACAATAGAGGCAGTAATGAATGACACAACAGTGGCAGCAATGAGTGACACAATAGTTGGCAGCAATGAGTAACACACTTTCACAAGGCCAGGGAGGAACAGTGAACTCACTTTCCTCACCCTTCACTAGGCTAGTGTGATAGGCCCACGTCTGTACCCAGACAACAGAGTAACTCAGGCAACAGGAGCAAGTAGCTCCAGACACTGGAGCACACACTAGTGACTCTAACTCCACCCCCTCCACGAGGCCAGGTGAGGACAGTGCAAGACACTTCCTCAACCCTTCACTAGAAAGGTGTAGCTAGTATCTGAATGGCCCTAGGAACCTTCACAAACAGATGGGAGGACAGTGCATAGCACTTCCACAATCTGAGTTGGCAGGAGAATGAAACACAACTATTATACCCTAAAGCTAGGGTATACTGAATGCAAGGTAAACGGCACTTGAGGGCTAGGCGAGGCAACACACAACCGGAACGACCACGGGAGGTCAGAAACACGGGCTTACCGATAAGACAACACAAACTGGGACAACCATGGGAGGTCAGTACACGGACTGACCGACAAGTGCCGCTAGACGTAGCGAGCGTAGAAATGGGTAGGCACAGGCAGCAAGGATCCCAATAGCCAAGGCAAGTAATCGCAACCGGAGCACAACAGAGGGAGAGTAACCAAAGGCAGCCAGGGATCAGAGTTGGAACGGGTAGTCAGACGTAGCCAGAGGTCAGAGCGGGATCGGGGTAGTCAGACGTCACCAGTGGTCGGAGCTGGATCGGGTAGTCAGACGTAGCCAAAAGTCAAAGCCAGAATGGGTAGTCAGACGTAGCCAGGAGTCAGAGCCGGAACAGGTAGTCAGACGGAGCAGGAGTAATACACAGGTACAGCAATGGACCAACACAGCACTAGGGTCAGGTACACCACGAAAGGGCAAAGGTGATGGGACATGCTGAGGTTTAAAAGGCCTTGCAGGTGGACGGAGAGATGATATCACAAGCACAGTGACCTATAAGAACAGCGATTTACATAGAGTGACAGCCAAGAAGTAACAATGTCGCTGTTACAGCAATTACCCACTGGAGGCAATCACGGGCACCGTGATAATATCCTGGAGAAGAAAAAGGCAATTCACGCAATGTCATGTCACCATTTCATTGGCAGTAACAGAACACTGGGCAGGGCTGACTGGGCCCTGATGGAACAGGTAGTGACAGTCCTCACCCCTTTCCGTGCTTTGATGGAAATTTTAAGAAAAGAGACAGCTAACCTGGCCGAAGTAATTTCCCTCTTCACACACCTCTCCTTAAAAATTGTCAATTTCCGTGCCCATATGAAACGCTTTCCTGGTGCTGATGGTAATATACTTCCTGATGTTGCTGCCCTTCTAACGAGGCTGAAGAAGGAACTGACTCGGCGCATGGAAGAGTGCATGGACAATTCCACAATGTGCGATCCACAAGTCAAAGGCAAGATGGCACTTACTTCCAATTCACTCACTGCCTGGAGGGAACAATTGATAGCAAGGGTAAATGAAAGACAAAGGACAAAGGGAAAATAGCATTCAGTCAGAGGAGGCAGGAGAAGATTCCGCAGATGAGCTGGAGGAGTGTGGTGGTCACCGGGACCTATCAGTAGCAGCACCAGTAGCACCTCATCTTGTTCCTGTGCAGCAGCTGCTGCTTTTTATGCTGAGGCAATGGACAGATTATGCTTCAGGCAAAACAAACAGCTCCCAATCAGTAGAAAAAGTGCTGAGTTTGAGGTTAAGGCTTACCTTGCGGAACCTTCTTTGCCCCCAAGTACAGATCCCTTGACTGTCTGGGATAACAAGAGGGCTGTGTGGCCTACTTTGTCCCTGGTAGCCCAGGAGTTGTTTCTTGCCCCCAACCACTGTCCAGAGTGAGCGGGTATTTTCCGTAACAGGAAATGTACTTGGCCCCCAGCACTCTCAATTGGCCCCCCAGCTCATGGAGCAAATTACTTTTTTAAACTTCAACCTGCTAAAGCTGCATTTCCCTGCTCTCAGGTTCGATGCAGATTAGAAAAACAAAAAGGTCTTCATCTAGAATCATCCATAGTATCATAATACGCTGAGCGCTCCAGCTTACCCAGCTCTAGAACCATAAGAGGTTGGGCAGAGGACACCCCCCTGAATTGGTGGGGCACAGGGGGGAATTTAAAGTCTACATTGTTGTCCCACTATATAGGTTATTCAGTCTTGTCCTATTGTTTTTCATCTCTTCTAAAAAAGTCTGCTGTATCAATCTATTGAGTCCTGCTCCAGTGTTCTGCAGTTTGCTGCTGGCTACATCTACAGTGTTCCTCTCATCCTGAGTCCACCTCGCACCATTCATCCTCAGTTTTGAATTCTCTTCTAAAAACATCTGCTGTATCTATCTACGGGTGCAGTATCTACACTGCACCAGTGTTCTGCAGTTTGTTGCTGGCCACATCTCCAGTGTTCCTGTCATCCTGAGCCGGCATTGCACCAGTCATCCTGAGCCGGCCTCGCACCAGTCATCCTCAGTCTTCCTTCTTCCTTAGAACTTCATTTATTTGTTCATTCGTGCTTGTAGCTAGCCACATCCATACTTCATCTACTTCATCCATAGTATCATAAGGCTAAAAGTCCACCTTACCCTGTTCCACCATCTTCATTTAGACCCTGGAAATTGTTACATTTTTTAATTTATTTAATTAAAAAATTTTTTTTATAGATTTTAAAGTATTTTAATTTCAGCCAAATATTTCGGACTATTGCCGAATTTCGTCCGATTTGAACAGGTCGGGTCTGAAATGCAGATCCTACAAATGAAAAAAAAAAAAAAAAAATTCTTCCGAAATCGAATTTTACTGAATTTTTTTGCTGGGCACATTTCCAATTTAATTACATTTGGAGACTTTATAGAAAGGAATACAGAGTCTTGCCAATTTACGTTTATAGTGACATCACTTTGTTTCTGGAACCAGAGAAATTTATTATTGATGTCTATGTAAAATAATTTTATATTATATTCTGTCTTATATATGTGATTTACATATTATCAGAATTGTTTACTATTAAAATATATGTCATTTATAAAACTTCTATATTTTGCATGTTCTTTTCTTTTCTTTCCTATCTTCTTACCACTAATGGATAGAGAAGAATACAGGGTTTTGTTTTTAATATTTTGGGTTCATATTCCAGCAACTATTCCTACATTTTTGCATATATATATATATATATATATATATATATATATATATATATATATATATATATATATATATATATGTCTAAAAGAAGACTTCTGTCTGCCTGGCAAACACACCTAGGGGTGGTAGTAAGGAGGAGTTACTGCTCCCATTGGTTGATTCAATGGGGGCGTGATTTTTATACGACTTGCAAGTGAGGAAGAAAATCGGCTGCCATTCCCTCCTGCACCACAGACACAGCACCAAACACACGCTAGCCCCCCCCCCACACACTCTAGCCCTACATACACACACAAGCCCCACATACACAAAAAAACAAAAAAAAAAAAACAGTGGCCTGCACAGGCCCTGCACCCTTGTACGTACTGGGTTAATCGTAGCTGCCTACCTACACATGCTCTTGCCAGTCCCTGCTCCTGCTGCAGCACTCATGAGGTACAAGAGTAGGGAGCACGCCTCTATCTTCAGTCCCTCTGATGGTGTGTGTGTCTCAGAGCACCTTATATCCATGGTCAGGCACCAATATATTGACTTCATAGGACTCCATAAGCAGTAACAGCAGAGCACGCATGCTTGATTGCACTACATCTCCCATAATCCTCACACATGTTGAGTGCACTACATCTCCCATAATCCTTACACATGTTGAGTGCACACAATGAAAACAGTGATTATAGGACAGTTCATTATCTTCATTACTTCATGCGTGTCACACCACATGTGGGATTACACTGCACACCAAACACAGTCTCATCCCGCACATGGCGTGACATGTACGAAGTAATGAAGCTAATGAACTGTCCTATAATCGCCATTTTCATTGCGCGCACTCAACATGGCTTTTCAAATTCAGAAAAAAACACACAGAGACAGAGGGCGCCCAATAGTGCCTGTAAATGTGGCTAACAAGTGATAACCAGTAACTTAAAGGTTATACTCACAGTTATAGTTGCTAATTACAAGGCATACGCCCAGAACCAGCACTTTAAGCTTGTGGAGAATTCAAAATCTGTCTCCACTCAGATCTGTTTGTAGAGTTGTTCAGATGGTAACCAGTATCCAAAAGAGTAAAATGATTGAAACAGGAAATGTAGTAGAAAATGTAGTAGGCTGCTAAAGTATCTAAAAATCATCCACTTTTTATTATAAAACCAGAAATGTGTATAAAAAACAACAATCCAATTGTAAAAATTTGAATAAAATGGTAGAAACATAGAAACATAGAATTTGACTGCAGATAAGAACCATTCGGGCCCATCTAGTCTGCCCAATTTCCTACTGTAAAAAAAAAAAAAAAAACACAACCTCAAACCTTTTTAGGTCCTTGGTCTTTTCTTATGTTAAGGACAGCCTTATGCCTATCCCATGCATGCTTAAATTCTGTCACTGTATTAACCTTTACCACTTCTGCTGGTAGGCTGTTCCACTTGTCTACTACCCTCTTAGTGAAGTAAAACTTTCTTACATTACATCTAAACCTGTGTCCCTCTAGTTTTAGACTATGGCCTCTTGTCCTAACATTTTTACTCCAGTGAAATGTTCTTCCCTCCTGCACTTTGTTGAATCCCTTCATGTATTTGAATGTGTCTATCATATCCCCTCTCTCTCTTCTCTCCTCCAAGCTATACATATTCAGATCCTTTAGTCTATCCTGATATTTCTTTTCCTGTAGACCAGTCACCATTTTAGTAGCCCTTCTTTGAATCTTCTCTAGAGTATCAATATCCTTCTGGAGATGGGGTCTCCAGTACTGTACACAATAATCTAGGTCTCCAGTACTGTACACAATACTCTAGGTGAGGTCTAACTAGAGATCTGTACAGTGACATGACCACTTCCCTTTTTCTGCTACTAATGCCCCTACCTATACAACCCAGTACCCTGCTTGCATTCCCCACCACTTTATTACATTGCCTGCCTACCTTTAAGTCATTAGAAATAATTACTCCCAAATCCCTTTCCTCTGTTGTCTCTGACAGCACAGTACCCTTAATGGTATATTTTTCCTTTGGATTTTTATGTCCCAAGTGCATTATTTTACATTTATCAACGTTAAAGTGCATCTGCCACACTCTTGACCATTCTTCTAATTTACCTAAATCATTCGCCATTTGTTTTTTTCCCCCTGGAATGTCTACCCTATTGCAGATCTTTGCATCATCTGCAAAAAGGCATACCTTTCCTTGAAGACCTTTTGCAATATCACTAATAAAAATATTAAAAAGAATGGGCCCCAGTACAGATCCCTGAGGTACTCCACTAGTAACACTCCTTTCACAGCTCTAAGGCTGCTTTATCAACCCAACCGGAATGTTATACAAAATTAAACAAAGAAACAAACATGGCAGCCATACTCAAATCCATACTCAAATCCATACTCAAATTCCTACTCAAATTCAGACCGTAGTCCTCTCTGCACACCTTCCTGGGACTAACTGTTTAGTGAATTATTATATAGGATATTGTTATGTGGGATATATCTACACCTGGGGAAATGGGAATTGGAGCTGAGGAACAAGGACCACAATGAGGAACCTTTAAAATAGAGGCACCAGTGGGGTCTTAACCCTTTGAGTGCCAGAGGGGTACGCAATGCATTGCTTTGCAATGCGTTGCGTACCCCTCTGGCACTCAAAGGGTTAAGTGTATTTCCAGAAAGGGATGTGCCGGTTTGTCCCAAGCGCGGTATGCTGACGTGAAGGGATTATATGCTGACTCTAATTTTTAATCCTGTAAGTGCATTGCGTTATGTGGGGGAAATTCTCTAGAAATAAACACCACTTTTAGATTTATTCTGTTTTTGTGCCAAATCTATTAATGTCTGAAATTTCAGCCCCTTTTCCTGTAAACTGTGGTTTATTTACAGACAGACACACCCCGATAACACAATCAGTGCCATGTTTTCACTTCCCAGTAAGAAGAAAAGGGAGTTGGCACAATGGCAAAGCTGCCTGTGTCCTACCTACGTCTGTGTGTGTCTTTACACAAGTCAGGGTTTGTGTTCGGCCTCTGAGTGTGTGTGTGTACACATTTATACAGTAACGTTCACAAGTCTTAGGCAGGTGTGACAAAATGCTGTAAAGTAAGAATTCTTTCAAAAATAGACATGTTAATAGTTTATATTCATCAACTAACAAAATGCATAGTGAGTGAACAGAAGAAAAATCTAAATCAAATCAATATTTGGTGTGACCCCCATTTGCCTTCCAAACAGCATCAGTTCTTCTAGGTCACTTATACACAGTCAGGGATCTTGTAGGCATATAGTCAGGTGTATGATTAGACAGTTATACCAAACAGGTGATAATGATCATCAATTTAATATCATTAACTGAAAGAGAAACAGGAATGGGCTGAAGAGGAGAAGAGAGGAGAGGGACCAGGAATGGGCTGAGAGGAGAGAGACCAGGAATGGGCTGAGAGGAGAGGGACCAGGAATGGGCTGAGAGGAGAGAGACCAGGAATGGGCTGAGAGGAGAGAGACCAGGAATGGACTGGGGAGGAGAGGGACCAGGAATGGGCTGAGAGGAGAGAGACCAGGAATGGGCTGAGAGGAGAGAGACCAGGAATGGACTGGGGAGGAGAGGGACCAGGAATGGGCTGAGAGGAAAGAGACCAGGAATGGACTGGGGAGGAGAGGGACCAGGAATGGGCTGAGAGGAGAGAGACCAGGAATGGACTGGGGAGGAGAGGGATGATGAACGGACTGAAGAGGAAAGGGATGGATCAAGAATAGCCTGCAGAGGAACCCTAAATGGCTGGAGAGAAGGGGGGTGGTGAATGGGATTAAGAGGAGAGGATCCAGGAATGGGCTGGAGGGAAGGGGGGCAGGAATGGGCTGGAGGGAAGGGGGCTAGGAATGGGCTGGAGGGAAGGGGGCTAGGAAAGGGCTGGAGGGAAGAGGGGCCAGGAATGGGCTGGAGGGAAGAGGGGCCAGGAATGGGCTGGAGGAAAGGGGACCAGGAATGGGCTGGAGGGAAGGGGGCCAGGAAAGGGCTGGAGGGAAGAGGGGCCGGGAATGGGCTGGAGGAAAGGGGACCAGGAAAGGGCTGGAGGGAAGAGGGGCCAGGAAAGGGCTGGAGGGAAGAGGAATCATAAATGGGCTTCAGAGGAATGAGATAAGGAATGGGCTTCAGAGGAATGAGATAAGGAATGGGCTTCAGAGGAATGAGATAAGGAATGGGCTGGAGGGAAGAGGGACCAGGAATGGGCTTCAGAGGAATAATGAATAGAAGAAGAACCAGAGGGTTGAGAATGGGCTGTTGTGCGTATATGTGTGTTTGTGTATAGATATGTGTGTGTAATCTGTGTGTGTAACCTGTGTGTGTGTTAGTGTATGTGTGTGTATATATATATATATATATATATATATATATATATATATATATGTAAGAGAAAGCACCATGTGACCAAAAACTTGTCCGAAGCCTAACACACCCAGGGGTGGCAATAAGGGGGATATTCATGCCTCCTCCCTAATGCCAGGCCTGGAAATAAAGGGGAAATATAACTGACAGGAGTGGACAGAGCTCTGCAAGGAGTTAGCCCGCCCTCAACTTCCTCCTCAACAAAATAATGTCTGACAAACACACATACTGTGACACACACATACATACACACACTGTGACACACACATACATACACACACTGTGACACATACATACACACACTGTGACACCCATACATACACACACTGTGACACACATACATACACACACTGTGACACACATACATACACACACACTGTGACACACATACATACACATACTGTGACACACATACATACACACACTGTGACACACACATACATACACACACTGTGACACATACATACACACACTGTGACACCCATACATACACACACTGTGACACACATACATACACACACTGTGACACACATACATACACACACACTGTGACACACATACATACACACACTGTGACACACATACATACACACACACTGTGACACACATACATATAAACACTGTGACACGCATACATACACACACTGTGACACACACATACATACACACACTGTGACACACACATACATACACACACTGTGACACATACATACACACACTGTGACACCCATACATACACACACTGTGACACACATACATACACACACTGTGACACACATACATATACACACACTGTGACACACATACATACACACACTGTGACACACATACATACACACACACTGTGACACACATACATATAAACACTGTGACACGCATACATACACACACTGTGACACACACATACATACACACACTGTGACACATACATATAAACACTGTGACACACATACATACACACACTGTGACACACATACATACACACACACTGTGACACACATACATATAAACACTGTGACACGCATACATACACACACTGTGACACACACATACATACACACACTGTGACACACACATACATACACACACTGTGACACATACATATAAACACTGTGACACCCATACATACACACACTGTGACACACATACATACACACACTGTGACACACATACATACACACACACTGTGACACACATACATACACACACTGTGACACACATACATACACACACACTGTGACACACATACATATAAACACTGTGACACGCATACATACACACACTGTGACACATACATACACACACTGTGACACACATACATACGCACACTGTGACACACATACATACACACACTGTGACACACATACATACACATACTGTGACACACATACATACACACACACTGTGACACACATACACACACATACTGTGACACACATACATACACATACTGTGACACACATACATACACACACTGTGACACACATACACACACATACTGTGACACACATACATACACACACACTGTGACACACATACATACACACACTGTGACACACATACATACAAACACTGTGACACACATACACACACATACTGTGACACACATACATACACACACACTGTGACACACATACATACAAACACTGTGACACACATACATACACACACATACTGTGACACACATACATACGCACACTGTGACACACATACATACAAACACTGTGACACACATACATACACACACTGTGACACACATACATACACACACTGTGACACACATACATACGCACACTGTGACACACATACATACAAACACCGTGACACACATACACACACATACTGTGACACACATACATACACACACACTGTGACACACATACATACACACACTGTGACACACATACATACAAACACTGTGACACACATACACACACATACTGTGACACACATACATACACACACACTGTGATACACATACATACAAACACTGTGACACACATACATACACACACTGTGACACACATACATACAAACACTGTGACACACATACATACACACACACTGTGACACACATACATACAAACACTGTGACACACATACATACACACACTGTGACACACATACATACAAACACTGTGACACCCATACATACACATACTGTGACACACATACATACACACACACACACATTGTGAAACACATATATACACACACACACACACACACATATATATACATACATACATACATGTACCCCCCTGTAATTTTCTGTTGTGGGTCTCCTAGGGACTTAGAAGCACTTACTAGGCGATTTAGAACAGTGTAGTTGTTCTCAGGATGAGAAAAGGAGTCTTGGAGTTCAAGGAACTGAATAAGCATGCTCACAACATGAAAAAGAGGCTTGGAATACAAGGAACTGAATGAGCATGCTCACAACATGAAAAAGAGGCTTGGAATACAAGGAACTGAATGAGCATGCTCACAACATGAAAAAGAGGCTTGGAATACAAGGGATACATTTGGCTTCTAACACTCTGAATACTACAGATATTCACTTTAATACAGTATTGTTACCTACACAGCACTGTAACGCTCCACACTAATCCCAGGGTGGACACAGCCCACACGTCTACACTCAGATCCTACAGATCCGGGGGACCAGCAAGAGCCGGAACCTCCACACACTGGGGCGGCTATCACTGTGTCAGTGTCCCCTCTGTGTGTGTTCATGTCTGTTGCGTGTGTGCATGTCTCTTTTGTGTGTGTGTTCATGTCTGTTGCCTGTGTGTGAGTATGTCTCATGTGCGCATGTGTGTCTGTGAATGTCTGGTGTGTGTGTACATCTCTGTTACATGTGTGTCTACATGTGTGCATCTCCGGTGTGTCTGTGTGTGCGCATATATATAAATATATACACATATATACACAAACCTATGCACACACCCACATACATATATATATATATATATATATATATATATATATATATATATATATATATATATACGCACACAAACACATATATACACACACATAAATATTTACGCACACATTCCCCCAACATTTTAAATAGCCAAAGACGGACACTTTTGTTTTAGGAGGTGTTGAAGGGGAGTGACTTGCGGGCAGGATATTACCGATAATTTGTTCCTGACCTATTGACGTCTCTTTGTGTAACAGAATAAATGATTCAGAACAAGACCAAAGTATATTATTTAAACATACTAATTTATACACACAGATACTGATGTTTAAACAAACACTAATGTGAGTTTTATTGGTGTGGCGCAATGTGATACAGTTATATACACACCACACGGTCTGATATCCAGAACACAGGGACGCCAGGGTGATACACTTATATACACACCACACAGTCTGATCTCCTAAACACAGGGACACCAGGGTGATACACTTATATACACATCACACAGTCTGATCTCCTAAACACAGGGACACCAGGGTGATACACTTATATACACACCACACAGTCTGATCTCCTAAACACAGGGACACCAGGGTGATACACGTCTATACACACCACACAGTCTGATCTCCTAAACACAGGGACACCAGGGTGATACACTTATATACACACCACACAGTCTGATCTCCTAAACACAGGGACACCAGGGTGATACACTTATATACACACCACACAGTCTGATCTCCTAAACACAGGGACACCAGGGTGATACACTTATATACACACCACACAGTCTGATCTCCTAAACACAGGGGCACCAGGGTGATACACTTATATACACACCACACTGTCTGATCTCCTAAACACAGGGACACCAGGGTGATACACTTATATACACACCACACAGTCTGATCTCCTAAACACAGGAACACCAGAGTGATACACTTCTATACACACCACACAGTCTGATCTCCTAAACACAGGGGCACCAGGGTGATACACTTATATACACACCACACAGTCTGATCTCCTACACACAGGGACACCAGGGTGATACACTTATATACACACTACACAGTCTGATCTCCTAAACACAGGGACACCAGGGTGATACACTTCTATACACACCACACAGTCTGATCTCCTAAACACAGGGGCACCAGGGTGATACACTTATATACACACCACACAGTCTGATCTCCTACACACAGGGACACCAGGGTGATACACTTATATACACACTACACAGTCTGATCTCCTAAACACAGGGACACCAGGATGATACACTTCTATACACACCACACAGTCTGATCTCCTAAACACAGGGACACCAGGGTGATACACTTATATACACACCACACAGTCTGATCTCCTAAACACAGGGACACCAGAGTGATACACTTATATACACACCACACAGTCTGATCTCCTAAACACAGGGACACCAGGGTGATACACTTATATACACACCACACAGTCTGATCTCCTAAACACAGGGGCACCAGGGTGATACACTTATATACACACCACACAGTCTGATCTCCTACACACAGGGACACCGGGGTAGGAAGGAGGGAAGAGGAACCCTTAGGAGTTAAAGAGGGACATTCGATGTATGCACATGTGTTCATACACACATGCACGCACACACACAAAATGAGTGAAAATGAGGGTTATGTGATTATGTCTGTCTGAGTCCCCACCACTATATTAATATCTGTGTGCTGCACTGAGACTGTATCAGGCCTGTCTGTCTCTGTACTGGTACAATGATACATTGTTCTGTATGATGCAGTGTATCAGTGTTGTGTTGTGTGATACATTGTATCATTGTAGTACTCAGTGATAAACTGAATCATTCTTCCTCTGCAGACAGATCCAGAAGGGATATTTACTCAGCAGAGCTTCTCAGCCACCTCCAAGGGCCAGACTAAATCAGCCTTTTCTGGTGTAATCCCCCCTTCCCCTGTAAATCTGTTGTGTACGGGGCCTAATCAAGTGGGGGGGGCAGAAAATAAACCCTTGTATCCCTTAGAGGCTTTCCCTGTGACTCCCACTCTGTTCCCTTGTACAGCAAGAAGAGCATATAGTTTCCCTCTACCACATACATTTCTCTATGTCCACCCCCAAAAAAAGCCTCAGAGCAATGGTTCCCAACACTGTCCTTGGGGACCTTCAACAGGCTGTGACTTTAGGGGTTTTCTCCTTGTGTACAGGGGAGTTAATCAGATACTCAGTCATGTAATTCAGTGGTTCTCTGTCCTCTCCTCAGGGACCTCTTACAGGCCATGTCTTTAGGTTTTCTCCTTGTGCACAGGGGAGATAATCAGATACTCAGTCATGTAATTCAGTGGTTCTCTGTCCTCTCCTCAGGGACCTCTTACAGGCCATGTCTTTAGGGTTTTCTCCTTGTGCACAGGGGAGATAATCAGATGGTCAGTCATGTAATTCAGTGATTCTCATCCATCTCCTCTGGGACCTCTTACAGGCATGTGTATAGGGTTTCCCACTTGTGCACAGGGAAGTTAAGAAGATGCTCAGTCATGTAATTCAGTGGTTCACAGCCCTCTCTTTGGGAACTTCTTAGAGGAGATGTTTTTAGGGTTTTCTCCTCATGCACAGGGGAGATAATCAGATGCTCAGTCATGTAATTCAGTGATTCTTAGCCCTCTCCTCAGGGACCTCTTACAGGCCATGTCTTTAGGGTTTCCCTACTTGTGCACAGGGGAGATAATCAGATGCTCAGTCATGTAATTCAGTGATTCTTAGCCCTCTCCTCAGGGACCTCTTACAGGCCATGTCTTTAGGGTTTCCCTACTTGTGCACAGGGGAGATAATCAGATACTCAGTCATGTAATTCAGTGGTTCTCTGTCCTCTTCTCAGGGACCTCTTACAGGCCATGTCTTCAGGGTTTTCTCCTCGTGCACAGGGGAGATAATCAGATGCTCAGTCATGTAATTCAGTGATTCTTAGCCCTCTCCTCAGGGACCTCTTACAGGCCATGTTTTTAGGGTTTCCCTACTTGTGCACAGGGGAGATAATCAGATGCTCAGTCATGTAATTCAGTGGTTCACAGCCCTCTCCTCAGGGACCTCTTACAGGCCATGTCTGTAGGGTTTCCCTACTTGTGCACAGGGGAGATAATCAGATGCTCAGTCATGTAATTCAGTGGTTCTCTGTCCTCTTCTCAGGGACCTCTTACAGGCCATGTCTTCAGGGTTTTCTCCTCGTGCACAGGGGAGATAATCAGATACTCAGTCATGTAATTCAGTGATTCTTAGCCCTCTCCTCAGGGACCTCTTACAGGCCATGTCTTTAGGGTTTCCCTACTTGTGCACAGGGGAGATAATCAGATGCTCAGTCGTGTAATTCAGTGATTCTTAGCCCTCTCCTCAGGGACCTCTTACAGGCCATGTCTTTAGGGTGTCCCTACTTGTGCACAGGGGAGATAATCAGATACTCAGTCATGTAATTCAGTGGTTCTCTGTCCTCTTCTCAGGGACCTCTTACAGGCCATGTGTTTAGGGTTTTCTCCTCGTGCACAGTGGAGATAATCAGATGCTCAGTCATGTAATTCAGTGGTTCTCTGTCCTCTCCTCAGGGACCTCTTACAGGCCATGTCTTTAGGGTTTTCTCCTTGTGCACAGGGGAGATAATCAGATGGTCAGTCATGTAATTCAGTGATTCTCATCCATCTCCTCTGGGACCTCTTACAGGCATGTGTATAGGGTTTCCCACTTGTGCACAGGGAAGTTAAGAAGATGCTCAGTCATGTAATTCAGTGGTTCACAGCCCTCTCTTTGGGAACTTCTTAGAGGAGATGTTTTTAGGGTTTTCTCCTCATGCACAGGGGAGATAATCAGATGCTCAGTCATGTAATTCAGTGATTCTTATCCCTCTCCTCAGGGACCTCTTACAGGCCATGTCTTTAGGGTTTCCCTACTTGTGCACAGGGGAGATAATCAGATACTCAGTCATGTAATTCAGTGGTTCTCTGTCCTCTTCTCAGGGACCTCTTACAGGCCATGTCTTTAGGGTTTCCCTACTTGTGCACAGGGGAGATAATCAGATGCTCAGTCGTGTAATTCAGTGATTCTTAGCCCTCTCCTCAGGGACCTCTTACAGGCCATGTCTTTAGGGTTTCCCTACTTGTGCACAGGGGAGATAATCAGATGCTCAGTCATGTAATTCAGTGGTTCACAGCCCTCTCCTCAGGGACCTCTTACAGGCCATGTCTGTAGGGTTTCCCTACTTGTGCACAGGGGAGATAATCAGATGCTCAGTCATGTAATTCAGTGGTTCTCTGTCCTCTTCTCAGGGACCTCTTACAGGCCATGTCTTCAGGGTTTTCTCCTCGTGCACAGGGGAGATAATCAGATGCTCAGTCATGTAATTCAGTGATTCTTAGCCCTCTCCTCAGGGACCTCTTACAGGCCATGTCTTTAGGGTTTCCCTACTTGTGCACAGGGGAGATAATCAGATGCTCAGTCATGTAATTCAGTGGTTCACAGCCCTCTCCTCAGGGACCTCTTACAGGCCATGTCTGTAGGGTTTCCCTACTTGTGCACAGGGGAGATAATCAGATGCTCAGTCATGTAATTCAGTGGTTCTCTGTCCTCTTCTCAGGGACCTCTTACAGGCCATGTCTTCAGGGTTTTCTCCTCGTGCACAGGGGAGATAATCAGATGCTCAGTCATGTAATTCAGTGATTCTTAGCCCTCTCCTCAGGGACCTCTTACAGGCCATGTCTTTAGGGTTTCCCTACTTGTGCACAGGGGAGATAATCAGATGCTCAGTCGTGTAATTCAGTGATTCTTAGCCCTCTCCTCAGGGACCTCTTACAGGCCATGTCTTTAGGGTTTTCTCCTCGTGCACAGGGGAGATAATCAGATACTCAGTCATGTAATTCAGTGGTTCTCTGTCCCCTCCTCAGGGACCTCTTACAGGCCACGTCTTTAGGGTTTTCTCCTCGTGCACAGGGGAGATAATCAGATGCTCAGTCATGTAATTCAGTGATTCTTAGCCCTCTCCTCAGGGACCTCTTACAGGCCATGTCTTTAGGGTTTCCCTACTTGTGCACAGGGGAGATAATCAGATGCTCAGTCATGTAATTCAGTGGTTCTCTGTCCCCTCCTCAGGGACCTCTTACAGGCCATGTCTTTAGGGTTTTCTCCTCGTGCACAGGGGAGATAATCAGATACTCAGTCATGTAATTCAGTGGTTCTCTGTCCTCTCCTCAGGGACCTCTTACAGGCCATGTCTTCAGGGTTTCCCTACTTTTGCACAGGGGAGATAATCAGGAGCTCGGTCATTTCCTTAACTCCCCTGTGCACAAGCATTGAACCCCTAAAGCCATGGACTGATAGGCGCCCCCCATAGGAGACAGTTGGGAACTGTTGCCCCAGAGCATTAATGACTGCGATTACCTTGGTCTCATTGTGAAGTAACGCACTGTTGACGTCCCTGGCATCCAAGGGGTTAATTTGCTTTTTACAATTTTCCATCTTAATGTTTGGCCCTTTAGTTGATTTGAGGACCTTTGGCTTAATCTGGTTGCATGTTGCTGCTCTACTTGTTAATGCAAGGGTGGGTGACCTGTGGCTCTCCAGCTGTTGTTGAACTACAGATGCTTTCATCCCAAGATGGCCTGTGACTGGCTGAGACTGATGACAGTTTAGTCCATCATAAGGTTCCTGTTTTCAGGTGGGTAATTCTCCTGATAGAAACCTCTGTCCCCACAGCATATCTGTCCTGCACGTGCACCCTTGTAAGTCTGCCCCAGCCCCGTCATTACTGATAAATTAGAGGGTCACATCAGTTCCAAAGATTACCAGCTTTGTGTCTTAATTTCTGTCTGGATTGCAAGCTCCGAGGCCCAGTCTATGTCTGCACTTTTTTCTGCGTGGGTCAGTTCTATAGATAACAAGCTCTGTGGTTCAGTTTCACTGTTCGCTGCAAGTATTGTGGTACCGGTTCACTACTGATTGCTAACCCTGAGGCCCAGTCTGTGTGGGGCATTTCTACACATAACAACGTCTGTGGTTCACTTTCACTATTGATTACAAGCTCTTTGGTTCACTTTCACTGTTGATTGAAAGCAGTGTGTGTCGGTTTGTCTGTTGATTGCATGCCCCGCGGCCCATTCTGTGTCTGCACAGCACTCTCTGCAGGTCAGTTCTATAGCCTGGAAATAACTTTATTAACACAAGCGTCACAACTCGGTGTCAGCCACATGGATTAATACTATAAAGATGATAAGTAAATAATAAGTACAGTAAATATTAAGGGCCATATGTTCAGAAAAAAGTGGAGGAATTCTGGGACAAGCCATTTGCACTATAGTGGAGGACTACAAATTACCATCAATATAAACATGGATTTAACCTCTTGAATACTGGAGAAACCCATGGTATTTAAGGGGTTATGTTAGACGTAGATAGGTGTAAAATATATTTAAAATTTGTTTTTAAATCTCTGTCCAGCTCCTCCCCTCCTGGAAAAAGGGCATCCTGATTTAACACTCTCAGTTCCAAAAGGGCATGTAAGGCATTGCTTTGTGGCACTCAAACGGTTAACAACCAGAGGAGTGATCTTCACCCGTTTGGTTCTTAAAGGGTCACTTTATAAATTGTGAGCAGGTTAATGCAGTTGGTGACCAGCAGTATTCTCTCCCCTCCTGACCCCTCTCTCCTTATCGCCCGCTTTCTTCTCTCCTTGCGTCTTTGCCCCTTTGTTGATTCTGTGTGCTCTGGGCCCGTGCCCACGAGCTGCGGAGATAGGAGACGTTGGCAGTGCAGGTACAATAGAGACGTTGGTGCGAATCTTATCCGTTTCTCGTGTACAAACTGAACGCCCAGAGCCGCATCCCAAGTGTTTGTTTTCTGTAACTGAGAACTGAACCACACTGTTTCCTTTTTAGGGCCATCTACAGAGAGAAAATGGCCTAAACTCTGGGGCAACCCAGCGGCACCATAGAGGACAAAAGGAGATCACAGAATTGGTTTAAATGGAGCTCCGAATCCTCAAATGTTAGAAAACCTAAAGTGCAGCAAACCAAGTGCACCAGGGGACCCATATGGATTTCCATTGATCTAAATGGAACGTTAAGCCATTCAGTGCCGGACTGTGAGCTCTTCAGGGTGATGTGATGTTGATTCCATGCTGACTCAGGAACTGGATTTGTCCCTATAACTGCCTAACACCAATTTACCAGGCTACATATGACCAAATGCCTCCCCATAACCATTTGGGTGCCAGAGAGTATTCAACGCTTTGTGTTGCAATGCACTGGATACCTATCTGTCACTCAAAGGGTTAACATGCCAAATACAACGAGGTCCCTGTCCGTATCAGTTTCTCTAAGCATGCTATGGGTTGGCATATGGGAAGTGATGGAATACACCTGGAGGAGATTGTTCATGGGTATGTACAACATTGATCATACACTCTAGTGCATGCCTTTCACTAATATGTACAACATTGATCATACGCTCTAGTGCATGCCTTTCACTAATATGTACAACAGTGATCATACTCTCTAGTGCATGCCTTTCACTAATATGTACAACAGTGATCATACACTCTAGTGAATGCCTTTCACTAATATGTACAACAGTGATCATACGCTCTGGTGCATGCCTTTCACTAATATGTACAACAGTGATCATACGCTCTAGTGCATGCCTTTCACTAATATGTACAACAGTGATCATACAGTCTGGTGCATGCCTTTCACTAATATGTACAACAGTGATCATACACTCTGGTGCATGCCTTTCACTAATATGTACAACATTGATCATACACTCTAGTGCATGCCTTTCACTAATATGTACAACAGTGATCATACAGTCTAGTGCATGCCTTTCACTAATATGTACAACAGTGATCATACACTCTGGTGCATGCCTTTCACTAATATGTACAACAGTGATCATACGCTCTAGTGAATGCCTTTCACTAATATGTACAACAGTGATCATACGCTCTAGTGCATGCCTTTCACTAATATGTACAACAGTGATCATACGCTCTAGTGCATGCCTTTCACTAATATGTACAACAGTGATCATACGCTCTAGTGCATGCCTTTCACTAATATGTACAACAGTGATCATACAGTCTGGTGCATGCCTTTCACTAATATGTACAACAGTGATCATACGCTCTAGTGCATGCCTTTCACTAATATGTACAACATTGATCATACACTCTAGTGCATGCCTTTCACTAATATGTACAACATTGATCATACACTCTAGTGCATGCCTTTCACTAATATGTACAACAGTGATCATACAGTCTGGTGCATGCCTTTCACTTATATGTACAACAGTGATCATATACTCTAGTGCATGCCTTTCACTAATATGTACAACAGTGATCATACACTCTAGTGCATGCCTTTCACTAATATGTACAACAGTGATCATATGCTCTGGTGCATGCCTTTCACTAATATGTACAACAGTGATCATACGCTCTAGTGCATGCCTTTCACTAATATGTACAACATTGATCATACGCTCTAGTGCATGCCTTTCACTAATATGTACAACAGTGATCATATACTCTAGTGCATGCCTTTCACTAATATGTACAACAGTGATCATACACTCTAGTGCATGCCTTTCACTAATATGTACAACATTGATCATACACTCTAGTGCATGCCTTTCACTAATATGTACAACAGTGATCATACGCTCTAGTGCATGCCTTTCACTAATATGTACAACAGTGATCATACACTCTAGTGCATGCCTTTCACTAATATGTACAACAGTGATCATACGCTCTAGTGCATGCCTTTCACTAATATGTACAACAGTGATCATACGCTCTAGTGCATGCCTTTCACTAATATGTACAACACTGATCATACACTCTGGTGCATGCCTTTCACTAGTAAAAGCAGGGCCTGTATTTGAGGGAGGGGCTGCAAGCCCTTAAATAGTGGGCCGCAGCCTCACCTACGGGACGCATCGTCAATTGTGCCCCCCCCACCAACACCCCTTTCTTTAAAGGACTTATTAAGGCCACACTGCCCTCTTTTTATCCTAGAAAGTTAAGGGACCTGTACTTGGGGGCAAAGAAGGTTCCGCGAGGTAAGCCTTAACCTCAAACTCAGCACTTTTTCTATTGATGGGGAGCTGTTTATTTTGCCCGAAGCATAATCTGTCCATTGCCTCAGAATAAAAAGCAACAGATGCTCCAGTGGAAGATGATGATGTGCTGCTGGCGCTGCTACTGATAGGTCCCGGAAGACCACCACACTCCTCCAGCTCACCTGCGGAATCTTCTCCTGCCTCGTGTGACTGCATTCTGTTTTTCCTTTGCCTCTTACACACTCTTGCTATCCATTTTTCCTTCCAGGCAGTGAGTGAATTGGAAGTAAGTGCCATCTTGCCTTTGACTTGTGGATCGCACATTGTGGCAAGCATTAACTTGGGACAATTGTCCATGCTCTCTTCCATGGGCCGAGTCAGTTGCTTCTTCAGCCTCGTTAGTAGGGCAGCAACATCAGGAAGTATATTACCATCAGCATCAGGCAAGCGTTCCCTATGGTCAAGGAAATTGTCCTTGAAGTTATTCCTTGGGGAATAACTTCGGCCAGGATAGCGTTCTCTTTGCTCAAAATTTCCGTCAAAGCACGCAAAGGCGTGAGGACTGTCACTACCTGTTCCATCAGGGCCCAGTCAGCCCTGCCCAGTGTTCTGTTGCTACCAATGAAATGGTGACATGACATTGCGTGAATTGCCTTTTTCTTCTCCAGGATACACTCTTGCATATCTAAGGTGGAGTTCCACTTGGTCCCAACATCTTGTTTTAGGTGATGCTCTGGGAGGTCTGCTTTTTTCTGTTCCTTCCTGAGGATCTGGCTATCTTTGACACTCCAGTGGAAGTGGCCAGCAATTTGTCGGCACGACTCCAGCAGTGATGGCAACCTTCCAGTGTTACTGCCATCCTCAAGAGCAGCCTTCGCTATTAGATGCAGGACATTTGCTGAGCAGCGCACACCCATCCCGGACAGCCTTGATCCTGTTAACTGTACCATCAGTAACCACAAACCCATTTGCACCTGTGTGCCTGCCTGCTCCCCTAGCCACTGCGCCACCATGTTCTGCAGTGCTTTGCAAATGTTATCTGAGGTGTGCTGCTGATCCATTACTTCAGCATGGAGGAGGAACTTGTTGTCCGTAAAGGTATGTCTTGTAACACATTGGGCTGCCACAAATGCGCCGTCAATGAGAGGAAGCCATGTTGGCCACTCGGAGCACGCCATAAGTCAGTGGTAAAGTGCACTGACTGCCCACCAGCCTTTCCTAGCAGGTCCTTCAAATGCCCAACGCATGACCAGTACAGTGAGGGCACTATAGTTCTACTGAATGTGCTGTGGGATAGAATTTTATATCTGGGTTCAACAGTCTCCATAAGTTGATGGAAGGGCTCCCCGTCCACCAAATAGGACCCCCAGCGGCTATGAGCTGTACAATGAGGCGTGTGATTTTCCTGGCCTGCTGTCTGCACATCCCCTTCGAATGAAACCCAACAAAATCTTCCAGTGTGACCTGTACTGATTTTGGGATAGGCTGTGACTGTCTGCTCCTCTTATTAGGACCAGATGTAGCATGACCCCCCTGCCCTTTCTCCTGCTGCCTACTGGTGGTAAGTGTGACACTGGTGTATGCAGTAGTGCCACTTTCTGCACTTATCAATACTGACTTGTGGTAGTTGTTCAGGTGTTGGTTAGATGACCCAACACCCGCCCATGGCTGACTTCCCTGCCACACAACGTACATTTTGCTATCCGGCCATCGCCAAGTACCATAAAATGGTCCCATGCTTTGGAGCGATGGATGATTCTGGAAGGTGGTGGATAAGAAGAAGCTGAGGTGACACTTTCTTCATCTTCACATGCTGGAGCAACCTCACTTTGCTTTCTCTTTCTACGTACAGTTACAGGGGTACCAGTAGACCTAAAGATGGCAGCAGGGATGTTGGGACTGGGGCTGGAGGAGGATAGTGGAGTAACAGTGGTGGCGGAGACACTAACAGTTACTACCTGGCTGGGAGACTCAAATGGAACTGGAGAGGCAGGTGTTGAGTTGACAATAGAAGACACTAGAATACTATGATAAGCAGGTGAAAAATTAAGCTCAGGGGAATGATCAAGGTCACTGGAAAAATCAAGTTCAGGGGACAAATCAGGCTCAGGTTCTTCTTCAGGTTCTTCAGGTTCTTCAGGTTCTTCTTGTAGATTTTGACAGGAAGAAAAATCATGAGCAGCAGATTTTGCTCAATTCCCTCTTCTGTCTGGTGACTACCGGGAAATGGTAAACTAATTCCCTCAATAACATTTTCTGGAGTGGATATGCTCTCAGTGGCAGTGACAGTGAAGTCAGGAAAACTTTTATCCAAATACTGCAATAATTTCCATTTAAGGCTGCTTAAATGGACGCTCGCTATAAAAATCCAGCGTTGATACTGGCTGCAGTGTCCGACTAGTACTGTTACCAACTCTAGGTATCCCCAGGTTTATACAACTGGCTGTAGTGGAGGTGGTGACAAAACTGCTAGTGGCACTAGGCTTTGGCAGGTGGTTCTGGGGGGATCATCATGAAACAGCTGATGAGACACAGGTGACGGCTGCTTTGTGGTCTTAGAAGAGGACCTGGACCTCTCTACCCTGCTAGTAGAGGTAGAACGACATGTAGTTCCCTTCTTATTTTTATTTTTTTGTTTGGAGTGCTGCTGCTGAGTCTGACTAGTACTAGTATTCTTCTTTGCCCGCCTGCTGCTGCTAGCTCTGCTTGAATGCAACGTCACTGTGGTGGTGTTGGTGGTTGCTGGGTCACTGCAGCTTTTACCAGGATGTGAAACATCAGGTTGTTCACTAGGACTCAAATCCATTACACATAGGTAGGTAATGTACTATAATAATTTCACAATTTTACAACCTGGCCACACTGTCAGACTGGCTGTATCACTCTACAAATTTTTCACATACATTCATAAGCTGAATTTTAAAATGTAACACTGGAATGATGATGATTCCCCCTTGCATTGGCAGTGAGCTGCTAGGCCTCCCAGTCCGTACACAACTGTAAGATTGTGTCACTACCAAATTTTTCATATACACTCAGTAACCGAAGAATGAAGGGACCACGTCGCCTTCTGCCATCATTCCCGGGTCTCTCCCTCTCAAATGGACAGACTGATTGAACACTGTGGTGTCACAAACTCAGTGTCGAAGTCGACAAAGTGGTAGCGGCATCAACTTAGTGTCGGAGTTGGAGGAAAGCCAGGCAAACAGGAAAAGAGTCGAAGGGAAGCACAGCCAGAGCTGGGTCGCAAACTGGTAAGATGGGCCATAGAGAGTGAGGCCACCACTCCCAGTCGAACGGATAACAGGAAAAGTGTTGCAGGAACCAAAGGAAGGTCGACTTCGGAGTCCACGTCTCCTCCTGACAGCATATGAAGTTGAGTCGCAGGAAGCTGGCAGCAGGCGGTCGATGATGCAGGATACTCAGTTCAGATGGGCGTCAGAGTGGCCACTTTATACCATATGAACATAGGACACCAGGACTCCTTGTTCACTCAGAATATGACTCTCTTTATTGTCACAAAACCACACATATTTATATACCAACATTACATTGAAATACATGGGCCAACTAGATACAATAGGGACATAATTCAATCACAACATAGAAGACAAAAGACCAGCAGCAGATGGTCTAACCAATACAATGACTCAGACATGATTATATATCCAATACAAAAGGGCTGATTAACTCTAGACAAAAGACACAAAGAATTGAGGGGCGGGAATACACATTCGAGGGACAATGGCCAGGTGTTGAAGCATGTACTTGACTAGTTTGAATATTCGGCTTCAACCCTGGCCAATCCCCAAGCCGCCTACTTTTCCCCATGTTAGGTCTATGGGAGACCTTTAAACCTCCTGCTCAGGGTTTCAACCAATCCAACGTTGACTCGCTGCCCTTGACTCTTCGTGTTCGACTCAATGTCGAACACCAAGCCGGGAACCTCCGACTCGTAGTCGGTGAATGTGTAAACCCTCGAATACACCACATTCAGTTAAACACAGTGAATACTTGTAACACAGGACAACTCTGTGTGTCTCTGTTGCCCATTTGCATAAAGTCTATTCGCAAGTCCTTTAGGGTACGACTAGGGCTCGAAACAGTCTTTTAAGCCAGTGTATGGTCTGGTAATGTTCTACGACTGGGCCCAACGCAGAGTCCAGGCAGGGCAAAATGTCCACAGTCTCTGGGGTTCTTTGAATAACAGTTTCCAGGCTCAGACAGGGGCTCTAGTAACAGACTAAGCTCCGTTACACACTCGTAAGTTGGATTTTTAAGTTTTTAAACACTGGAACAGAGTCTCCCTTGCGGTAGCAGTAAGACAGCAGGCCCCCCAGTCCCTACACAGCTCTGAGATTGTGTCACTCTACAAATTACTCAAATACACTCCTAAGTTGGATTTTTATATTTCTTAACACTGGAGCACTGGTGATTCCCCCTTGCGTTGGCAGTGAGCTGCTAGGCCTCCCAGTCCCTACACAAGTGTGAGATTGTGTCACTGCAGCTTATTCAAACAAACTCCTAGACTGAATTTTCAGCTTTTACACTGGAACAAAGGTGATTCTCTCTTGCAGTGGTAATAACTGGCACTAATGCTGGCTGCCTACCTATGCCTATCTGCCTGCCTACATAACAACTGGACAGTCACTCTCTCTATCTCTCTCTCTATCTAGCTGCCTGTTTTCTCTCCGAGCTCCAACAATGAAATGCGAACCCTCACAGGAAATGAAGGAGCTGTCTGTGATGTCATTAGTCCAACCCCCATCATGAAACGAAGAAGCTAATTGGAGTAGAGAGGGAGGTAAAGTACGAAGTAGCTGATTGGACTAGAAAGGTAGGGAAAGTAGCGCGCTGAGAGAACGTCATCTGAATATCCAAATCTTGTACTGAAATTCTGGCCAGATATGTTTCGGATTCGGGTTCTTAAAATGAATGGCTCTGAGATTCTCGCCATGTCCGAATGGCTCCGAATTAGCCATATTCGTCCGAAATCCGAATGTGGATGAACCGAATCGCACAAGTCTACTACTATGTACAACAGTGATCATCCGCTCTAGTGCATGCCTTTCACTGTGTACAACAGTGATCTTACACTCTAGTGCATGCCTTTCACTAATATGTACAACATTGATCATACGCTCTAGTGCATGCCTTTCACTAATATGTACAACAGTGATCATACGATCTAGTGCATGCCTTTCACTAATATGTACATCAGTGATCATATGCTCTAGTGCATGCCTTTCACTAATATGTACAACAGTGATCATACACTCTGGTGCATGCCTTTCACTAATATGTACAACAGTGATCATACGCTCTAGTGCATGCCTTTCACTAATATGTACAACAGTGATCATATACTCTGGTGCATGCCTTTCACTAATATGTACATCAGTGATCATATGCTCTAGTGCATGCCTTTCACTAATATGTACAACAGTGATCATACGCTCTAGTGCATGCCTTTCACTAATATGTACAACATTGATCATACGCTCTAGTGCATGCCTTTCACTAATATGTACAACAGTGATCATACACTCTAGTGCATGCCTTTCACTAATATGTACAACAGTGATCATACGCTCTAGTGCATGTCTTTCACTAATATGTACAACAGTGATCATACACTCTGGTGCATGCCTTTCACTAATATGTACAACAGTGATCATACACTCTGGTGCATGCCTTTCACTAATATGTACAACAGTGATCATACACTCTAGTGCATGCCTTTCACTAATATGTACAACATTGATCATACGCTCTAGTGCATGCCTTTCACTAATATGTACAACAGTGATCATACACTCTAGTGCATGCCTTTCACTAATATGTACAACAGTGATCATACGCTCTAGTGCATGCCTTTCACTAATATGTACAACATTGATCATACGCTCTAGTGCATGCCTTTCACTAATATGTACAACAGTGATCATACACTCTAGTGCATGCCTTTCACTAATATGTACAACATTGATCATACACTCTAGTGCATGCCTTTCACTAATATGTACAACAGTGATCATACACTCTAGTGCATGCCTATCACTAATATGTACAACAGTGATCATACGCTCTAGTGCATGCCTTTCACTAATATGTACAACAGTGATCATACAGTCTGGTGCATGCCTTTCACTAATATGTACAACATTGATCATACGCTCTGGTGCATGCCTATCACTAATATGTACAACAGTGATCATACGCTCTAGTGCATGCCTTTCACTAATATGTACAACAGTGATCATACACTCTAGTGCATGCCTTTCACTAATATGTACAACATTGATCATACGCTCTGGTGCATGCCTTTCACTAATATGTACAACAGTGATCATACGCTCTAGTGCATGCCTTTCACTAATATGTACAACAGTGATCATACGCTCTAGTGCATGCCTTTCACTAATATGTACAACAGTGATCATACGCTCTAGTGCATGCCTTTCACTAATATGTACAACAGTGATCATACGCTCTAGTGCATGCCCTTCACTAATACAACAGTGATCATACGCTCTGGTGCATGCCTTTCACTAATATGTACAACAGTGATCATACGCTCTAGTGCATGCCCTTCACTAATACAACAGTGATCATACGCTCTGGTGCATGCCTTTCACTAATATGTACAACATTGATCATACGCTCTAGTGCATGCCTTTCACTAATATGTAGAACATTGATCATACGCTCTGGTGCATGCCTTTCACTAATATGTACAACAGTGATCATACACTCTAGTGCATTAACTTTACAACATGTAACTTTACAATATGTACAACAGTGATCGATCATGTCCTCTTGTGCATGCCCTTCACTAATATGTACAACAGTGATCATACACTTTAGTACATGCCCTTCACTAATACAACAGTGATCATACGCTCTGGTGCATGACCTTAGCTGCCACCACTATTATGTACAACGTTGATCATACTCTCTAGTGCATGCCCTTAACGCCAGCTGCTGGTATGTACAGTAATGATCATACACTCAAGTGCATGCCCTTAACTGCAGTCACTGTTATGTAGATCAGCAATCATACGTTCTAGTGCATGCTCTTAACTGCAGCCACTGCAATGTACAACATTGATCATACTCTCTTAACTGCAGCTGCTGGTATGTACAACAATCTTCATACGCTATAGTGCATGCCCCTAACTGCAGTCTCTGTTATGTAGATCAACAATCATACACTCTAGTGCATGCCCTTAACTGCAGCCACTGCAATGTACAACAATGATCATACACTCTAGTGAATACCCTTAACTGCAGCCACTGCAATATACAACAATGATCATACTCTCTAGTGAATGCCCTTAACTGCAGCTGCTGGTATGTACAACATTGATCATACTCTCTAGTGCATGCCCTTAACTGCAGTCTCTGTTATGTAGATCAGCAATCATACACTCTAGTGCATGCCCTTAACTGCAGCCACTGCAATGTACAACAATGATCATACATTCTAGTGAATACCCTTAACTGTAGCCACTGCAATGTACAACAATGATCATACTCTCTAGTGCATGCCCTTAACTGCAGCTGCTGGTATGTACAACAATGATCATACGCTCTAGTGCATGCCCTTAACTGCAGCTGCTGGTATGTACAACATTGATCATACTCTCTAGTGCATGCCCCTAACTGCAGTCTCTGTTATGTAGATCAGCAATCATACGCTCTAGTGAATGCCCTTAACTGCAGCTGCTGGTATGTACAACAATGATCATACGCTCTAGTGCATGCCCTTAACTGCAGCTGCTGGTATGTACAACAATGATCATACGCTCTAGTGCATGCCCCTAACTGCAGTCTCTGTTATGTAGATCAGCAATCATACGCTCTAGTGAATGCCCTTAACTGCAGCTGCTGGTATGTACAACAATGATCATACTCTCTAGTGAATGCCCTTAACTACAGCCACTGTAATGTACAATGTGACGATACAGCCCTGGCGTCTCTGCCAGGTAAGGTATAGCAGTTCAAGCACGTTTCTTTCACTAACCTGCACAGATAACCACTCTACTAAGCACTAGGACCCAGTACTTTGAGTTGTGTATCCAGCAACAATGCAGGATATACTGCAGTGATAGACCAGATAATCTGCCCAGTAAGTCATCAATACGAGGCATGGGGTAGGCGTCTGTCACTGTCTTATCGTTCAGTCGCCTACAGTCCACGCAAAAGCGAGTGCTACCGTCTTTCTTGGGGACCAACAGTATAGGCGATGCCCAGGGGCTCTGAGAGGGTTCAGTCACGCCCAGGGACAACATCTTGTCCATCTCCTGGTGAATTGATCCGCTAACAGACTTGGGTATTCTGTAAGCCGTCTGCTTCAGAGGCGCCTGCCCTGGGGTTAACATTTGGTGCATGGAAAATGGCATGCAACCAGGCTTCTCTGAGAACAAGTGCCGCCTCAGCAGCAACTCCTGCCTGAGCTGCTGAGCCTGGTCCTCAGTTAAGTCCTTACTAACAGCGACAGGGGGAACTTTGGGGGTCTGTGTCGGTCTTTGATAGCATGTCAGGAACCACGTCCTCATCTCCCGGCTAGTCCTCGGGCAGACAGATCACTAGGATCTCAGCGTCTCGCTCCTGTTACTCCTTCAGCATATTAACATGGACCATTCGTTAGACACGCCATCCATGGTCAACGGCAAAAACAAAATCAGTGTTGCTCAGCTTCCTTACAATTGTGTGCAGACCGCGCCAAGCAGTCTGCAACTTGTTTGGTGGGAAGGATTCCAGGATAAGGACTTTCTGCCCTGGGACAAACTCCCTAGTCTGAGTCCCCCGGTCATACCATACCTTCTGTTTGGTCTGAGTGGTCGGCAGGTTCTGCTGGACTAGCCCGGTGAGACCCTCCAACCTTTCCGTCAATTCTAACACATAAGGGACTATGGGCACCTCCTCATGGTCATAATCCCCCTCCCAGAATTCCGTCAGCAGATCCAGGAGCCCCCACACCAGCAGACCAAACAGAAGCTCAAATGGGGAGAACCCTGTGAACTCTTGCGGAACCTTGCAATATGTGAACAATAGCAAAAGAAGCAACTTCTCCCAATTCGGTTTGCAATCTGAGACACTCCAGAGCATGGTCCTTAAAGTTTAAATCAGTTACAGAATCCATTGGACTGCTGGTGGTAAGGAGCGGACCTGAGCTGCTTAACACCACAGTGTTGACAGAGGTGATGCACCAGCTCTGACATAAATTGAGTGCCCTGGTCAGATAGAATTTCGCTAGGTGAACACAGTCACCAAGGCGTCCACCACTGTGGCCACAGTAATCCAGGAGAGAGCTACAGCCTCAGGGTATCTAGTGGCATAGTCCACAACCGTGAGGATGAATCTCTTGCCTGACTTACTTGGGCAGGCCAAGGGCCCCATGATGTATATCGCAACCCGTTGAAAAGGAACCACCACTATGGGCATAGACTGAAGCAGTGCCTCCCCCTGTATCTTCCCTTTGCCGATCCTCTGGCAAGAGTCACAGGAGTTGCAGAACTGAGAAACTGCCTGTGAGGTGCGTGGCCAGTAGAAAGCCTTTGTCAGCCTGGTCTTAGTGACTCCCATGTGGCCTGCCAGGGGGACCTCATGTGCAAGGGTCATTAACTGGGTTCAGGAGGAGACAATGAGTTGAAGGGTCACCTTCCACTCCTGTCCCGTCCCCCTCACACTGGTCTCCCTGTATAGTAGTCCCCCATCCCAGAAAATCCTCTCCCCCTGTGGCCCTACCTCCCCAGTCTCTGCCCTTTTCCTCATCCCAGCCAAACTAGGATCTACCAGGGTCTCCTGTCTCTGTACAGTAGGGTCAGTCCAGGCGGTCTCGGTCAGGTCAGGGGGGTGTCTCACCTTACTTGATCCTCAGTCAGAGTGTCACCTTCATAGGTGGAGGGCAGAAGGGTAGGTTTAGCTTGTATAGCGTTGTTGTCCCAGATGGAGGCTGCCAGCACCTGTTGTATACCCACAGGGCTGGTGCCGCAGCTGCCCTGTGAAGGCCTTGACAGGAAGACCGGGGCAGGGTGCTTCTTGGGTCCCTGGTTGTCGGTGATGGGGCTGAACAGAGCCCACATCTGGGAAAGATCAGTTCCCCGGGGGGTTAAATCCTTGGCTTGGGCAGCTTGTGCCCGGGTCACGACCTGGAAGAAGTAGCTTTCCATGGGGACCAGGTCGTTCCCCAACAATACATCCACAGAAAGGAATTTCAACACTCCCACCTCACTGTATCCACTGCCACTCCCCAATCCAGCCAAATATGGCCATGGGGATTGAAAGTCGCCCTCCTCCAGCGACGGAGATCACCTTTTTTTTGGGGCAACTGTGGGGCACCTCGCAACAAATGAGGCTTAGCGATTGTCAGGAATGCACCGGTGTCCCACAACCCTTCCACGGGGGTATCATTGTCTAGCACATGCTGGCGGTGGCAGCAGCTTGGGCAACCTCTGGGCCACTGCACGGTTATCACTGGAGTCACTCCCAGGGAACAGGTAGGCCAGTCCAAACACTCCTGGTACTGGTCTACCTCCACTTCCCCTTCTGACCCAACATTCTTCACCCCATCCCACTCCTCAACAAGCTGGACAGGCCTGGCAGGGGCAATAGGGCTGCAGGCCCGGGAAAGACAATCCCTCACAAAATGGCCCAGGAACTGGCACCCATGGCAAGCAAGCTGGTGCCTCACCCCGGGTCTCTGTGTGGGCCCAGGGGCCCCATTGCTTTCTTTCTGGGACACTGGCCCTGGCATTGTTCACCGGCCAGGAACATTGCTATGGTATATCTGTTGTGAGGCAGAATAGCTGGGGTACGCTGTTTGGCCTGGCTGTAGGATGTTCCCAGGGCCCACCGGTCGGGTTGGAGCAGCTGATTGCGGTGTTGGCACCATCCGCGGCGCAGGTACGATCGGTGGGACTGTAGGGGTCTTGGGTAGCGTAACTATGCTGTCCCACAGAAGTCTTGCTCCAACTCGGCTGCTTAGTCTGTGGTGGGATGGAGATCTTGGGTACGCTGTCGCATCTCTGAGGACAGGACGGCATACAGTTGCTCCAACATCACCGCCTGCTTGCAGTCTTCCCAGGAGTGAACCTCACTCCCTGTCCACCACCCCTCCAGTGCATGTCCAATCGTCCAGACCTACTCTGGGATGGTGCCGTCTGGGGTGGGTTGTATCTCTCTGAACTTGAACCGATAGGACTCAGGGGTAACCGAGTACCTGGCCAGCGCAGCTCACTTCATGACCTGATAGTCCCCCCATTCCTCTCGGTGAATCGCTCGGCAAGCCTCAAGCGCACGTCCCATCAGCCTCCCATCCAGGAGGGGTACCCAGTCCTCGGGCGGTAGGCGATTCAATGCACGCTGCCACTCAAAGTCTTGCAGGAAACCGTCAATGTCGCCTTTCTCTTTGTCAAACTTGGAGAAGCTATGGACGGAGACCTTAAGGCGGGGATTCTCTGGACGGACGGGGAAGCCACCTCAGGGGAGGAGTTTGCTTGTTGTTCTCGATCCTCTCTGGCAAGGGCAGCGTGTGCTTTCTTGATAAGGTCTATCTAGCTCACTCCTCCACCCGTCACCTCTCTTTAATCTTGGACCTTGAGGGCCAGCCTGGCCGCTCGGATAGGGGTGCGATGGTGGACCCAGAGGCCTCCAGTTGCAGCTCAGCCATGGCTCGTTCCTCTGCAGCGGTCTGTGCTCTGGTGTGCATCACAGGATCATCTTAAGATATGGGGGTCACTGTAATGCATGTTATCCCACCTCTACAACCAGTTTGTGATGATACGGCCCTGGCTTCTCTGCCACGGAAGTTATAGCAGTTCAGGCACGTCATCATCCATGGGTTTCTTTTGCTAACCTGCACAGTTAGCTGTTATACTAAGCACTAAGACCCAGTACTTTGAGTCGTGTATCCACCGACAATTCAGGATATACTGCACTGATAGCTCTGGTTCATATAGGATATTCTATCTATCTAGTCTCCTGGCACTTCTCTATGAGTAACTGCTCTATAGTGGAGGACAAACAGCAATATACCAGGATACTTCAGGGAGAGACAGACAAGCTCCTTCTTGGTAAATCACGAACTACTTTAATTTCAACAACACAGCATTTTAATACAGTTCAGAGAAAGGGGCAGTCACCACATGGACAAAAAAAATTACACGCTGGGTTTTACATCAGACAAATGTTACTAAAGGGGGAAGGTGGACACAAGACTCTAATCACCTCCTGTAGAAATCATCGGGGGGATGGGTAGCACAACCAAGGAACAATTCAGCCTAGCAGCAACCCTGTATACATTCCCAGTGAATAGTAGTGCACACCATAAAACAATCAAGCTCAGCTGATAGTCATCTGCAGCGCTACGCATCTGAGTCTGAGTGGGGGGAAGGTTGGATCAGGCTTCCATGACAATCCCTACCTATTCTCTCTATACCATTCAGTATTAGTGTCTACAGGATACCAGCTAGGTGGAGGAGAGGCTCCGCCTCTTGTATTGTATGACCTCTGACAGTTCTGTTCGTCACATACAACATCGATCATATGCTCTACTGCATGCCCTTAACTGCAGCTGCTGGTGTCAGAGACTAACGCCATGCTTCTTCACTGGTAATTCATACATATGGCCTGGGCTAAGAAAAAGTAGTGCAATACTGGAATAAACCAGATGCCTAATCGGTCACAATGTCATCACAACTAGGGCCAGATTTAAAGGCAGGCGATAGCAAAAAAAAATCACCATTGGGTGTTTTGTACGTGCTGTAAGCCATTGTCACGGTTTGTAAGAACTCTCAGACAAGTAGGTAAGGTAAAATCAGCATTATTAAAGATAAAAAGGTTCACAAGATCACCCCTCACAGGTCCAAATTCGAACAGTACCATGGCACTTCAGAATCTGACACAGGTCAGGGTGCAATGAGACAAGCAAAACAAAACAACGATACTAAAATCAGGTACAGGCGTCAGGAACCAGGAACAGAACCTCAGCAGTGCCAAGCCTAAGATGTAACTCCACTGGTAAGGCAGAAGGCAACTGCAGGACAGATTCCCTAGCACACTTGGGCACACGGAAGTAAGCATTTATATCAGTCAAGAAGGTGTAGTGCTACTTCACGCTGCATGAATAGTACTCAAGAAGCAAAATAGGGCAAAACTTACCCTCCAGTAAGATAAAGGGATGGCAGAATTCCGGTGCAATGGTCGCCACAGGTTCTCCAGCCTGAATACTTGTATGTAATAACAAAAAGGTTGCAACCGCACTCATTCAATCACAGTCATGGAATATTTCAAAAATTAAAAATTATAAATCTTTATTCACAGTGCTTAATCATAGACATCACAAAGAAGTTTTTCAAACATTTATATATACTAAAAATGAAAAACAATTGGGGAAACCTGTTTCGTTCTTGAACAATCAGATTCACAGCCAATAGCTAAAGACTCCATGGAAGGAACCAGATATTTAACCCTTTCAGATGGGCAAAAACAACAAGAAACAAAGATATCAACACCAGATATCTAATTGTATAAGATTAACCTCATGTGGAGAGAAAGAAAAGAGAAACAGACAGAAGGGAATAAAAATCCAGATCAAAACTCCAATAAATTAGGATAACCTTTCTAACGGTCATAAATCACAAAATGTGACTAATGTCCCATTCATGATTAAGACCGGTACACAAGTTTTTAATGTCAAGATCCAAAACGCCTCCCTCCTGTCTATTAACTCATTCATGTTCCCCCCTCTCCAGGGGAGATTAACTCTATATTTACATTGTTTAAACAACAAGAGATCCTGATCCAACTTGTCAAGGGCACATTTGAGAGAGTCATCCAATTCACGAAATGAAGGAACTGTGCTATGTAACTTTAATGCTGATTGAATTGTTAATGTATCAAATTAAATTTTTTCTAACTCCTGTTTCTTATATTCCAAGATAAGTTCTATCAACCATAGAGAGCAATCACTCAGAATATTATTCCATTTCTCAATAAACATAGAGTCTTTAACTTCAAAAGTTGGAAACTTTTTGACTCGTAGACCGCGGGGAATTCGTTTAACCCTCCCTGGCTTTATTTGGGATACTAAACAAGTTTTAGTCCAATTTAATCAGATTCAATGGCACTCTAGGTGTAGTTGGTTATCAGCTGATGTTACAGCGTTGTATTCATCAATACCTCATCATTTGGGGTTAGAGGCTTTGAAATTCCATCTTTATAATTTTTCAGATTATACGGATGATCTTTGTGTATTTTTATTAAAAGCGGTTGAGTATCTCCTGTGCCACCATTTCTTCTCCTTTGATGGGGTGTTTTACCTCCAGAGGTGCGGGGTTGCTATGGGGGCAAGTTTTGCCCCTTCTCTTGCCAACCTATATATGGGTTGGTGGGAGACAACCCGCATCTTTGGGGGTGGGAACCCCTCGAGGGGGTTGATTTTGTGGTACGGGAGATATATAGACGATCTGCTATTTGTGTGGTTAGGTTCAGAATCGGAAGCATCTGCTTTTGTCATGTCATTAAATGATAATAGTTATAATTTGAGATTTACTTCCAATTTTCAGGCTGATACTATCCCCTTTTTGGATGTTATCCTTATGGGTGACAGGGAGAGGGGGTAGTGATTTCTGATATATATAGGAAAACTACTGCTGGAAACAGCTTATTGTATGCAACGTCTGCTCATCCGAGACATCAGGTGGTTAACATACCTAAAGGACAGTTCTTGCGGTTGCGCAGGAACTGTTCTACTGACCA
Organism: Rhinophrynus dorsalis; assembly: GCA_037306005.1. Taxonomy (NCBI): domain Eukaryota; kingdom Metazoa; phylum Chordata; class Amphibia; order Anura; family Rhinophrynidae; genus Rhinophrynus; species Rhinophrynus dorsalis. Next base: position 3,840,098 of record CM074724.1, read on the forward strand.
ACTTTTTTGTAAGACATCACAGGAATTGTTTTTGAGATTTAAAAATAGAGGATATAAAGATGCTGTTTTAAAAAGAGCGTTTCAACAGGCTTTGAATACACCTAGAGAACAGCTATCAACTACTTATAAGAAGCAGAAGATGTATTTGAGTCAACAAGAATCAAACGATGAGGTTCGTTTTATTACTACATATAGTTTGCAGTATTCCAAGATTTGTAGTTTAGTGAAAACATTGTTGCCAATTCTGTATACTGATCTGATTTTGGATCCTATAGTTAAACGTGGTTGACGATTTGTGGCAAGACGAGGAGTCACGATTGGCAATTATGTTTCTCCTAGTTTATACAGGAGTACTAAAGTAAATCCAACATGGCTAAATACGAAGGGTTATTTTAGATGTGGTGCGCCACGTTGTAAGTGTTACAAAGTATCATTGGTTTCTAAACAGTTTAAAAGTATGATGGATGGTACAGTGTATAATATTGTGTCTCATATAAATTGTAATACAGTAAATGTAGTTTATCTGTTTACATGTATGAAGTGTTCTATTCGATATGTTGGACGCACTTTGCGTCCTTTGAAACAAAGAATTAGAGAGCATTTGAGTCAGATCGGTAGGGAGGAACCAACTTCAGCTGTGGCTAAACACATAAGATTTTCCCATGAAGGAGACGAGAGCTGTTGCTCCTTTCAGGGGATTGAAAGAGTTAATCTCCCCTGGAGAGGGGGGAACATGAATGAGTTAATAGACAGGAGGGAGGCGTTTTGGATCTTGACATTAAAAACTCGTGTACCGGACGGTCTTAATAATGAATGGGACATTAGTCACATTTTGTGATTTATGACCGTTAGAAAGGTTATACTAATTTATTGGAGTTTTGATCTGGATTTTTATTCCCTTCTGTCTGTTTCTCTTTTCTTTCTCTCCACATGAGGTTAATCTTATACAATTAGATATCCGGTGTTGATATCTTTGTTTCTTGTTGTTTTTGCCCATCTGAAAGGGTTAAATATCTGGTTCCTTCCATGGAGTCTTTAGCTATTGGCTGTGAACCGGAAGTAAGCAGGCAAGAATGCACCAGGCACCCGCCTCAGGCTAGGAATAACCGAGGCAACACAGACAGAACCTTTAGGGCAAACACGGCCAGGCACTGTCATAGCAACACAGACAAGACCGGGTAGGCAACTCAGGCAGGTACTGGTGCGGCAACACTGACAGGCACCAGGTAAGGCAACACTGAAAGGCCCTAGTAGCAACTCAGCAGGTACTGGCGCAGCAACACTGACAGACCCTGGTAAGGCAACAATGACAGACCCTGGTAAGGCAACACTGACAGACCCTGGTAAGGCAACACTGACAGACCCTTGTAGGGCAACTCGGGCAGTCACTGACGCGGCAACACTGACAAGCCCAGATAAGGCAACACTGACAGGCCTTCGTAGGGAACTCGGGCAGGCCCTGGCTCCGCAGTACTGGCAGGCCTTGACAAGGCAACACAGACAGGCCCTTGTAGGGCATCTCGGGCAGGCACTGATGCGGCAACACTGACAAGCCCAGATAAGGCAACACTGACAGGCCCTCATAGGGAACTCAGGCAGGCCCTGGCTCCGCAGTACTGACAGGCCTCGATAAGTCAACACAGACAGGCCCTCATAGGGTAACTCGGGCAGGCACTGGCGTGGCAACAATGACAGGCCCCGGACAGCAATACGGCAAGGCACTAGGCCAGAACGGAAAGGGAGTCAGTCACAGCCAGAGTCAGTACTTGGAGCGGCAGTCAGCCAGACCTATTCAGCAACAGAGCGGGAAGGCAGCCCGTCCTAGTCAGCAACGGAGAGGGTAGTCAGCCACAGCTGAAATCGGTACACAGAGTGGTAGTCAGCCAATCCTGGTCAGCAACAGAGTGGGTAGTCAGCCACAACCGGGATAGGTACACAGAGCGGTAGTCAGCCAGTCCTAGTCAGCAACGGAGCAGGTAGTCAGCCACAGCCAGAATCAGTACACAGAGCGGTAGTCAGCCAGTCCTAGTCAGCAACGGAGCGGGTAGTCAGCCACAGCCAGAATCAGTACACAGAGCGGTAGTCAGCCAGTCCTAGTCAGCAATGGAGCGGGTAGTCAGCCACAGCCAGAATTGGTACACAGAGCGGATAGTCAGCTGGTCCTAATCAGCAACGGAACACGGAGCAAGAGACAGGAGCAAGGTCAGGCAAAACCGGGTCATACACGGATCAGGAATCAACAGCAGAATAACACCAGGCACAGGAACACCATGAAAGGGCGCCAAAGGAATGACAGGACTGATTTTAAGAAGGCTCACGCTGGGCAGAGCAGAACCCAGCGGCCAATAAGAGACTAGCAGGGAAGAAGCAGGAAGTAGTAATGTCGCCAGAACAGGAATCATGGGCGCCGTGATAGCCATTTAAAGGTCCATCTTATGAACAGTTAACGGCAGTTCTCTAATCCTTATGGCCAATAATCTTATGTGCATTGAGAGCTATGGAACCACGCTCTCCAAAGCAATTTAAAAGAGTGCGATACTGCTAACGGCAGAAAAAAGATACATTTAACGGGCAAAAGTTAAGACCAAGTTTTGTTAGCTGTAAAAACACATAACAGCAAAAATACCACTGTCGCATAAAGTAAAACAGAGAAACAGCCGTCCACACAACATATAGCACAAGTATGCCAATGGCAAAATGAACCTGTGCAAAGGTAAAATTACACACAAACCATGCCCATGCCCCAACTGTCAGACACAAGACAAAAACCTAGTAACACCACAGGGACAAGGCCTTCAAAAAGCAGACCAACACAACACATCACAATATAGCACGGAAAAATGGGGGTTAACGCACAACACAGACACCTGTCAACCAGCTTATCGAGGCACAGTCTGCACTCCACAACGTCACACTCGTACCTGACAGTGACACATCAATCAGAACACAGCAGATTTTAAAACACAAACACACCAGCAAACACTTACCTGGGCAACAAACACCTATCCATTGGTCATCACTCACCTCATGATTACACACAGACAATGCCCCAACACTGTCTTAAAGGTACAGTTCATCATACTCACATGTGGCTTGTTTTCCACTCAGGGAGAGACACACACAGAGCGAGATAGAGAGAAAACAAGTATGTTTGCATACCTATTGATGTAAAGACTGCGGGGAAGGCATGCAATGGCAAGGGATAGGGAACACCAGCAACTCCCAAGCACACCTGTTCATCAGCTCTCCCCTGTTGCAAGTGAGGAGGCTCTGGCTGAAGAGCCACACAGGAGCCCATCCCCACCTGGAGGACAACACCTGCCTGCAGAACCACAGCTACTGCAACAGGATGCTCCCCAGCTGCTACAGGGACCCCTGGAGCAACATAGGATGTACAGATGACCACAAGGCCTGGGGAATACCACCCAAAGGTCACGCTCTTGGGAATGACCGATGATGAAGTGATGGATCGCAACAGGTTGACGCTGCAAAGCAGCATTGCCCTATATGAAGTCATCAAGGATGAGGTCAATCCAGTATACATCCACAGCCATGCCCTATCTGGCTTGCAGAAACTGATGTGTGCTATACATTTTATGGCAAGTGGAGCCTTCCAGTCAACAGAAGGTTACGTATCAGGCATGTCATAGCCCACATTTTCTAAGGTACTGGCTCAGGTGTTGCCAGCCCTCAAAAGCAAGGCCAGCAGGCATATACATATTACCACACTGACGTGGAGTGGACACGTGTAAAGCAGGACTTGTAAGCAAGGGGAGGCAAGAGGAGTATTCTGACAGCTGTCATGATTCATACATTCTCCAGCACTCATCTGTACACAGAGGCTTCTACAATGGAACATATATAGGGGGTGAGTTAACAATACTAAATCACTCCACATCTACAGGTGTACACACACAACACTGCTCAGCATGATCATGACTCACGGGTAGTACGTCCACCTCATACAACAACATCCACACAACATGTGGTCCCGGTCTTGGCTATTCACACCGGTCGCAAATCCCCAAACCGAAGTCTAGGAGAGATGCAATCAGGCTCATGCCAGAACAAGGAATGCCACTGAGTGTATTTTCGGCCTCCTAAAATCCTGATTCAGATGTCTGGATCACTCAGGGGGAGCATTACAATATGTCCCAGGCAAGGTTTGCGACATCATCTTGGCATGTGCAATACTACATAATATTGCAGTGGACACAAGATTTTTTGGATGATATCCAGACCCCACCCAATTGTGATTACCCTGTGGACATTGTACAGGATGAGGAGACCCTAAGAGGGGGTGGCTATGTAGTCTAATGGAGCTGATGCCGTTGGTGGGGAAGGTGGAGCAGCTGGTGAAGCAACTGGTGCAGCTGGTGGGGATAGTGGATCTGGTGGGTATGGTGACCACCTGCTGGTCCCCTCCTCTTGCTCCTCAAGTGGAAACTCCTCACTGGGGGATGACTCTGCCTCCTCCTCCTACATGACCTCCTGCTGTGCTGGATGCCTGTATGCTGTGTGGGTGATTGAGATGGTGTGATTAGTAATGTAAGCAATGACTGAATGAATGTAAGATTATGTAAATGACATGTGAATCTCTCAGTGTCATGATGGTATCCTGTTCATTGCGTTGCGATGCATGGGATACCACCATGGCAATCACAGGTTGATGAACTTGACAGGATCCTGTACATGAGGTCTGTCCACCAATCACGTCAGTAGTGAAGGATTTCTCTGATTAAGGCCTGTTGTTGTTTGGATCAGTCACTCCATCTTTCTGAGTGACCCAGCCATGCTTAATCAGAGATATCCATCAATCATGGCCTGTTGGTGAGTCGTCTACAGTGGTTAATATTTGGTTCCCATGTGTGTCCTGCAAATAGTGGATGGTATAACATCCATCCATGGCATCCCCACTCCTGAGGATCCATGTGAAAACCAAATGTATGATCTGACAGTTCCAGTGAGAGCAATGGATTGCATACACAAAACAAAGGCCTACTTGGTTCTCCTCTAGTTCCACAGTGTTGGTTATTTTGAGGCATGTTTATTGCACAAACACCCAGTTAGTCTTAGTGGCACTGTGGTGTATGACCTGATCCATATTCTTTGTGATTCAGTGAGCAGTGATGAAGACTTGATGAAGTGGAAGTGAAGTAGAAATGATGATGACTTCTCCAGTGATCGCATGTCCCCATTTCCAATGTTTTCTATGGAGTCTATACAATGGGACCTTAGCAACTTGAAACATATTATTGAATTGTCTCCATAGACTAACATCTCTTTTTCACCGCTTAGTGAATGTCCCCTGTGGAGCATTTAATCGTTGCCTTGTCAACTTGTCTCTATTGTCGGTTAATCTTTTCAGTACCAGAAGGGTTGCCAAAGCATTGTTGAGCGATGTGTTGATGATCCCTCTAGCACTCAAGGTGTTATGTGCTGACTTCCCTGTGGGTACATGGGTGACATTTGTGGAAGGACAGTAATGATCTTTTAATAGACAACATTTTGTGAAACATGGATTGTGTCTGATCAGCACAGCAACAAGAGGGTTGAACTGGGACTAGTCAAACCTTCCCATTTGTGCTTAAATTGTGTCCTGTTTTAACCCTCAGGGTGCTGTGTTGGTGAAGCTGTGTGGATGAATGAAAGGCATGTGTTGGGGTGTGACTGTGTTTGTGTGTGATGGTTGTGTCGGTTTATGTGGTGTGTGTTGTTATGTGATGATGCGCTTACCGGTAGTGTGCAGGCTCCTTTCTTCCCCAGTGTCCGATCCTCCAGGGACCCCCTCAACAGCTGTTGCTAACAGGGTCTGCCACAGCATCTCCTCCCAGCTGCTGAAGGTGATGTGGGCAGGGGGGCCACCTCCGGTGCCTCGGGCGTAAAGGGCAACCTCCCACATTTTCTTCTTGACCACTCTCTTGCAGTTGTCCCATCTTTTCTTGACCGACTCCAAGATACATCTGCAGGTGGCCACTGCATTAACCCTGCTGTAGACCTGACTCCAGGCAGACTTCCTCCTCACAGCCAGTCCAGTGACCCTCTCTCTCGGCAAGACGATGCTCTCCCTCTCCAGGATAGCTTCCACGAGGGCCCTGTTCTCTTCGGCAGTGTAGCGAGGGTCCCTGAGCCTCTCCTTCTCAGCTCCGGCCTGAGAGGTGTTGGAGCTGTGACCAGAATGTCTTGCCTTCTCTGCCCCTGAGTGTGTAGGGTGCTCCCCGACATGAACCTCTCATCCCATTGAGATTTCTGTCCCTGCCCTCTGTGTTCCTCTTCTAGGCTGGGTCCCCCTCCGCCCTGCAGATCTCCCTCTCCCACTCCTTCTCTGACCAGGGATGCTCTCCTGACCTCCTCTTCTACTACTCTCCCCATCCCCCTCTCCTGTCTTCCTCTCCTCGACATCACACAGCCACTCTCACCCAGGCCCTCACAGATGCACTTGATCCCACTCACTCTCTGTCACTCACTGATTCCCGCTCTCAAAAAAAATTATAAAGATGTGTGGTGTGTAATAAAGCAAAAAAGTATGTATGTGTAGGTTTGTGTTTGTATGGGTACATGGAATATGTGCAAAAGTGTGATATGTGTCTATTTAAGCACAACTCTCTCCAAACGTCAAAGCTCCTTCTACCTTTCTCCTCTGTATGTGCCTCTCTCTCTCGCTATCATTATCCCCTGCTCCTGGGTCCTATGCTCTAGCTCTCCAAACCCGAAACACAGACAAGTGGTAACCATTATTTTTGGGTATATATAGGTGTATTTGAACTTATTTGATACTTTTGAGTCTTGGGATTGGCTGGGGGATTGAATTTGTTTGTGCATCAATCAGGGTTGCTAGCCAACGTCGGCTGTTGTGTTACTGCTTGACTTGAGATGTGTTTTTCGGCTGATTAAGACGCACAGTGATGTGAAAAAAGGAGCAATGCAGGTTTTTGTGTTACGTGTTTTTGTTGTGCCTACACTCGTTAGCTGTTCTTGTAGACTACCTGTTGAATACTACATAAATCATGTATTATTTGACTCAATGTGCATATTTACTTAGCAATGGTTTTAGCATAAACCTTTAAATCTGGGCCCTAATATATTCTAATATCTTCTAAAGAGACACTCTTGGGAGGTACAGACCCCTAATATTTCCTAAAGAGGGACACTTGGGAGGTATGGACCCTGATATATCCTAAAGAGGGAGACTTGGGAGATATGAAGCACTAATATATCCTAAAGAGTAACACTTGGGAGCTATGGACCCCTAATATCTCCCATAAAGAGGGACACTTGGGGGAACTGACTCCTAATATCTCCTAAATAGGGACACTTGGGAGGTACAGACCCCTAATATCTCCTATAAAGAGGGACACTTGGGAGGTACAGACCCCTGATATCTCCTATAAAGAGGGACACTTGAGAGGTACAGACCCCTAATATATCCTATAAAGAGGGACACTTGGGAGGTACAGACCCCTAATATCTCCTATAAAGAGGGACACTTGGGAGGTATGGAGCCTAATATCTCCTATAAAGAGGGACACTTGGGAGGTATAGACCCCTAATATCTCCTATAAAGAGGGACACTTGGGAGGTACAGATCCCTAATATCTCCTATAAAGAGGGACACTTGGGAGGTACAGACCCCTAATATCTCCTATAAAGAGGGACACTTGGGAGGTACAGACCCCTAATATCTCCTATAAAGAGGGACACTTGGGAGGTACAGATCCCTAATATATCCTATAAAGAGGGACACTTGGGAGGTACAGACCCCTAATATCTCCTATAAAGAGGGACACTTGGGAGGTACAGACCCCTAATATCTCCTATAAAGAGGGACACTTGGGAGGTACAGACCCCTGATATCTCCTATAATGAGGGACACTTGGGAGGTATAGACCCCTAATATCTCCTATAAAGAGGATACTTGGGAGGTACAGACCCCTAATATCTCCTATAAAGAGGGACACTTGGGAGGTACAGACCCCTAATATCTCCTATAAGAGGGACACTTGGGAGGTACAGACCCCTAATATATCCTATAAAGAGGGACACTTGGGAGGTACAGACCCCTAATATCTCCTATAAAGAGGGGACACTTGGGAGGTACAGACCCCTAATATCTCCTATAAAGAGGGACACTTGGGAGGTACAGACCCCTAATATCTCCTATAAAGAGGGACACTTGGGAGGTACAGACCCCTAATATATCCTATAAAGAGGGACACTTGGGAGGTACGGACCCCTAATATCTCCTATAAAGAGGGACACTTGGTAGGTACTGACCCATAATATCTCCTATAAAGAGGGACACTTGGGAGATACAGACCCCTAATATCTCCTATAAAGAGGGACACTTGGGAGGTACAGACCCCTAATATATCCTATAAAGAGGGACACTTGGGAGGTACGGAACCCTAATATCTCCTATAAAGAGGGACACTTGGTAGGTACTGACCCCTAATATCTCCTATAAAGAGGGACACTTGGGAGATACAGACCCCTAATATCTCCTATAAAGAGGGACACTTGGGAGGTACAGACCCCTTATATATCCTATAAAGAGGGACACTTGGGAGGTACGGACCCCTAATATCTCCTATAAAGATGGACACTTGGGAGGTACAGACCCCTAATATCTCCTATAAAGAGGGATACTTGGGAGGTACAGACCCCTAATATCTCCTATAAAGAGGGATACTTGGGAGGTACAGACCCCTAATATCTCCTATAAAGAGGGACACTTGGGAGGTATGGACCCCTAATATCTCCTATAAAGAGGGACACTTGGGAGGTACGGACCCCTAATATCTCCTATAAAGAGGGACACTTGGGAGGTACAGACCCCTAATATCTCCTATAAAGAGGGACACTTGGGAGGTATGGACCCCTAATATCTCCTATAAAGAGGGACACTTGGGAGGTATGGACCCCTAATATCTCCTATAAAGAGGGACACTTGGGAGGTATTGACCCCTAATATCTCCTATAAAGAGGGACACTTGGGAGGTATTGACCCCTAATATCTCCTATAAAGAGGGACACTTGGGAGGTATGGACCCCTAATATCTCCTATAAAGAGGGACACTTGGGAGGTACGGACCCCTAATATCTCCTATAAAGAGGGACACTTGGGAGGTACGGACCCCTAATATCTCCTATAAAGAGGGGACACTTGGGAGGTATGGACCCCTAATATCTCCTATAAAGAGGGATACGTGGGAGGTACGGACCAGATGTACACTTTGGTTTATTAAATGACTGAGCCTGTGATTAACTCATCTCCAGCAGGACAGTCCTAAAGACCAGGCCTGTTTGGTTCCCTTGAAGGGAGGGCTGGGGAACCACTGAATTATATGACTGTGCCTCTGATTGACTCATCTGTCCTCCAGCAGGATAGTCCTTAAGTCGGACCTGTTTGATGCCCCTGAAGGGAGGGTTGGGAGCCAGTGAACTAGAATTTATCTTCGTTACTTTCCCTGGTGCAGCATTTAATTCCTTACCCCCTTTCAGACCCAAGTGGGGATCTTTGCGAGTCACAAAACTGCAGGTGAAACTCAGCATGAATAAGCATTATTCACACAATGTCACAACCATAAAATCGCAGCCGTGACAATCAAACATGCAGAGCAAAAGCTTCCAAATCATTCAGGTAGGGTTTTCCAGTTTTCTTAAAATACACCATGGCATTATTCCCACACCCAGGAGATAAACTCATAGCTATTGGCATCATGCCGCAAAGCTTTCACCTCTCAAATGGGGCGAGGCATCTTGTATAAACAAAAATATAATATTAAAGCGTCAGTAATCATTCTGTATGGGATTTTACTGCTAATTACAAGAGAGCTACTCATGCTGGCTGGAAGAAAATACATTCAAACGTTAGTGCAGCTCAAACCTTCTTTATCACTCTTTAAGAACCAGAAGGGTATTCAATGCAATCTTATTATAGATGAACAGATCTAGTTGTCTTGAACTTGTATCCAAAGCCACTCAGTTACCAATAAAGGCATCTACTCTACTAGTCTCCTGCAGCTTCTATTGTTAGCACAGTACACACTTTACCAATACAATAACATAGGAATCTCAATAGAGATGTTATGTCCTCTTTATCACACCTTACTACATCTCCCCTGTAGTCTATAACTAAAGCTCTCCCATATAATAATATAGGAACTGTGGAGTTTATCACACTGGAGAAGTTATCTCCTCTTTATCACACCTTAGTACATCTCTCCTGTAGTCTATACTAAATCTCTCCCATAGAATAACATAGGAACTGGAGAGTTTATCTCACTGGAGAAGTTATCTCCTCTTTATCACACCTTAGTACATCTCCCCTGTAGTCTATAACTAAATCTCTCCATAGAATAACATAGAAACTGGAAAGTTTATATCACTGGAGAAGTTATCTCCTCTTTATCGCACCTTAGTACATATCCCCTGTAGTCTATAACTAAAGATCTCCCATAGAACATAGGAACTGGAGAGTTATCACTGGAGAGTTATCTCCTGACTTTATCACCTCTTATACACTATCTCCCATGTAGTGTGTATAACATATAGAGTGTGGTACATACACAAACACAGTCACACACATAACTTACACACAAACACACATGTGCAGTGAATACCATGTTCTACTGTAGTTAAACTCTATTAAATTCTTTATCTACATGTTTTTTGTTTATGTTTAGTAAAACAGCATATAGATGTGACCTGAGATGTCCCTCTTTCTGTCTGTCGTGAGTATACATGCGCCGCCCACTTGAAATACAGGCATTTTATGAGCCCCACCCACTTGTAATTGGACATGTATAAGCCCCACCCACTTGAAATACAGGCACATTTTATGAGCCACACCCACTTGTAACTGGACATGTATAAGCCCCGCCCACTTGGACAAGCTGTTCTGCTGTACAAGCCCCATATTAAATCTCTTCTGTGCGGTAAGTTACATAACTAGATCCAGGTTTGACATCAGTCACCTCTCATTAGTAGGTCATTTCCTTGGGAGGAACTCGGGCCCTGATGGTTATTATCTCCTATTTGCATGTGAACTGATTTCGGGGTACATCTCGGCTTGTCTCCTGTGTAGAGCACATTTTGGCCTGTGTCCAGCAGAGGCTCAAATGGTTATTATCTTCTGTCTGCATGTGAACTAATTTGGGGGTACACCTTGGCTTGTCTCTTGTGTAGAGCACATTCTGGTCTGTACCCAGTAGACAGGTCCCTATGTACAATATCCAGTAGGGACATATATACCGGGGCCAGCTCAGGTTAGGGAACAGGACGGGCAGAGACACTCACTATTATGGGACTATTAGGAGAGAAAGTCACAGAACAAGGAGTCATCTCCTGCCCAAACATCAGATTCTGGAAGGATGTCAGGTCCGTGGAGGAGACATGACAGTTACTGGCAGGATATCAGGTCCGCTGAGGAGGACATAACAGTTACTGGCAGGATATCAGGTACATGGAGGAGGACATGACAGTTACTAGCAGGAGGTCAGGTACATGGGGGTGGACATGATAGTTACTGGCCAGGTGTCAGGTCCATGGAAGAGGACATGACAGTTACTAGCAAAATGTCACTGTATCCATGGAAGTGGACATGACAGTTAATGGGAGGATGTCAGGTACATGGAGGCAGACATGACAGTTACTGGCAGGATGTCAGGTCCATGGAAGAGGACATGACAGTTACTGGCAGGATGTCAGGTCCAATGAGGAGACATGACAGTTACTGGCAGGATTTCAGGTCCATGGAGGCGGACATGACAGTTACTGGCAGGATGTCAGGTACATGGAGTTGGACAGGACAGTTACTGGCAGGATGTCAGGTCCATGGAGGCGGACATGACAGTTAATGGCAGAGCATTAAGTCCATGGGGGCGGACATGACAGTTACTGGCGGGATGTCAGGCCCATGAAGGAGGACATGACAGTTACTGGCAGGACATTAAGTCCATGGGGCGGACATGACAGTTACTGCCAGGATATCAGGTCCATGGAGGAGGACATGACAGTTACTGGAAGGATGTCAGGTCCATGGAGGAGGACATGACAGTTACTGGAAGGATGTCAAGTCCATGGAGGAGGACATGACAGTTACTGGCAGGATATCAGAACCAAGGAGGAGTACATGACAGTTACTGGCAGGATGTCAGGTCCATGGAGGCGGACATGACAGTTACTGGCAGGACATTAAGTCCATTGGCGGACATGACAGTTACTGGCAGGATGTCAGGTCCATGGAGGCGGACATGACAGTTACTGGCAGGATGTCAGGTCCATGGAGGCAGACATGACAGTTACTGGGATTTGTTTTAGACTGAGGTGCATGAGCCGACAACCATTTTAGGACCACAGGGGTGTGCAATGCATAGCAAGTCAATGAGTGGCATAAGGCTCTGTTCTGTAAAGGGTTACGTTTACCATGTGAACTTGGCAGGGTTTGTGTCCTGTGGTCCTACTCACATGCGTCATGTCCGACTCCACAGACCTCATCCCAGACTGACTGATGTTATCTCCTGATCAGTGGAACAAGAGCAAATCCATAGGGGCTGTGAGGATGAGGGGGAGCAAAGGAGAAGAGGAGAGGGAGAGGTGAGAAGTAAATGAGAGGAGGGTGAGGTGAGTAGAAAGTTGACCAGTAAATGAGAGGTGGGGAGGTGAGGGGGAGAAGAGAGATGGCTAGTAAATGAGAGGTGAGGGAGGAAAGGGAAGAAAGAGATGATCAGTAAATGAGAGGTAGGGGAGGTGAGGGATGAAAAGAGATGTCCAGTAAATGAGTGGTGGGGGAGGTGAGGGATGAAAAGAGATGATCAGTAAATGAGAGGTGGGGGAGGTGAGGGATGAAGAGAGATGTCCAGTAAATGAGATGTGGGGGGAGGTAAGGAATGAAGAGAGATGACCATTAAATGAGAGGTGGGGGAGGTGAGAGGGGTGGAGAAGAGTGATGGTCAGTAAATGACAAGTGGGGGAGGTGATGGATGAGAAGAGAGATGACCACTAAATGAGAGGTGGGGGAGGTGAGGGTGGTGAAATGAGATGGCCAGTAAATGAGAGGTAGGGGAGGTGAGGGGGGGAAGAGAGATGACCAGTAAATGAGAGGTGGGTGAGGTGAGCGGGGACAAAAATGTTGGCCAGTAAATGAGAGGTGTGGGAGGGGAGAAGAGTGATAACCTGTAAATGAGAGGTGGGGAGGTGAGGGAGGAGAAGAGAGATGGTCAGTAAATGAGAGGTGGGGAGGTGAAGGAGGGAGAAGAGAGGTGGCCAGTAAATGAGAGGTGAGGGAGGTGAGAGGGAAAAGAATGATGGACAGTAAATGAAAGGTGGGGGAGGTGAGGGATGAAGAGAGATGACCAATAAATGAGAGGTGGGGAGGGTGAGAGGGGGTGGAGATGTGTGATGGTCAGTAAATGACATGGGAAGATGAAGGAGAAGAGAGATGGCCAGTAAATGAGAGATGGGGAGGTGAGGGGGAAGAAGAGTGATGGCCAGTAAATGAGAGGTGGGGGCGGTGAGGGGGAAAACAGATGACCAGTAAATGAGAGGTGGGTGAGGTGAGCAGGGAGAAGAGTGATGGGCAGTAAATGAGAGGTGTGGAGGAGGAGGAGAGTGATGGTCAGTAAATGAGAGGTGTGGGAGGTCTGGGAGGAGAAGAGAGATGGCCAGTAAATAAGAGGTGGGTGAGGTGAGTAGAGAGATGGCCAATAAATGAGAAGTGGGGGAGAAGGGACAGGAGTAAATGAGAGTGGGAGTGGAGGTGGGAGGAGGAGAGAGTAGTGAATGAAAAGTGGCAGGGAGAAAAGAGGATGAGAAGTAAGAGATGGGGAGGGGGATGGTAGAGGAGAAGGGGGATGAGGAGTAAGATGGGGAGGGGGATGGCAGAGGAGAAGGGGGTGAGGAGTAAGAGATGGGAAGGGGGATGGTAGAGGAGAAGGGGGATGAGGAGTAAGAGTTGGGGAGGGGGATGGTAGAGGAGAAGGGGGGATGAGGAGTAAGAGTTGGGGAGGGGGATGGTAGAAGAAAAGGGGGATGAGGAGTAATAGATGGGGAGGGGGATGGCAGAGGAGAAGGGGGGTGAGGAGTAAGAGATGGGGAGGGGGATGGCAGAGGAGAAGGGGGGTGAGGAGTAAGAGATGGGAAGGGGGATGGTAGAGGAGAAGGGGGATGAGGAGTAAGAGATGGGGAGGGGGATGGTAGAGCAGAAGGGGGATGAGGAGTAATAGATGGGAGGGGGATGGCAGAGGAGAAGGGGGGTGAGGAGTAAGACATGGGGAGGGGGATGGTAGAGGAGAAGGGCGGGATGAGGAGTAAAAAGGTGGGGAGGGGGGATGGTAGAGGAGAAGGGGATGAGGAGAGTAAGAGTTTGGGAGGGGGATGGTAGAGGAGAAGGGGATGAGGAGTAAGAGATGGGGAGGGGGATGGTAGAAGAAAAGGGGGATGAGGAGTAAGAGATGGGGAGGGGGGATGGCAGAGGAGAAGGGGGGTGAGGAGAAAGAGATGGGGAGGGGGATGGCATAGGAGAAGGGGGGTGGGAGTAAGAGATGGGAAGGGGGATGGTAGAGGAGAAGGGGGGATGAGGAGTAAGAGATGGGGAGGGGAATGTAGAGGAGAAGGGGGATGAGGAGTAAGAGATGGGGTGGGGGATGGTAGAGGAGAAGGGGGGATGAGGAGTAAGAGATGGGGAGGGGGATGGTAGAGGAGAAGGGGGATGAGGAGTAAGAGATGGGGAGGGGGATGGTAGAGGAGAAGGGGGGTGAGGAGTAAAGAGGGGTGGGGGATGGTAGAGGAGAAGGGGGGATGAGGAGTAAGAGATGGGAGGGGGATGGTAGGGAGAAGGGGGGATGAGAAGTAAGAGATGGGGTGGGGGATGGTAGAGGAGAAGGGGGGTGAGGAGTAAGAGTTGGAGAGGGGGGATGGTAGAGGAGAAGGGGGATGAGGAGTAAGAGTAAGGGGAGGGGATGCTAGAAGCAAAGGGGGATGAGGAGAATAGATGGGGAGGGGGATGGCAGAGGCAGAAGTGGAGGTGAGGAGTAAGAGATGGGGAGGGGGATGGTAGAGGAGAAGGGGGGATGAGGAGTAAAGGTGGGCGAGGGGGGATGGTAGAGGAGAAGGGGGATGAGGAGTAAGAGATGGGGAGGGGGATGGTACAGGAGAAGGGGGGTGAGGAGTAAGAGATGGGAAGGGGGATGGTAGAGGAGAAGGGGGGATGAGGAGTAAAAGGTGGGGAGGGGGATGGTAGAGGAGAAGGGGGATGAGGAGTAAGAGATGGGGAGGGGGATTGTAGAGGAGAAGGGGGATGAGGAGTAAGAGTTGGGGAGGGGGATGGTAGAGGAGAAGGGGGATGAGGAGTAAGAGATGGGGAGGGGGATGGTAGAAGAAAAGGGGGATGAGGAGTAATAGATGGGGAGGGGGATGGCAGAGGAGAAGGGGGGTGAGGAGTAAGAGCTGGGGAGGGGGATGGCAGAGGAGAAGGGGGGTGAGGAGTACGAGATGGGGAGAGGGGATGGCAGAGGAGAAGGGGGGTGAGGAGTAAGAGATAGGAAGGGGGGATGGTAGAGGAGAAGGGGGGTGAGGAGTAAGAGATGGGAAGGGGGATGGTAGAGGAGAAGGGGGATGAGGAGTAAGAGGTGGGGAGGGGATGGTAGAGGAGAAGGGGGGATGAGGAGTAAGAGTTGGGGAGGGGGGATGGTAGAGGAGAAGGGGGGATGAGGAGTAAGAGATGAGGAGGGGGGGATAGTAGAGGAGAAGGGGGATGAGGAGTAAGAGATGGGAGGGGGATGGTAGAGGAGAAGGGGGGAAGAGGAGTAAGAGATGGTGCGGGGGGATGGTAGAGGAGAAGGGGGATGAGGAGTAAGAGTAGGGGAGGGGATGGTAGAGGAGAAGGGGGGATGAGGAGTAAGAGATGGTGAGGGGGATGGTAGAGGAGAAGGGGGAATGAGGAGTAGAGTTGGGGAGGGGAATGGTAGAGGAGAAGGGGAGTGAGGAGTAACAGATGGGGAGGGGGATGGTAGAGGAGAAGGGGGATGAGGAGTAAGAATGGGAGAGGGATGGTACAGGAGAAGGGGGGGCTGATGAGAAAGGAATGGGGAGGGTGATGGTAGAGGAGAAGGGGGGATGAGGAGTAACGAGATGGGAGAGGGGGGTATGGTAGAGGAGCAGGGGGATGAGGAGTAAGAGTTGGGGAGGGGGATGGTAGAAGAAAAGGGGGATGAGGAGTAATAGATGGGGAGGGGGATGGCAGAGGAGAAGGGGGGGTGAGGAGTAAGAGATGGGGAGGGGGATGGCAGAGGAGAAGGGGGGTGAGGAGTAAGAGATGGGGAGAGGGATGGCAGAGGAGACGGGGGGGTGAGGAGTAAGAGATAGGAAGGGGGATGGTAGAGGAGAAGGGGAGTGAGGGAGTAAGAGATGGGAAGGGGGATGGTAGAGGAGAAGGGGGATGAGGAGTAAGAGGTGGGGGGG